>CM067554.1:17645000-18245000 GCA_034509755.1 Anisodus tanguticus | reverse complement strand
ATGTGGGTCCCACCTGCCATGTGTTTATTATCCCCTACGTGGATCTGACGTGGCGTCCACATGTATTCAATGTGGCATCCACATGGGATTTCCGTCCAACTGAGGGTATATTTGACAAATTTGCTAACGTGGAGGGTATATTTGACCCCAAACTTTAACTGAGAGCAAATGTGATCCTTAACATAGTTGGAAGGCAAATCTGACACTTTTCCCTAAATTAAAATAAAATGTATACGAAATACTAATAATATACCATTGATTCGCATCTGGTTGGACTAACCTAGGTAAAATTCATATTCTTGAAGGTGAAAACAATAATATAAACCAAAAATGGCAAATTTGAAAGTATCTTAAAAGTAAAAGGGTAAGCGGCAAATTGAATGTTGTAAAGAATGGATCTTGGGCCTAACTCAACCCCATAAGCTAGCTTGTGGGGTGATGATTGTTCAAGTCCATATACGGAGTACATGTTCACATTCCATTTCCGATGTGGGACTCTTAACAGTCCCCGCACTACCAGACCTCGTTAACTGGAGTGTGGACAATATAATTTGGGGGCCCAACATTGGTGAGCATTGAATTGGAATGAGCCTGACTCTGATACCATGTAAAGATTGTATTAATCTTATTTGGGGAGTATTTCTCATTAATAAAAATATATATAATGTGTACAATGTTGAATCCTAATTGAACAAGGATCATATTTACCATAATTATACACTACTATTAATTACAAAATATATGGCGAATATATGGTAATATTCGCTAATACACCCCCTCAATTGGAGCGGGGGGAGGCCGGACGCTGAGACTGGATCTGAAGTCTATGAATAGATGTCTAGGAAGTCCTTTAGTGAATATATATGCATATTGATACGAATAATGCACATGCAACACCTTAACATGACCTATAGCAACCTTCTCACGAACAAAATGTATATCCATCTCAATGTGCTTGGTTCTCTGATGCTGAACTGGGTTATGAGATAAGTAGATCGCATATATGTTATCATAGTACACCATAGACGCCTTACACAAGGGACAATGAAGCTCCAAGAGAAGGTTTCAGAGCTAGCAGATCTTAGCAACAACGTTTGCAACGCCTCTATATTCTGCTTCTGCACTCGATCGGGATAGGGTGGCTTGCCTCTTGGAAGACCATGAAATAATATTATCTCCTAAGAACACAGTAGCCGGAGGTGGAACATCACGTGTCCGGATAGCCTGCTCAATCGACATCCGTATATGATATCAACCTGGTCAGTGCAGAGGGTTAGAGATGCAATCCATAATCAAGAGTACCCTTAATGTATCGAATGATACGCTTAAGATCAATAAAGCGAGGCTCCATGGGGGCATGCATAAATAATCACACTTGCTGAACATCATAAGCAATATCAAGCATTGTGAAGGTAAAATATTGAAGTGCACCTGCGAGGCTCCTATAAAGGGTGGGATCGGACACTGGATCACCGTCAACAATACTAAGTTTCGACTTTGAGTCGACCGGAGTAGGCATGATCTTGCAGTTTTCCATTTTGGCCATGTACATAATTTCTTCTGCATACTTAAAATGACACAGAAACATAGTATCTGTAGATCTAGTCACTGAGATCCCCAAGAAGTAACTCAACTTCCCCAAGTCAGTCATAGCAAATTCGAATTTAAGCAGAGCAATTATATCATTTTTCAACACATCAGAGGAGGCAGTTAGAATAATATCATCCACATATAATAACAAGTTCTCAATGTTACTACCTCGGTGAAAGATAAATAGAGAATGATCACACTTGTTTCATACAAACCCAATATGCATAATGTAAGTAGCAAAGAGCCCATACTACGCCCTGGGGGCCTGTTTCAAACCATACAATGACTTACGAAGACGGCAGACATAATGAGGAGTCTCTGGATGGACAAAGCCTGGCGGTTGGTGCATGTAAATAGTTTCTTTCAAGTACCCATGTAAGAACGCATTCTTCACATCAAGATGATGAATCGGCCAATTCTTACCCATAGCTATGCTCAGAACCGTGCAAATGGTAGCTGGTTTAACCACCGGACTAAAAGTCTCACCACAATCAATACCCTCCTACTGATTAATACCATTAGCCACAAGTCCCGCCTTATGGCGCTCAAGGTTACGAATGTCTCTGAATTTGTGACGAAATAGCCACATATATCGAATCACATTAACCCCATTCGACTTAGGAACCAGATCGCAAGTGTGTTGTTTCGTTAAAGAATTAAATTCCTCACGCATTGTCGCATTCCAATTCGTGTCAAGTTTGGCTAATTTTGGATTTTTAGGAATTGGGGATATAGTCTGTGTGGCTAGGTTAAAGTGAACTTTGGGTTTGAAAATATCGTGTTGAGCACGGGTTTCTATTCTATGCGTGAGGGTAGGGGTCATCTGAGTAGAGGGGTAGGGTGTGATCTGTTGGGGTATCGGGTTAGGGTTTAATTATTGGGGTGACGGGTCAGGGGCAGTGGCAGTGGTGGGTGGTTGTCGGGACAAATCGATGGGACGGGGTGAGTGGGGGTCGGTTCCTATGACTATGATGGGTTGGGTGTGGGTGGGTTTCGGTTCATATCGACGGGAAGATGGGCGACATGCGACATGCGACATGCGACATGCGACGGGGACACTGGTTTCATCGAACTGGTTTGCCAGCGGGTGTGGGAGACGGTGGCGGGTTGGGTCGAAGCTGTCGGGGAATATTCTAGCAGAGCACTTGTGGTAGCAGTGGGGTTGGGTGGTAACTGAATAGTGGGGGCAACGGCGGTAGTACGACATAGTTCGGTGAGTACGATAGGGGAGGCATCTGACTCGTCTAGAAATGTGTAATCCTTGTTTCGGAATTTTTGGATGTTTGCAAATGGAAAGATTGTCTCATCAAACGTGACATGATGAGAGATGTGGATTTTACGTGTAGATAGGTCATATCCCAAATACCCCCTTATGATTGGACGAAAAACCTAAGAATACATATGCAGCGGTGCGTGGTGCTAATTTATGAGGTGATAATAGGACGGGATCCGACGATAGAGAATTTCGGTGGGGGTCTTATTATGAAGAGTATGAGTATGTAAAATATTAAGGATATATTCTATCATTTTGATTGCATAGATCCAAAAAGAAGGGGGGAGAGAGGCATGAAAAAGGATTGTACGAATCATGTTATTGATAGTGCGGATGATTCATTCGACTTTACCATTTTGGGGCGAGGCCTGGGGACACGAAAAGCAAAAAACCATGCCATTGTTTGTGCAAAATTTGTGAAATATGGAATTGTTAAACTCACGACCATTATCACATTGAAATGATTTGATGGTTTTTTCAAATTGTGTTTTGATGTAAATACGAAATTCAAGAAACTTGGCAAAAACTTCAGACTTTAATTTAAGTGGGTAGACCCAAATAAAGTGAGAAAATTCATCTAATAAAATGAGATAATATTTATGACCCAGTGAGCTAGTAATATGAGATGTCCATAAGTCTGCATGAACAATGTCAAATGGAGAAAATGTAACACTTAAAGATGACTGAAACGAAAGGCGAACATGTTTGCCTAACGAGCAAGAAAAACAATGTTGGGCAAGTTTCCTATTATTACATCGAATACAATTATTGCTTCTAAGAAAATTAAAAACAGGAGTGCCTAGGTGTCCAAGTCTATTGTGCCAAGTCAACGGAGAGATAGCATCGAGAGAGGTATGTGAGCGGGATCTGATAGAAGTGGATGAAAGAGGATAGATGTCCCCCACACTATTGCATCTTGTAAGAGGTGTCCCCGTAAGTAGATGTTTCACAGAAAAACAAAAGGGATCAAACTCAACAGACACGGAATTGTTACAAGTAAATTTCCTAATAGATATTAAGTTTTTAATGATGTTGAGAGCATAAAGGACATTATTTAGGGAGAAGGGTGAGTGAGGTGGTTGAGTGTAGGTGGTACCATAACCTTGAATTAGAGTGCGATGACCATTATCAACCGTAATAAATTGAGGATACTTTAAACGAAATAGTTTGGAGAGATTACCTGAGGAGCGGGTGAGATGAGAAGTGGATCCCATCCATATACCAATTGTCATCGGGTTGGTGGAGATTTAATGTGCTGAAGGCCTGGCCTAAATCAGTGGGAGCTATGCCGTAAGGGGATTGCTGCTGCTGGGTCGTCACTACATGGGCCTGCTGGGCTGAAATCGGAACCTGGCGTGGGCCAGTGGAGTGGCCCAAAATCTCGAGCTGCCAGGCTGCTGGATACTGGGCTGCTGCTGGCTGTATCGAGTAAGAAGCCGAGGCCCAGGTGCCTTGGTTGGGCCACTTCCCTAGGCCGACCTAAGTCGGATAATTGTTGGGTTGCTGCTGTTGGCCTGCATGGCAGCGTCCGCGGCCTCTACGCCTTTTCCGTTATCGCCGCTTCTGCCGCCTTTGCCACCACCGCAGCTGCCCTGCGATTGTTGGTTGTTCGGGGGTGGTGGTTGGGTGGTGGGGGCGGCGTTTGTCACCGAATTTTCAACAGCTAACGCTTTTTTAGTGTGGTCGTCCTGCTTGGCACATCGGGTTTCTTCCAAAAATAGTTGTGAGCAGACCTTGTTGAAACTGGGTAGTGGATCGGCTTGTTGTATCATGGTCGCTAGAGTATCGTATTCACCCTTCGGCAAGCCATCAACTAGTTGGAGAACCATCTTCGTTTCGGAAACTGGTGTCCCTACATTGAACAATTGGTCCGCAACTAGTTTTAATTGTTTACAATACTCGGACATGTTAGCAAAACTTTCGAGACGTGTATTATTGAATTGCTCCTCCAAGTAAACGGCACGGGTGTGTTTGTTGTCCTGAAAAATCTCCTCCAACTGTATCCATAACTCATGAGCCGAGGCACCAGTCTTCATAATTGTATGAAGCAAGTCCTTAGAGATGGTGTCATAAATCCACTGTTTGACGATGACGTCAAGACGACGCCATGCCTTGTCATCAACCTCAATAGGACGAGGGAATGAGTTGTCAATATGACCAAGCACGTTATAGGCACATGCATGGATGCGAAAAGTTTAACCCACGAAGAATATTGACCATCTTCTTGATCAAGAACCAAAGAAATGAAGTTCTTGACGTTGGTGACGGCGAAAATCGGATGGAAAGACTGAGTGGATGAGGGAGTGGGTGGGGTGTGGGTGACGAATGGGGAGGAAGATGAAGCTGTGGGATCCATTGGAGTGGCTGAATTTTGGTGAGGAAAGAACAAGAAACCAAAAAATCGGGTTTCGGAAATTAGGGTAGCCGCCGGCCGAAATTCGATAAATATTGGTTGATCGTATATTTCATTATAGTTCTATGATTCAGAGTATCCTTTCCTATTTGATCCTTTTGAATTCCATATTCGAACTTGCGATCGGATCTATTCATTAAAAAGAATCGATTCAATACATTTCTTATGTACCCATAGGTACTATATTGGATTTGAATCAGATTTCGGATCAATCTATATTGGGTGACTGCCTCCATTATGTTGTTGCTAGCAAATACCACTATTTTTGGTTTTGGATCTTCCAAATCATTCCCGCAGGAGATGGGCGAGACAAGAAAAGAGAGGTTCAGGTATTTTTAGGGTTTGACTCTGATTCCATGTAAGAATGGATCTTGGGTCTAACTCAACTACAAAAGCTAGCTTGTAGGGTGATGATTGTCCAAGTCCATATAATGAGTTCATGTTCCCATCCATTTCCTATGTGGGACTCTGAAACCTATAAATACACTAAAAAAAAGCTAATCATTTAGTTATTGATGAAGAACAAACGCAGAAACCAAGAAATCAAGATTATATTTTGTTAAGCTTGATAATGGAGAAACAACCCAAAATTTTGAGATAACTGAAAGACCCGTATTACTAGTACCTAATATTGCATTGATCGTTCAAATTGTGAAGCCATAAATGCACATATTTATAACCATTTAGGGCTTGTTTGGAAAGTCATCCATGTAATTGAAATTGGGCATAATTATACCGTTTAACCTGTTTGTTTGACCAAGTAATTATATAGTTAGGTGGGAATTGACTGTAATTGAGAGGTGTAATTACACTCTCCAATTTTCAAGGAGGTTGAGAATTGAGTGTAATCACACCATGTTACTATAGAGTTGCTTTTTAGTTTCTTTCTTTTTTGTTTTATTTTTTATTTTTATTATTTTAATTTCTTTTTAATTTTTACCTTTTAATTATTTTTATTTTTTAAAATGTATTTCTCTTTTTATATTATTTATCTTTCATTTCCTTTGTCCTCATTCCCAACCTTTACTTCTTGTGGTTTCATGTAATTGCTTCTATTTTTTTATTTTTTATTTTATTCATTTAGCATAACCGTGTTATTATTCTAATTATTGAAAATACACCTCTTAATATTAAAAATAATGAGTCATTAACAATCTTGGCATATAATGAGTGACGTTATTAAAGTAGAATTTAGTTGTGAATGAGGTTATAAACTTATATTTTCCCTTTCTTTTGAATTATTTACTTAAGTTACGTTAGAACTTACTTATGCAATGTTGGAATTTGACATAAGAGTATTATGTTCAGTTGATAGATTTTTTTTGTCTAACATTTGAATAATATTATGACATTATAGTTATAAATATTATTTTTTAGTCAAACATCCAATCCATGATGTTCTCACAAAAATGATTGCTTTTAAGTTTTATAATTAATTATAATTAAAATATTATTAATTTGAAAATATATATCATTTTTTTACAATATTAGTTACAAATATATGATTATTAATTAATATATTTTCAAGAAATAATGTGTTATTAAATAACTAATTTAATATTATTTATAAAGGCATATATTTTTTAAAATATTAATTTTAAAATTTGTATTTTAAATTTTATTGATAAATTAAATTAATTGTGTAATTAGACTTGTGCACCAAACAACACACTTGTAATTACACTGTAATTACATGATGATAAACAAACATATCGTTGTAATTACAATACTGTGTAAATACTAGGCTGTATAATTACTACCCTATTAATTACACCAATTTCAATTACAAGATGGCTTTCCAAACAGACCCTTAAATTAAAAAAAAGGCAGTCCTAGTAATTGTTTAAGCTGGAAAGGGGAAAAAACAGAGAAAAAAAAGTGGCAAATGAGTACAGACATGACCAAGAAACATTAGGCAAATGAAGAAAAATTTATTAGTGGGGAACACAAAACAGAGCCCAAAACAAAACAAGACACGAGTTATTAACTTATTATTCACCTTGATGAGAAGAATGGGTCGTATTCGTATATAGTATAGGACCTTGAAAATAAATACTATACTACTGAAACTCCACCGGAAAGCACGTAGTATTATATAATTTTCTGTTAGGCTGCAGACGTTAGATTGATTCCTTTTTTTTTTTTTTTTTTGATAATCCACGTTTTCAGGCTTGCGCCTGACTACTTCACTGGTATTACCCAGACGTCCTGGAGATGATGGGACCGGTCCTTTAGCACCCCACCACCAGGTAAATCGCGGGATGTGCACACATGGTCAGTGTCTGCTTGCGTCCAACGGATCAATGCTACAAGGTTGACCCCCCACAGGCCCCATCCACAAGGCTTGGCGGAGACCGAACCCACACTGCAACATGCCCGCGCGGCTTTTAGCGCCCAGGCTTTACCACATGTATGTGCCCCGGAGGACGATATTCGGAGGGGAGAATCGAACTTGCGACCCTAAGGCCGCAAAGTTGACTCCCTGCCAGCAAGCTGACCCCTCTAGATAGATTGATTCCTTTTTTGCACGGGTGGCTCGACTATAAATAAGGTCAGTAAAGAAATTGTTTGGGGACCTAAGTTTTTGGTTCTCTTTTTTTTTTTTTTAAAGATGTATTGTATATATATTACTAAAAAACAAATTGTGTACAATTAAATTTGAATTTTTTTTGGAGCGAAAGTACAATAACTTTAATGTGATGATCGTTATAGTAATAAGAGAATGGGATAATAATTTTTTCATTCTCTCCTTTACTATTCTTATTCTCAATATTGACAAGTCTTTCAATCAACAAATTACGGCGGCTTATAAGTTGTCTTCTTCAAAATATCAAGCATTACAACAAGCAATCATTATATTGAAGCAATGCAGCACTTTTCGATATCATTAAATCAACTGATATTGCTCTATAGTTTCTTACCCTTTGATTTATGCTACTATCTACTATTTTTTGTACTTCGATTATCTTATTTATCTGTGATAGCTACTGCTCCTTTTTAGACTGTTTTATCATGCCTTATTCGCTTTCGTTACTTGCATTTTCATTCTGCATTGAATTGATTGTCCTTATCTGACCTTTTTTTTGTCATGCTTTCTCTTGAGCCGAGGGTCTTTTGAAAACAGGCTCTCTACCTCCCAAGGTAGAGATAAGGTCTACATACACTCTACCCTCTTCAGATCCCACTTTGTGGATTTTCACTGGGTATGTTATTGTTGTATATCAATTTGTTAAATTCTTGAGCCGGTTTTATTATTCTACCTTTATTTTATACTTTTCATTGAAAATTTATCATCATTGATATTCTTACTTAGGACCTCTATCTGAAATTTGACTTTAGGTCCACAATCTTGTTGGGAGGACCCTGCTTTTTTGTTTTCAAGTAACGCTAACACTTTTGTCTTTACAAGCACACGTAAATGCAATGTAGTAGTACTATTATATTATTCTTAGCTAGGTTCGACTTTAAATTTTGTGGAGGATCGAGGCAAGTTTTTCTGAATCCTAGTTCCTACTTTGAATAACATCAATTAACTAAGAGTGTTAAAAGTCTCACATCAAAAATGAAATGAGAACATGGACTCCTTATATGGACTTGGACAATCCTCACCCTACAAGCTAACTTTTGGGGTTGAGTTAGGCCCAAGATTCATTCTTTACATGGTATCAGAGCCAAACTCATTCTTATTCTTTGTTCACCGATGTTGGCCCCCAAATTATATTGTTCACACTCCAGTTAACGAGGTCTGGACGTGCGGGGAGTATTAAGAGTCCCATATCATAAATGGAATGGGAACATGGATTCCTTATATGGACTTGGACAATCCTCACCATACAAGCTAACTCAACTCCAAAAGCTAGCCTGTAGGATGAGGATTGTCCAAATCCATATAAGGAGTCCATGTTTCCATTTCATTACCGATGTAGGACTCTTAACACCCCTCTGCACGCCCAGACCCCGTTAATTGGAGCGTGAATGACATAATTTGGGGACCCAACATCGGTGAACATAGAATTGGAATGAGCCTGACTCTGATATCATGTAAAGAATGGATCTTTGGCCTAATTCAACCCCAAAAGCTAGATTGTAGGGTGAGGATTGTCCAAGTCCATATAAGGAGTTCATGTTCTCATTCCATATCCGATGTGAGACTTTTAACAGAGAGAACGAGTCTAATACCCCCGGCTCCAAACTATTATGAAAATGAGATAAAAGTTATATTCAATGGAAGCTAAAAATATATATAGGTCCCTCATCATTATGAGTGTGTTTGGATTGGTTTTTTAAAAGTGGCTTATAAACTAAAAGTTAAAAGTCATCAGTTGGTCCTATTTAACTTTTAGCTTACGGCTTGTTTTTATACCTTTTTAGTCTAAAAATAAATACCTAAAAGTATTTTTTATCTCACACAAACACATCACCAAGGAGAAAAGAGCTTAAAAAACAAAAAGCACTTAAATAAGTCAATCTAAACACCCTCTATAAAATAACGGAGCAAAGATTTTCATTAAGAGAATTCAAATCATAAAAAAGTAAACAAATAAAAAAAGCTATTTTTTTTAAATATCTACTAGACCCTTATGGTCCGGCCCTTTCCAGAACCCCGCACATAGAGCTTAGTGTAACGGGCTGTCCTTTTTTATATATAAGAGATAATGATAAAAAAAACAACTAAAATGTCACTTTTATGCGAGTTTCACACCCCAACTATCAAATGTTCCCTTATGAACTATCACCATCTATGTATTAAAATGCACTTAGGTGATAGTTCAGATAGAAAAAGGAAATAACTAGTTGGCCTATTCAGATTCGAGGTGTATTTTTATAGTTAAGGTAGGAAAATGAAACAATTGATAGTTGGGGTGTGAAACTCGCGAAAAAAATGATAATTCAGATATGTTTTTGACCATTAACTCTATATAAAAATAATAATTTTGACATATACAGTGTAATTTTCGACAAAAAAGATTCAAATGAATCCACTTGCACCCCTTAGTGGCCCATGATTATAGATAATTTTCAATGATGAACATTAATTGGTAGCTTGATAAAACTTACAACTGAGATTGTTTGGTCCACATACTAGTTATACTGATTCTAAAATATAGAGATCGTTTATGTAATAAAGGAATTTTCATTTGTGATTAATAATGAATAAGAGAATGGTATATATGTATTATTTTACTTTAAAAGGGCATTTTTGCTTTTAAATAGTTTAGTCCCTACATTACTAATACATATATTCCTATTCACATTCTATTTCGCATAAAATACTACATAAATTCTCATATAATTTAATGGGGGTATTATTTAATACCGCTAACAAGATGTTGCATTAGTTATGCATCTATTTTTTTTCTTATACGACCAACCAAATATATCATCATACACTGCAAGAATTTTATTCCAGGATTCATTATTCTGAATCATCAACCTAACAGTTCCTACTAGGTTTAACTATAATGACAATGTAAAAATATTTATAGTACTAAATATATATACATATTAGGCATATGTATATATGTTAAATTTAAATCCATTAAAAATTTCATAAACTTTGGATCTCTGGTATCCCTATTTGGTGGGGGGAGATAGAGAAAGCTTTGGATTGTTCTTAATGGGAGTAATATAATTTGCATAAATCTATCGTCTCTTGGCTGGAATTTACCAACCCCCGCCTGCCCTCTCCTTATCAAATATATATGTACTACTTATTTGTTGTTTTTAATATAAACGAAATGAATAGGTCTAACATTTCTCCCTTGATTATATGAAATTCTCGTCAACATTATTTCATTACATTTAAAATCTTATCGAAGATATCAAAAAGTGATTATTTTAGCGATTAATTAATGAAAAACATGATAGAGGGGGCTAAATTAAGAAGTTAAGGGCCAGATCTTGTTATAGTAACAACCAAGAACCTAAACTTGATCTAGGAAAAGAAAAGGCAAGTTGGGGAATAATTTTTTTTAATGCAACATGAGATTATATCAAGAAATGTCCATATCAACATATTAATTTGATCTAAGCTTATTGCTCTATTCTTGGAAAATTAATGGAGAACATTTGAATATTCCTTAAAAAATAAAAAATAAAACAAGACAAAAATGCTATTGAAATTGTGAAAGTCGAGATATCTAGAGGAAAAAAAAAGGTACAGAGATACATGGGCGATTGGGATAAGAGCGTTGAAGGTGGGTGTTTCGTTGGAAAATCCTCACCCCACGCACCGAATGAAAACCCATGCCCAAAACGGAATTTTCAAACTCAAAGTCCATTTTAACATTTCCACACAAACTATATCCCCAATTCCCAAAAATTCAAAATTAGTCAAACTTGACCCGAATTGGAATGCGGTCATGCATGAGGAATTTAATGTTTTTAACGAAACAATACACTTGGGATTTGGTTCCTAGATCGGATGAAGTTTAGTTAGGCCCAAGATCTATTCTTAACATGGTATCAGAGTTAAGCCCATTACAATTTTTTATTCACCGATGTTGGACCCCCAAATTATATTATTCACGCTCTAGTTAACAAAGTTTGGGCGTGCGGGGGAGTGTTAAGAGTCTCACATCGGATATAGAATGAGAACATGAACTCCTTATATTGACTTGGACAATCCTCACCCTACAAGCTAACTTTTGGGGTTGAATTAGACCAAAATCCATTATTTACTTGTGAGATACAAGGTGTCTTTGATAAAGCCTGCACATTTATATGTCAACTTATATATCTACACCAATATAAATATAAAAGTAAGGTAAAAAGTAACAAGCTGAAAGATTAAAATGTCTAAAAAAAATTGAATACTCTTTTACCGGCCTTCATCAAATCCTAGTCCTACAGTTTTTTTTTTTATAACTATATAAAATATAACAAAATGTAAATTAAAGTTTATCTTGAAATGTCAAATTAAATGTTGCTTTCATTTTTTTTAATTCTTCTTCTTCTTCTTCATCATTTATACTACCCCCACCCCACAAACCTTACCCAACTTCCATCTTAATTTTGTATCTTAAATTCCTATCCTCCAAACTATAATCAACATAAGTTAAAAGTTATATTCCTAACAAGTTAATTAAAATATATTTACTTAACCAGGTTACGAGGTAATTATAGAAAATGAGTATTAATTGGTACTGATAAGAATGGTAACTTATATACTTCATAGGGGTTACTCACATACTAATTATACAGAAATTAGTAATAGTAAAGAGATTATTATAAAATAATGAGGAGATTGAAGTGCTTCTTTTAAAATGACATTTTTATCTTTAAATAGTTTAATTCCTGCATCGTTAATATATATACATCACTAAAAAAAAAAAACTGAAATTAGTTGCGAACTTCGTCGCTAACAAAAAAATTGAAATTAGTTGTGAGCTTCATCGCTAATAAAATTTAGTGATGAACTGTTTTTAATCTGTCGCTAAATAAGATTAGTACGAATTTTGTTATTTAGCTACGGAATTTGTCCGTTGCTAATTTTTAATTTTTTTTAGAAGTGCATATTTTTATCTCACATTCTATCCCCCATACAATAATAGGAGTATGTAGAAGATTAAGTAAGAAGGGTATATTAGTCATTACACACACGTAGTTAGTTAAGGTAGTTAAGTATTAATGACATGTGTATAAATATTATATTCATGTATACTTTTCTCATTAAGTTGAATATAAAATATTCGCTGTCTAATAGATACATTCTCCTTTCCTTCTTCCTCAATGCTTCCAATATGATCCTATTAGGGCTCAATACTTGAATCCATCATGGTATCAGAGCAGGACGATTGACTCCGCACCGTCAATTGCTCATAATATAATAGAATGATCATCAATTGCGATCGAGAAATTCAATTCAATTTAGCTTGCAATTTCAAGGAAAGAATCATCTACAATGACGGTTACTAGTGGAACTGAGTCTAGAGATACAAATACAACCATTGGATCAATTGCTTCTCAATCAGAAATTGTGGATTATAATCATCCATTATATCTCCAATCCACCGATGTAAGTGGAATTTCAATAATTACTTTTCAATTGAACGGAAATGAGAACTATACCGTTTGGAATAAGTCAATGAGTATCACACTATTAGGTAGAAACAAATTAGGACTTGTGAATGACAAAAATTAGAAAAAAATATCCAGAAAGTTTGTGGGATCAATGAGAGCGTGTGAATGCAATTGTATTGTTATGGCTTAGGAACTCTGTGTCGAGCAATTTGGTTGGAGGATTGATGAATGCAACAAATGCACAATCAGTATGGGAGGATTTGAAAGAAAGATTTGAGAAAATAGATGATTCAAGATCATACAACATACATCAAGAAATTGGGACTGCAGTTCAAGGAACTCAGCCAATATCTATTTATACTCAAGACTGAAAGAATTATGGACTGAATTTTAGTCTATGGTGCATGTACCTTAAAGTAATTGTGAAAGGTCAAAGGAGTTTTTCATGTATATGCAAAGACAGAAATTATATCAGTTCCTTTTGGGGCTAAATGAGTCATATTCTCAAGCTAGGAGTCATATCTTGCATGTACCTACTCAATAATTGTGACTGGTGAGAATCAAAGTGCTATAACAACCAGTAGTTCAAGTTTAATGGGATCTATGTCTAATAGGAACCAAGGCTTAAGTGAAATGGATGTTGTGGCAATGTACTCTAGAACTAGAAATTAGAACAAAAAATTCAAAAAGAAGTACTTTAATCCAAATTACAATCCTATTGCATTTTATTATTACTGCAAATTCAAGAAACGCTACAAGGTAGATTGCTATAGGATTTTTGGATATCCACCGGATCATCCTAAAGCAAGTTAAGGTGACAACACATTTAGTCAAAATCAGAACCAAACTTAGAATCAAATGGAGAATAAATTTCAGGTTGATAACAGGTTCAAAGAGAAATTTGGCAAATGAGGAGCTCATAGAGAATACACTACACACAATAAAGTTATTGAACAATGGAACACCAATAACAATCAAGGTTATCCATCCATGAGTCAAGGTTACTCTACTATGAATTAGATAAGTCAAATGATGATCCCTCAGACAAATACTAATGTGAATAACTACCAAGCAACAAGTTCAGGCTATCCAAGCATTCAACAACTAATGGCACAATTTCCTAATACTGAAGAACCAATTTTTACACCATCTCAATATGCTGAAATGTATCAATTGCTAGAGAATAGTCAAATGGCTTCTGCAGAACCATCAAACACACCACAGTCTCATGTTGCTAACATGACATGTAATAGTAGTGCTCTGCTAGTCTCAAATGATTCACAAAAATGGATCATAGACCCAGGGGCTACTGATCACATGACTTCAAATATGAATTTGTTAGATAAAACTACATTAATTCAATCAGATATAGAAAAAAGAGTAGTTCTTTCAAATGGTGAAGTTACTCATGTGAAACAAACTGGTACAAGTGATATATCATCTAGAAATAGTGTTCACAATGTGTTTTACATACTAGACTTTAAGTTCAATTTTTATATGTGTCAAAATTAACTAGAAAACTAAAATGTTCAGTCAAATTTTATCCTAATTTTTATATTTTTCAAGATCTCTTCATTGAAAAGGTGAAGGAGATTGGTAAAGAAGATGATGGATTGTTCTATCTCATAAGATCAAAGATCAGACTTACAAAGAAACAAATTGCTGGTTATGGTCTGATGTCAGACAATATTACTATTAGTGATGCAGAATTGACCTTATGGCATAAAAGAATGGGACACATTCCTGCTAGCACTTTGCAAAAATTATTTCCTACAAAACTATCTAGTATTACTTCCTTACACTATATTTCCTTGTGCATGGCAAACAAGATTGTCATTTCCTAAAAGTACTACTGTTAGTTCAATGTCATTTGAGCTTGTACATATAGATATTTGGGGATCATATAAAATTGCTATATTTGATGGCTACAAATCTTTTTTTACTGTTGTTGATGACTTTACAAAGTTTACTTGAATTATTTTATTGAGACTAAAATATGATGTTTATCTGCATATAAAGAACTTTTTGTCACTTATTAAAACTCAGTATGATATTCATGTCAAAGTAATTAGGACATGATAATGGGACAGAATTTGTAAACTATTCATGTAGTGAGTTGTTCACAAATTTAGATATTATTCACCACAAAACATATCCCTACACCCCTCAGCAAAATGGAGTAGCTGAGAGAAAACATAGACATGCTCTTGAGATCACTAGAGCTGTAAGGTTTCAGGGTCACATTCCTATAAGGTTTTGGAGTCATTGTGTGTGGGCTACAGTGTATGTGATTAATAGACTGTCTTCTAGTGTCATTAATAATGTCTCTCCCTAAGAAAAATTGAACAAAAAGAGACCATTACGGATTTGAGTCTTAGGTTGTTTGTGTTTTGCAAAATTACTTCAGAAAACAGACAAATTACAATCAAGAGCAAGAAGAGCTATATATATGGGCTATTCTGAAACACAGAAGGGGTATATATTAAATGACTTGGATACTAAGTCCTTTGTTCATAGAGATGTTAAATTTAAAAAAGACATATTTCCTTTCTCTTAAATTACTCAGAATACTACTCTATTCTCACTTCCTATAAGTACTTATGAGAACACTAATCCTGGGATACCTGCAAATGCTAATGTTGATATAAGCAGTACATAGGGTGAGGCCAATATAGAAGGAGGAGTACAAATGCAGGTACAAAGTGATAAAGTTCAACATGTAGAACAAGGAAGTCCAGATCTACAACCAGCTACACAACATATATCAATACAAGATAATACAATTGGTCAAGCACCAAATCCTAAACAACTACAGAGAAGATCAACTAGAGGCAAACATCCGCCATGTTGGATGAAAGAGTTTGTATCACTGAATGTGATGATGACATACCTTATGCATTATCAAAATTCTTAGCTTATGATCATTTACATCCTAAATCTAAAGATTTTATTTCTGCTATGTATACTACTACTGAACATATTACTATGTAGAAGCAGTAAATGATTCAAGATGGATTGAAGCTATGCAAGTAGAGGTAGATGCTTTACAACAAAACAACACTAGGAAGATAGTACATCTGCCAGATGGGAAAGTACCAGGATGCAAATGGATCTTCAAGATCAAATACAAAGTAAGTAGAGATAGAAAAATTTAAAGCAAGGTTGATAGCCAAAGGCTATAGTCAACAAGAAGGGATAGATTATCAAGAAATCTTTAGTCCAGTTGTTAAAATGGTAACAATAAGGACTATCTTGGCTATAGCAGCTGCTAGAAAATGGCATATACATCAAATGGATGTGTATAATGCCTTTCTTCAAGGTGATTTACATGATGAGATTTACATGAAACTTCCATAAGGATTCAGAGTCATGGGAAACTAAGCAAGTTTGTAGACTTACAAAATTATTGTATGGATTGAAGCAACACCAAGACAATGGAATGCAAAGCTTCAAGAAGCTCTAATCAGGCTTAGGTTCACTCAGAGTCAATATGATCATTCATTTTACACAAAAAAGACTAACAAATGGTTCACTGATATATTGGTATATGTGGATGACATGGTTATTACTGGAGATAGCATGTTGTTAATAATTGAGACCAAAACTGCATTACAAGAAGCTTTTAAAATGAAGGATCTAGGGGAACTAAAATATTTCCTTGGTATTGAATTTGCAAGATAAAAAAAATAGATACTAATGTATCAAAAAAAATATGCATTTGAGTTAATTTCATAAACTGGATTGTGTGCCGCTAGGCCTGCTACTACACCTATGAATACTAATATCAAGCTCACCACTAGGGAATATGATCAACATATCAAAAAGATCAAGGATTAGCATACCAAAGAGTGTGACAAGAAAGACATGTTCACAGAAGATGAACTGATACAAGATCAAGGGGCCTATCAAAGGATAATAGGCAAACTGTTGTATTTAACAGTTACTAAGCATGGCATAGCTTATAGTGTTCAGCACTTAAGTCAGTTTTTACAACTGCCTAAGAGATCACATAGGGAAGCTGCATTGAGAATTGTCAGGTACATAAAGACACATCCTGGTAAAGGATTAGTACTATCTAGTAACAAGAAAAATACAGTTACTGTAGATTGGGCTACATGCTCATTCTCCAAGAATTCTGTAACTAGCTTCATGATAAAACTAGGAGACGGTCTAGTGTCATGGAAGTCTAAGAAGCAATCAACAATTTTCAGAAGCTGAGTACATGAGCTTAGCAAATACAGTTTTAGAATTGACTTGACTGACTGGTTTGATCAAGGATTTGGGTGTACAACTTAAACACATGTTTGCATTTGTAGTGATAGCAAAGCTGCTATACAAATAACAGTCAACCCCGTGTTTCGTGAAAGAACAAAACACATAAAGATTGACTGCCATTTCATAAGACAAAAGATTCAACAAGGTCTGATAAAAATTGAATATCTACATACAATTGAATACATCTTCACAAAGAGCTTGAATAAGGTTCAACATGGGTATCTTGTTTCCAAGCTAGATTTATTAATCATCTTTATACCACCTTGCTTGAGGAGGAGTGTAGAAGATTAAGTAAGAAGGGTATATTAGTCATTACACACAAGTGGTTAGTTAAGGTAGTTATTAAGTGTTAATAAACATATGTATAAATACTGCAGTCATGTATACTTTGCTCATTAAGTTGAATACAAAATATTCTCTTTCTCTAACAGATACATTCTCCTTTCCTTCTTCTTCCTTAATACTTCCAATATGATCCAATTAGGGTTCAATACTTGAATCTACTGATAAGTTCAAAATAGATTTTTGCATAACTGCATGTATTATTCAATACCACTAATCGTACAATACATTAGTCATATGATAATTAATTTTTTCATAGACGACCAAACCAAATATATTATCCGATGCGGGCCGGATTTTATGCTTGGAGTAATTATCCTAAGCGAAACGACCCCTAATAGGTTACACTATATTTAAATCCATTCAAAATTTCATAAACTCTTGCTTTGTGTACGCCCATTTGGTGCGAGACTGAGAAAGCTTTGAATTGTTCCTAATTTGCATAAACCCGTTGGTCGTGGTTAGCATTTACCTACCCCTTCTGCCCCCTCCTTATCAAATAATAGTATTGACTAATTTATTTTGCTTATTTTTTTCAATAAAACAAATGAGTATGGTCTAATACTCTAATATCTCCAATATTTTCTCCTTAGATCTTATCAAGTTCTCAACAACTTTGTCTCATTGCATCGAAAATCTATACTAATATAGCAAAGATTACTTGATTATTTTAGCGATTAAACAAAAGCACCGATAGATTAAGAAGTTAATTGAGGTCTACATCATTTTTTCCTATAATAATGACATTCGAGAAGTCCCCCCGGGCATAGTTGGATGACAAAAGAGGGGGACTTAAAATCCAGCTGGAGGCCTGCAGTGTGGGTTTAAACCCTGGTGGGAGTAATTTGCTCTCTTCTGGGGTAGGACCTTGTAGGTGATATCAGTTGCTATGTTCTCAAACCCTGGTCATTCAGGCACAACCCGCGATTTACTGATAGTAGTGTTGAGGGACCGGAACTACTATCTCCATGAATGGTTTGGCATAAGCCGGGAAACTGGATATCAAAATAATAATAATAATAAACTTAATCTTGAACAAAAAAATGCAAGTGGGAAAGAATATTTATGTTTGCAACTTGGGATTACATCAAGAAATGTCAATATCAAGAAATGTCAATATCAACGACGTCGTCTTTGATTTAAGCTACGTACCGCTCCGTCCTTAGAGAATTAAGGGATATTTTTTGAATATTTCTTGGATAAATTAGAGAAAATGATATTATTGAAATTGTGAAGTTTAAGATCTAGCAGAAGAAATATAAGACCAAGATATATGAGATTGTGCGTACGCATAATTTTTCATAAATGATATCAATATTTGAAAAGGTAAAGAAATGGAGTAATAAATTACTATAATAACAAGTAGTGCTAGCTTTTATATCTAATATTTTCATTTTACTGTATATATGTATCTAGTAAAAATAAATCAATGAAGCAGTATTTCGTGACATTGTTTGGGGCAAGGTATATCCGTCCCTGCATAGGAAGAGCTTTGTAGCTCATAAGCATAAGTTATTTTGATAAGAAATGTGATTTATATACACTAATGACAGTGAAAAAATATTGTATGAATTATTATTTAAGGTACTAATTTCACGTATTATAGATAATTACATGAAATAATTAACATTTGGCTGACCTTATAGACTAAGTTATACTCCTTGATAAAACCAGCACATTCATTAGGTCAACTTATATATCTACAGTAGAGACTTGGATAGGGAGTAATAATTAAAATGATGACGTCTCCTAAAATACATCAAAGCAAGATTATTGTTTATTAGATGTCATTACATATGGCTTCACCAATCTAATTTGTCGCTAATCTGATGCGACCAATCTCAATCCAGTTGCATGTAAACAATTTTTTTTTTACAAGAATTACGTAATTATTAATGAACGATGAGCTAAACAATTAGTCTTAAATTGATCCATCTGTGCTTTGATTTGAATACTAAATATGCTAAACTACGACTACAATCCAACTGGATTCTCATTAATACTTTATTTGGCCTAGAATAGTTACTTTATTCTTTAACTAAATGACCATACTTTTATTGGTAATTTTTATCCAAAACATAGATTTGACACTAGTAAAAAAATCAAGAAAGAAATAACATGTGGACCAACACGGCAACACGTATGTTGATATAATCTTTCTAAATCTAACCAACCAATAAGACCATAACACACCCGTTTTCACGAGAATTAATTCTGTAGAGGGTAGCTCGATTTTCGAAGATCGTACTAATTAAAGAAATTGGCTTCAAACACCAAAAAAAAAAAAAAATTTGGCTTTACTACTGTTCTTGGATGAGCTCCAAATAACTTTTTCTTTGTTACGAAAAATGCAATTATATAAATTTGGTGACAAATCAAGTAGTTGGTGATAATGGAGGTCAAAATTATTTCAACGAAAATGGTTGACAAAATAAGAATTTGATTTAAGTTTCAAGACACGATTGTATCGTGATAATTACTTGTTCACACAGAAAAGATCACTAACGTGCATTACATGGCAATTGGCAAATGTAGTGTATCTGTTCACCCCAACATTCCCCTACTTATTGCTTAGCCATTTTTAGATATCAAACGGATCTTCTCATAATGTAATTTTAATGTGACCGTAGTTTTAAAATACCAAACAAATCTTCTTATAATATAATTTTAATGTGACCGATTTTTCCTCTTTTGCAATCAGCCAGCTGCTCTAGCTAATTATCCACTATGTTATGTATGATCGTGCCTAAAGGTATATCGGTTAAAGTATATTCTTCTTTTGATCAAGCAAAATATTTTTTCAAACTATTCAATCAAACTCAGCATCTTTGATGTTAAAGATGAAGATTATCATAACTTCATGATCAGTTCTGACATTGAGAATTTAGAAGAATAGAGTTTGAGGAAGAAGATGAACTCCAGAAGAACAAAGCAATGTTGTATTATTCATAATCTTGTGATAATAATACAAATGAGTAATCAATCATATATATACACTAAGATGATCATTAGTCAGCTAAACTAATTAATGTAATTAACTATTACTTAATAATTAACTTTCGAAATCAGTTAGACTAATTAACTAATTGTTAATTTCTAATAACTAACTAACGGACAGGGTGAAAAAACCCATCTGCCCTTCACTACTTAACTTTTTTTCTTCAACACTCCCCCTCAAGTTAGGTGTTCCTTTGTTGATATATATTGAGTTTGTACCTTGCTTTGTTGATTTTTTTCCTGATGAAGTGGCAATCAATTTCAATGTGTTTGGTCCTCTCATGATAGACTGGGTTAACAACTATTTGTATAGCAGATTTGCTGTTACTGTAGATTTTGACAGGTAGTTCAATCTTGAGTTATAATTCTTATAACATTCCCAATAGACATGTTAGTTTTGAGACAATGGAAGCCATGCTTCTCTATTCTGCCTATGCAAAGCTCTTAGAGATAGTTGTTTGCTTATTTGATTTTCATGAAACTAGAGAATCACCTACTTTGATTAGGAACTCTGATACTGATCTTCTACTGTGAGCACATGTTGCCCAATCAACATCACAAAACGCACGCAATGACTGAATAACACTGTTTGATATCAGAATACCTTGACCAGGTTGAAGTTTGATATGTTTAACAATTCTCAGTGCTCCTTCCATGTGGGATTTCTTTGGATGTTGTAGGTATTGACTTAAAGTTTGAATAATTAAAGCAATGTCTGGTCTAGTGAATGTTAAGTACAATAGCTTTCCTATAGGTCTTTGATATGCATACACATCTGTTAGTAATGGATCTGTAGTATTGCTGACTTGTAGATGTTCATCATTCTCCTTTGTTGTCAAATTGACATGTGTATCAATTGGAGTCTGAGATGGTTTAGATATTGCAAGACCAAGTTCAGATATCAACTCTAGTGAGTATTTCCTTTGATGCATTACTATACCATCCTTGGATCTAGCAAATTCAATGCCAAGAAAGTACCTTAATTCTCTCAAATCCTTCATTTTGAAGACTTGTTGTATTGATGTTTTAGCTTCTTCAATCAGCTTTAAGTTGTCACCAGTAACCATGTCATCCACATATACCAAAATAATCACAGTTCCTTCTTCGGTCTTTCTCACAAAGAGTGAGTGATCATATTGGCTTTGCACAAACTGCAGCTTTACTAATGCTTTTATCAATTTAGCATTTCATTATCTAGGGTTTTTTTAGGTCATATATGATTGTGTGAACCTACTCACTGGTCTATACTCCCATGGCTCACAAAAAAATTGTGAAAGGTCTATGTAGATCTCATCATTAAGGTCCCCTTGCAAAAATGCATTGTACATATTTATTTGATGAATATGCCAATATTTGGATGCTTCAATGAAAATGATTGTCCTGACTGTGACCATCTTAATCACATGAGAGAAGGTCCCTTGATAATCAATCCCTTCTTATTGGCTATAACCTTTTGCTATCAATCTAGCTTTGGATCTTTCCACTTCTCCAAAAGCTTTGTACTTGATCTTATAGATTAACTTGCATTCAATTGGTGATTTGCCTTCTTGTAAGCTGATAATTTCCCAAGTGTTATTGCTTAGCAAAACATCTATCTTAGCTTGAATTGATTCCACCCACCTTAGATCTTTAGTAGCTTCCAATGAATTTTTAGGTTCTGCTATGGAAGAGAAAACAGATAAGTAATATTGATATTTAGGAGATAGTCTGTAATATGAAATATAGTTTGAGATTGCAAAAGGAGTATCCTGATGAATAATGCTCAAGGATACAAAATTCTTCATCCATATTGGAGGTTATTTGCCTCTTGTTGATGTCCTAGTATGAACTGTAGTCCTTGATATATTTGAAATAGGTGCTTATACGGAAGAACTTATCACTGATTCAAGTTGAATCTGAGATATGCTGATCAAGTTGATTTGAGATATGTTGATCTTATTCCTGCTCTTGAGTATGTCCATGATCTGATATAGTTGTACTTGAAGTGTATTGTCACTTGACACTGGATTTTGATATGTTTCTATAGCAGACATATCAACGCTAGTATCAGTAGTAACTGTATATGCATGTTCATCATAATATGAGACATCAACATGTTTGAATATATGAGGATTTGTTATTTTCCCCTTAAAAGAAAATATTGTCTCTATGAACACTACATCTCTATAAACAAAGAATGAGTGACTGCAAATCATATAATATGTATCCTTTTTGAACTCTAGAGTATCCCATAAGTACAACAGTCCTAGTCCTAGTTTGCAGTTTGTCAGTTTGGTTAACAATTTTTGCATGACATAAACATCATAGGACTCTAAAATGACTTAAAGAAGGTTTTCTTTCATGAAATTTTTCATAAGATGATATTCTTATTACAGAAGAGGGTATTCTATTTATAATATAAACTTCTGTTTGCACACAATAACCCCAAAACTTTAATGGGATATTAGCTTGTAGTCTTAGAGCTTTTTTAATCTCTAAGATGTGTATGTGCTTCCTCTCAGCCACACCATTCTGCTGAGGGGAATATGTACAAGACCTTTGATGAATGATACCTTTATTTTTTAACATTGTGCTACATAAGTCATTATAAATTTTGCACCATTATCAATTCTGCAGATTTTTAAATTTTATTAAACTTAGTTGTTACAAAAGCTAAAAAAATACCGTAGTATCACAAACACATCAGATTTCAACTTCAACAAATAAATTCAAGTCATTCTAATATAATCATCAACTAGTGTTAAGAAATATTTGAAACCATCAATAGTTGAAATTTTATAAGGACCTCAAACATCCATGTGTGTAATATCAAAGCACTCAGCATTCATTATACTACTTGCAAAAATGAGCTCTAGTATGCTTTGTACATGGACAGACTGTACATTTATTCACTATCTCAGTTATACTATCTTTTGTACTAGGTAGTAATTTGTGTAAAACTGATGAAGATACATGTTCAAATCTCATATGACATAGATTTATTTCTGAGATACTACAATTCTGATTTGTTTTAGCAGCTAGAATTACATAATGAGACTGATCCTCAGCTGATCACATTTAACTCTCTTGTAGCCTTAGAAACATACATTAAATTATACTTAAACTATGACAATTAGAACACATATTCTAGAGTGCTTCTAGGTGAGATTGAGCTTGATCCAGTATGAGTAACAAAAGATATATCCCCATTTGCTAAGTACACAGGTTTCAGATTCTTAGTTCTAGTGACAGATGACTTATCTAGTAGATTTATATTAGACACCATATGATTAGTTGCCCCAATGTCTATAATCCACTGAACTATTTTAGCTAAACAAGCACTATCAGTACCTGCAACTTTACCTGTTGTGTTACCTGAGATGTTATCAGACCCTACACCATTAGCACTTACTGAGAAACAGATGCTCTTACTCAGCATCTGCAAAATATGATCATACTGCTCTTTGGTTAACACAAAGCTCCATGCTTATTCATATTTGTCATCTGTATTCCCTTGTTTTGATCAAGCAAACCTTGGTACAAGCCAATGATGTTAGCAGTAACATGGTTATCCATCCCTTGATTAGCTGAGACCTGATTTTGAGTAGATATATGTTCAGTAAATGATGTATTGTATGTAGCAGGACCTCTTTAGCCACCACCTCCTGGATTATACTTTTTAAAAAAAAATGGAAGGATACCCCATTATCTTATAGCAGTTTTCTCTTGTGTGTCTCTCAATCTTGCACACCTCACACCATTAATTATAGTCTCTTTTGAACTTTTGTTTATCAAACTGATAACCATTTTTTGAGTACATGCCTAGTGATTCACCCTGATTCATATGTTGACTACCAGACCTAGAATACATGTTTCCTTGATCAAAATGGCTCATTGCATTAGATGTACATGCTCCTAGTAAATCAGTGGACATAAAACTACTTGCCCTTTCCTCATCATTTATTATCATAGCATAGACCTGGTTTATTGAAGGCAGTGAGTTCATTAGTAATATTTGACTCTGATGTTGTGTATAGGACTCATTCAACCCCATCAAGAATTGATACAATTTTATTCTTTTAATGTACACCACAAAATCTCTTGATTTCTCACAATCACAATCAGGGGATGAAACAAGAGCCTCAAATTCATTCCACAACCCCTTGAGTCTTGTAAAGTACACAGAAATATATGAGGTTCCCTGACTCAAAGTTGCTATCTCTTTATGCAGACTAAATGTTCTTGAACCATTAATCTCATCAAATCTTTCTTTAAGTTCTTCCCACACAACCCATGCATTAATAACATATATTACACCACTTAGCAGATTATTAGCAATAAAATTCATTATCTAAGACAACACAATAGCGTTCACTCTATCTCATTGATGGCACATTCCTCTCTAAATTTTTCTTCTTACAAGAACAATCTACTAATCCATACTTGTTTATCCCCATTCGAGCTAGTCTCATAAACATAACCCACAAAACATAGTTTTCACTATCTGTTAATTGAAAATATATGAGAGAAACTCCACTTACATCAGATGTATGCAAATGGAGAGGATTATTGTGATCAATAGTTAGATTGGACCCCAGAACTGTTTGATTGCTTGTAGTTTCAGTCAGAGTTGCGAAATTGTTGCCATTGACATGCCCATTAAAATTAGTTAGAGCTTCAGTAATTGACATTCAATCAGCGAGTAATATTGACTAGAATTATCGATTTCAAGACTTTGAATTTATTTCAGAAATTTCTTGACAGAACCCTAATCTTTAGCAGAATTCAGAATTAGGGAAAATGAAATAGAACAAGAATGAATCGAGAACAATCTATATGAATGTTCTACTGCTCTGATACCATGAAGATTATCAGAACTTCATGATCAGTTCTGATATTGAGAATTTAGAACAAGAGAGTTTGAGGAAGAAGATGAACTCTAGAATAACAAAGCAATGCTATATTATTTATAATCTTGTGATAATAATATAATGAGTAATCAATCATATATATATACTAAGATGATCATTAGTCAGCTAAACTAATCAATGTAACTAACTATTACTTAATAACTAACTTTCGGAATCAATTAAACTAATTAACTAATAGTTAATTTCGAATAACTAACTAATGGACAGGGTGAAAAGACTAATCTGCCCTTAGTATATATATATATATATATATATATATATATATATATATATATATATATATATATATATATATTATGCTAAAAAATTTAAAGTTGAATCCATAATTATAAAATTGCAAAAGTAGCACTTATTTTTGGAGTGAGAAGTGCTAAAAGGTTTTCTGGTTTGATACTTGTGATAGAGACAAATAGGTTGGTGGGTGGTGAGGTTAAAGGTTGCTGTAAACAGTATATTCCAATGTTTCCTAAAGTTTGGCTTTCTGGTACCCCATTTGGTGCGAGATAGTAAAAATTTGAATCATCTTTATTAAGAATATAATATACTACTCCATTTTGAGCACGCGGCAGCCGCATCCTCTCTTAGTTGGCACGATGACACTCCGTCCTTTCATCAGCAGATCTGCACTGCTGTCTTTTTTGTTTTTTTCCTGTTTGAATAGTCCTTTCCAATAAACCTAATGACTACATCAAATCGCACGACCGAAGCTTTGACGGTCAGCTAATTAACACACTAAGGAGTAGTTTAATTGGAATTAAGTTATCTCAGAATTAATTATTTTAAGATTAGTCATCTATTCTTCCACAGGGATAAAAATAACATTGTAATTCTAAAATTAATTATATCATGATTTTATACTAATCAAATATGAGATAAACTTATCTTAAATTTAATTTTTGAATTAATTATTCATTATCCCTCCTACTAAATGAGCCCTAATAATGCTAGATTTACGACGGACAAGCTTTCAAATAAGGGGTGTAGTGGTTTAAGCAAATTTTATATTGGAGGGAGAGAAAAAGTAAAAAAAATTATAAAATTTAATACAAATTCATATGGTATACACGCTTTGTAGCTCGATGATGGCGCAAATGTTAGACTACTAGCTAAAATATTGTAAGTTATTAAGTAATATTTCGTCTCTAAGGTTGACAAATGTTATATTCGAGCCCAACATTGTCCTGAAGAATAATTTTTCAAGAACTATATTTACACTATTTTTTAAGACACAGACCAAATCTAAACGGTGACCTAAAAAATAAACATTTACTTAAATAAACCATGACAACATATAGTTGAGAAGTGAAATTTTGAGGTTTGTTGAGTCAAAACGAATAATATAGGTCGGGCCTAATTTCTGAGCTACTAGAAATACGAACTCAAAACCCTCCCGGGGGTTATAAGACGTCCGAATTACTGTAACAATTCTCTCTTCGTTATTCGATAGATTGATTTATTCTCTTTCGATCAACAAAATTAGAATTAGAGGAGGAAGACATTTGCATATATAGTAGAGAACAGATTGAACAAAGAAATTTTGTTCCCCTTGATTTTATGAAATTCTCGTCGACAGCTCACTTTTATTTCGAGAGCGTCCTATTTAGTTGAAGTACTGTAATTATTTTTGGGAACTACATACAAAATCTCTAACTAGTATATTAATAAAAAAAAGCTAATTAAGGATGTGAAATTTAGCTTATAATAGTGTATGTAATGTTGGAAATTTACTAAATGTGGAAATAAGTATATCTCATTAATTTATGATTCGAACAATTGGGCCCGTACGTCGGAAATGTCTTTTCCACACACGTGCACACGTAGTGCCAAGTATCGAAAATTTCATTAGTGAAAGAGATATTGGTATGTATGTAATACGTTTGAGACATAGAATTATGGGCGGTTATTGACCAAATGACAAAGTATTCCACGTTGGTAAAAGAAGGACGAAGTGTACAAAGTGTAAAATGAAACGAGTCGGAAATCGCTGCGGAGCCGTGAAGGACCGCGGCGCTACACCGTCGGAGCCGCGGTGCCGTAGAGCCGCGACGCAAATTGCTTGGTCAGTCACTGGAGCCGCAACGCTAATTCACAGTGCCGCGGCGCTTCGAAGGCAGAATGCTGCGACGGGAAGTTGGAAAAATCTGACGTTTGGGCTGGTTTTGGAGCATTGATTCTCTATTACTTGGCACATGAATTCAGCCATTATTTGGCTGAATGTAACCCCTCAATCAAGTGCAATTACATGGCTATTGAAGGTTATTAGTTGGCTAGTTGAGGGGTCTTCTACTTACACTATAAATTGAGGCCTTTGGCTCAATTGAAACCACACTCAACACTTAGAAAATACTCCAGATTTTTTGAATTCATATTCTTCCTCTCTAGCAAAATTACTATATTCAAGGTTCTTCAAGAGTAACACTTGAGTTTCATTTTCTCACTTGTTAAAGTTGTTGTTGTATCTTGGGAGACTATTGCTCAACACCGTAAAAGAAGATATACGGGGCAATCTTGTCTTAAAGAAAGAGTGACATCACTCGACTCAGCAAATCACACAAGCAGTTTGTTAAGGTTTTGTTTTTCAGTTTTATTATAATAGTTTGTTTATCCTTTCTACTATTGTAATAGTTACTTACTTCCCATTCCGTACAACAATTGTATCCCAACAATTTTAAGACAAGATTTGTTGTAAGTAAGTTAGAAAGATGACTGGCATAGATCAAACTACTTCTGATTCTGCTGCTGCTGCTCAAGGCAATCCTTCTGCCTTCCCACTGCTCAAGGCACTCCTAATGCCTTTACGGTTGCTCAAGGCTCATCTAACGCCTTTGCTGCCGCTCAAGGGAATGTTGTCGTTCATCCACCCGCTGGATTTCACCATGAACGCCCTGAAAAGTTTATGGGGTCAAACTTCAAGAGATGGTAACAAAAGATGCTATTCTATCTTATTGTTATGAAAATGGCACGTTTCCTAATAGAAGATCCTCCACAAGCTGGAGATGAAATGGACCCTTCGCCTTCTGAAATGGGTGAAGGGGGCCTAGGTATCCATGTCATTAATGGCATGAAGATGGTTCTTGATGCATGGAGTCATAGTGATTTCATGTGTAAGAATTACATATTGAACTGCTTGTCAGACCCTCTCTACACGGTGTATTGCACCGTTGGTACTGTCAAAGAGTTGTGGGAGAAGCTGCAAAAGAAGTACAACGCACAAGATGCAGGTACTAAGAAATTCATCATTGGAAAATTTCTGAAATTTCAGATGGTGGATAGTAAGACAGTGATGTCCCAAGTCCAGGAATTCCAAATGATTCTACATCACCTGGATTTGGAAGGTATGAAGCCAAACGAGCAGTTTTTAGTTGCATCACTGATTGAAAAGTTACCTCATTCATGGAATAAGTTTATGAGCTACTTAAAGCTCAAGACAAAGGAGATGACCTTGAAGAACTTATTATCAAACTCCAAATTCAGGAAGATAATAAGAAGGCCTTGCCCAAGGGTAAACAACCCGCTGAGGCAAAGGCAAATCTAGCTAAGGCCAAAGGGAGCCTAAGCAAGAAGCGGAAGTTCTAGAAAGACGGCAAGACCCAATCAGCGGAGAAGTTCAAAGGAAATTGTCACCATTGTGGGAAACCTGGTCACATAATCAAGGACTGCTGCAAGCTCAAGACTGAGCAACAAGAGAAGGCCAAGGCTAAGGGCAAGGCTCAGGTTAACGTCGTCAAGGACAAGTTTCTGGATGACATGATTGAGGAATTCTCAACGGTGGTGCTAGAAGCAAACCTTGTTGAGAATCATATGCAATGGTGGATGGACACATGTGTTACAAGACACATCTGTTCTAATAGAGATGCCTTCTCCACTTATACACCGGTTACAAACAAGAAGTTGTTCATGGACAACAACGTTTCCTCTGACATGTTGGGGGTAGGAAAGGTAGTCCTGAAGATGACTTCTGGAAATGAGCTCACTCTAAAGAAAGTGATGCACGTTCATGAGATTAGAAGAAATTTAATTTCAGGTCCTTTATTGGTTAATGCTGGTTTTAGGCTAGTGTTTGAGTCCAATAAATTTGTAGTCACTAAGAATGGAACGTTTGTGGGAAGAATATTCGTCTGTGAAGGCCTCTTCAAAGTGAACACCATGTCTGTATTACGCACAAGCAATAATATTGAAGCCTCTTCTTCTTACTTGTTTGAGTCTTCTAATTTATGGCATCATAGATTAGGACATGTCAACTACAAATCCATCCAAAGGTTGGTAAAATTGGAGTTATTGCCATCTATCGACGTAAATCCTCAACATAAGTGTGAGGTGTGCGTAGATGCAAAATTCACAAAGCTTCTTTTTCGATCCGTCGAAGGAATACCACTCATCTAGAACTTATTCACACAGATATATGTGATTTGAAGTTTGCACAAACTAAAGGGGGGAACAAGTACTTTGTGACATTCATTGATGATAGCACAAGGTATTGTTACCTTTACTTGTTGAAAAGTAAGGATGAAGCCTTTGAAGCGTTCTGACGTTACAAAGAAGAAGTTGAGAACCAACTAAGCATGCAGATTAAATCCATTCGTAGCGATAGAGGAAGAGAATAGGTTGCGCCATTTGAGGAATATTGTGCCCAAGAAGGCATTATTCATCAAACGACGGCTCCATACTCACCTCAATCGAACGGTGTGGCGGAACGTAAGAACCGCACATTGAAGGAAATGATGAATGCCTTGCTCATCAATTCCGGTCTTCCCCAAAACATGTGGGGAGAAGCCGTCCTTACCGCTAATATGATTCTTAACAGAGTCCCACATAAGGGTAAGAACAAAACTCCATATGAATCATGAAAGGGAAAGAAACCCACCTATAAATATTTAAAGGTGTGGGGTTGTCTGGCAAAGGTTGAAGTACTCAAGCCAAAGCAGGTCAAGATTGGGCCTAAGACTGTAGATTGCATATTCATCGGATATGCAAATAACAGTAGTGCTTATCGCTTCTTAGTGCATAAGTCAGATATCCACGGGGGTACAATAATGGAATCAAGAAATGCACAATTCTTTGAAGATATCTTTCCTAAAAGACATAACCTCTCGCAAACGAAGTTATGAACAAAGCTCTCAGGAATCGGGAGTCGTTGACGGCCCGGATCTAGATGGTTCAGATCTAGTGGATCGCGAAGTGGCTGAATATCCGAAATCTAGTGTTCCAGATTCTCAGAACTTGGAGACTCTATAGATGGAACTATCGGGAGTCGTTGACGGCCCGAATCTAGATGGTTCAGATCTAGTGGATCTCGAAGTGGCTGAATATCCGAAATCTAGTGTTCCAGATTCTCAGAACTTGGAGACTCTAGAGATGGAACTAAGGCGAAGTAAAAGGTCCATGAAGGATAAATCATTCGGTCCTGACTTTGTAGCTTATATGGTTGATGATGAACCAAGGACAATTGCTGAAGCATTGTCAACTCCAGAGGCACCGCTCTAAAAAGAAGCTATTGAGAGTGAAATAGGCTCCATTTTGCATAACCATACTTGGGAGTTGGTTGATCTTCCTATGAAAAATAAATCGTTGGGTTGTAAATGGATACAAAAACGGAAGTATAAAGCAGATTGGTCTATATATAAGTACAAGGCCATGTTAGTAGTCAAGGGCTATCGGCAAAAGGAAGGACTTGACTACTTTAACACGTACTCCCCGGTATCTCGGATGACGTCCATACGAGTATTCATTGCGATCGCAGCTTTACGTGACCTTGAGATACATCAAATGGATGTTAAGACAACCTTCCTAAATGGTGATTTGGAGGAAGAAATTTATATGGACCAACCTGAGGGGTATGTGGTTCCAGGGCAAGAGATGAAAGTCTGTCAGCTTGTCAAATCACTGTACGGGCTGAAATAAGCCTCGAAGCAATGACACAAAAAATTTGGTAGTACTCCACTATCGAAGGGGTTCGCTATTAATGAGTGTGACAAATGTGTCTACATGAAAGGTAACTCTGACTCGTTCATTATGTTATGCTTGTATGTAGATGACATGTTGATCACAGAGAGCAGTCCTAGCATAATTATGGAGACTAAGAACATGTTGAAACAATGCTTCAACATGAAGGATATGGGTATCGCAGATGTCATCTTAGGGATAAAAATCTTTAAGACGTCTAACGAACTGGTCTTATCTCAGTCTCACTACATCGAGGATGTCTTGAGAAAGTTTGAGATGTTTGACAGTTCGCCTATAAAGTCACCAATGGATAGAAATAAAAAACTTGATAAAAATTGTGGTGCACCCGTATGCCAGGAGCAATATGCACAGGTGATTGGTAGTTTGATTTACATAACAAACTGCACCCAACCTGATATTGCTTATGCAATCAACAAGTTGGCTAGGTTCACCCGTAATCCAAGTAATGATCACTGGAAGGCGTTGAATTGGGTACTACAATACCTGAAATACACGCTAACCTACGAGTTGCACTATTCGAGATATCCAGTTGTACTAGAGGGGTACAGTGATGCAAACTGGATATCTGACATAGAGAACATCAAGTCCACCAGTGGGTATGTATTTACAATTGGTGGTGGGACTGTGTCTTGGAAATCCTCTAAGCAAACTTGTATCGCCCGATCCACGATGGAATCAGGGTTTATCACTTTAGACAAACCAGGAGAAAAAACTGAGTGGCTTCACGACTTCTTAGAGGATGTTCCTTGTTGGAACAAACCCGTACCTTCTGTAATGATCCACTGCGATAGCCAGTCGGCTCTAGGAAGGGCACAAAATTCTATGTACAACGGTAAGTCTCGTCATATTCGACGGAGGCATAAGACCGTTAGGCAGCTGATCATCACGGGTATAATATCCATTGATTACATAAAGTCAAAGGATAACATAGCTGACCCGCTGACAAAGGGCTTACCCAAGGATCAGATATTCTACATGTCTAGGGGAATGGGCTTAAAACCCAAGGCATAAGGACCAATACGGTGGTAACCCAACCTTACTGACTGGAGATCCCAGGAATTAGGTTCAATGGGAAAACCAATCTGTAAAAGGTTCAGTTGATCGCTTCGGTGGAAGCATGAGCACTTCAGATAGTGATTTCTGTAAAGAAAAACCAAATCCAAAGCCGTTCCCGCAATAGACAATAATTTCTATCTGCAGCGTGGGTAAAGGTTAAGTTTTCAAAACCTTTAATGATCCTCACCGGTTGAGGTTAGGTTTGAGGAACTTTTTAATAGTTTCTAACACTTGTAAAGTGGGGTATAGTAGGATACCTTGTAGGAGACCACCTATTTAAGTGTGAGGACAGGCCGCCTCAAATTGAACGCACTTAAGAATCCAAGAAGTGTCCACGGCCACAACGGACAAAACATTACGAAGAACTGAGTAGAGGAACTTGTTGTGTTGGTACCGTTGACTTGTCTTACACTAAACACTGACGGTTCAAGACATCACGTTCACCGCGCAGTAAGTAAGTCCGATGGTATTCAACTATGGAAGGTTCAAAGCGTATGTTATCTATTCTGATGCAACATCGGTCCGCTGAAAGATTGCTAGAAAATGCACCATGTGTGCGCGCCAAAATCTCTTTCAAGAGGGGATTGTTGTAAATTTACTAAATGTGGAAATAAGTATATTCCATTAATTTATGACTCGAACAATTGGGCCTGCACGTCGGAAACGTCGTTTCCACACACGTGCACACGTTGTGCCAAGTATCGCAAATTTCATTAGTGAAAGAGATATTGGTACGTATGTAATACGTTTGAGACATAGAATTATGGACGGTTATTGACCAAATGGCAAAGTATTCCATGTTGGTAAAAGAATGAAGAAGTGTACAAAGTGTAAAATGAAACGAGTCAGAAATCGCCGCGGAGCCGTGAAGGGCCGCGGCGCCACACCGTCGGTGCCGCGGCGCAAATTGCTTGGTCAGTCACTGGAGTCGTGGCGCTAATTCACAGCGCCGCGGCGCTTCAGAGGCAGAATGCTGCGACGGGAAGTTGAAAAAATCTGACGTTTGGGCTGGTTTTGGAGCATTGATTCTCCATTACTTGGCACATGAATTCAGCCATTATTTGGCTCAATGTAACCCGTCAATCAAGTGCAATTATATGACTATTGAAGGCCATTAGTTGGCTAGTTGAGGGATCTTCTACTTACACTATAAATTGAGGCCTTTGGCTCAATTGAAACCACACTCAACACTTAGAAAATACTCCAGATTTTCTGAATTCATATTCTTCCTCTCTAGCAAAGTTACTATACTCAAAGTTCTTCAAGAGTAACACTTGAGTTTTCTTTGCTCACTTGTTAAAGTTGTTGTTGTATCTTGGGAGACTATTGCTCAACACCGTAAAAGAAGATATACGGGGCAATCTTGTCTTAAAGAAAGAGTGACATCACTCGACTCAGCAAATCACACAAGCAGTTTGTTAACGTTTTGTTTTTCAGTTTTATTGTAATAGTTTATTTATCCTTTCTACTATTGTAATAGTTACTTACTTCCCGTTCCCTACAACAATTGTATCCTAACATGTAATTCACCAATTCGTTCAAACTTGGGCAGCTTGGGTTGAAAATAACTCATTGATTGTCCCAAATTGGTACATAAGTTTGGTAGCAGTACCTTTTTCCTTTTTGGGTAGGAAAATTAGTTACCGAATTGGCAAACAAGAAAACTTAGTAAAAAATGAATAAGAGTTTCACTTTTCTATAATTTTCCACTTTTTTTTTTAAATGAAAGTTACTGTAAATTTGAGATGGTGATCGGTTATATTATGATCTCTCTTATTTGATATAATCGTCTAAATCCAAGCAAACTAGATACTCCTATGATTTTTTGGATATTCATGACATGTGTACGTATCGAGATGCTAAGTTTGACCGGGCATGTCTATTTGACACCGTTAATTTCGGACAAGAGAAAAGCACAGGTGGAGATAAATTCTAATATACATTAACACCCAAGAAACTCAAACTTGATCTTGAAAAAAAAATCAAGTGAGAAGAATATTTAAGTTTGTAACTTAAGATCACATCAAGATTTTGTTTAATCTATTCCATGTTAATCTACGCAGATACCTATAATAATAAAGTCGTACTGTACGACTCGTACAGAGATTAAATACTACTGGCTGCTCCTAAACTAATAGATGTAATTTTGATGTTTAATAGATGTGCTCAGCATGCCTTCACCCAGTGAAAACATATTACTTTAGAAAAAGAAAGATTAATACTTTAGATATCGACATAATTAAAAGCCTAATGAAAGAAAGAAATGACACAACTGGACCAATCCAACATATTTGTGTGGAGCTCTCTTACTTTGAAAATATTATAACTATTCACAAACAATTGAATTATAGAAAATGATCCTACAAAGAATTATTTTGTGTTTTATTTTGCCGATCTTTTGTATTATACTTTAGTAATTTCTTGTGAAACGAATCACATAATTGAATGAAACTTTTGTAACGGGACCTAAAATCGGTCTCCCCTAAATTATTTAGCTTTACTACTATTATTCTTTAGGTGAGCTCCAAGAATTTTTGTCATTTGCCTATAAAAGAGGAACAAAATTGGTTAAATTGGACTTGTTTTGTTTCAATAGTCAATAGTAAGGGGTACTTTGACACTAGAATTTATTTATTCTTATTCCCATTTAAATATCTAAATAGACTAAAAAATGAAAGATTGTAATTCCTTGCTCATTTCATCAACTTAAGTGACTTATATACATGAGGTATACTATTGATTCTAGAAAACTAAATATACACATAATACACATAATCACCAATGATACAAATGATCACTAATCAGATCACTAATAATATTCACATAATTACTAATCAGATCACTAACAATATTCACTTAATTACTAATAATACAAAAGATCACAATCAAAATCACTAACAGTATTCACCAAATCACTAACAATATTCATATATTTTAACACACACCCGCAGTCTAAGCGGGAGGTTGTCGGATGTTGAGACTGTCCCGAAAATCTTCGAACAGAACCAAGGGAAGACCCCTTAGTAAAGATATCTACAATCTGATAACGTGAAGGGACATGTAAGACACATACGTGTCCACGAGCAATCTTTTCGTGAATAAAGTGAATATCCATCTCGATATGTTTAGTGCGTTGATGCCGAACAGGTTTCCCCGAGAGATATACCGCACTAACATTATCGCAGTAGACCAATGTAGCTTTTCGAATAGGACACTGAAGCTCTAAAAGGAGGTTTCACAACCAACATGACTCAGAACCCACATTGACGACCCCTCGGTATTCGGCCTCCGCACTAGATCGCTACAAAGTAGCTTATCGTTTAGCGGATCAAGAGACCAATTTATCACCGAGAAATACACAATAACCAGATGTCGAACGCCTGGTATCTAGACATCTACCCTAATTAGCATAAGTATAAGAGAAAATAGTGGATATTGATGATGGGTATAGATGCAAGCCATGATTAAGAGTACCATGAATGTAGCGCACAATGTCCTTTAGAGCGTGCATGTGTTCTTCCCTCGGATCATGCATGAATAAACACACCTGTTGCACATCATAAGTAATATCGGGCCTCGTGAAGGTGAGGTATTGTAGAGCCCCCGCAAGATTATGATAGTGGGAGGGATCCTCATATGGTGTGCTAGAAGTAGCATTCATCTTCTATTTAGTATCAATCGGAGAAGGAGATGGCTTACAAGCTGACATGCCAGCCCGTTCAATAATATCTTCTACATACTTCCGCTGAGATAGGAATAGACCACCTGCATAATGAGTGACAGCTATACCCAGAAAATAACTCAATGGCCCCAAGTCTTTCATAGCAACTCGAGCTGAGAAGGGATATGATAGACTTGCAAAGAGCATTATAGGAAGCCACCAAAATAATATCATCCACATACAGAAAAATGTAGGTCATAGAAGTACCTTGATTGTATATGAATAAAGAATGATCAGACTTGTTGTGAGACAAACCAAGAGTGGAAACATAATCTGCAAATCTCTTGTACTAGGCCCGAGGAGCCTGTTTTAGCCCATACAATGATTTCTTCAGCAAGCACACATGATTAGGATGATCTGGATCCATAAAACCAAAAGGTTGATGCATGTATACTGTCTCCTTGAGTTCTCTATGTAAGAAAGCATTTTTCACGTCCAGTTGATGAATGGACCACGCTTTTGAGAGAGCTATATTGAGAACAATGTGAATAGTTGCTGGTTTGACCATCAGACTAAAAGTTTCACCACAGTCCACGCCAACCTGTTGAGTTTTGCCATCACCTACTAGACGGGCCTTATACCTCTCAAAACGACCATCAGATTTTTCTTTATGAGTAAAAATTCACATAGAATGAATCATATTAACATCAGGTGGACGGGGCACCAACTCCCACGTCTTATTTTCAATAAGAGCATTATATTCGTCATCCATATCTAATTTCCAATTCGGGTCATGAAGGGCAGACACGGGATTACGTGGCAGAGGGGATTTGATACCATTAGAGTTGAGATTAAATTGTCGCTTTGGTCTAAAAATTCCTCGTTGGCTGCGAGTAACCGACCTTGGAGCTGGAATAGAAATAGGCTATACTGGGTTGGGAGTAGTTGCCTGAATTGATACGACCCATCAGCCGATGGAGGGGAAATGAGATGGCAGGGCACTGGTCTGCCAGTCACTGGGCTTGGCGATGTGGGTTGTGGTTCTGGGATGCCGAGATTGGGTTGCTGTTGGGGTGGGCTGGACGGAGCAATGGGTTGGCTGGGCTTGGACTTGACCGTAGGCAGTGGCCCAACATGCATATTTTGGGCCAGCTATTGCGGTTCGGTCTAGGCCAATTGGTGGACCATATATGGTGAAAGCCCATCATCTAAAAAACCATAAGAATGGGACGTTAGGCTATTCAACTTAGTGAACAGAAATTGGGTTTCGTAAAAAATGACATGGCGACTAATGATAATTTTATTAGTGGATAAATTATAGCATTTGTAACCACGATAATTAGATGGGTAACAAAAAAAAACACATAAGGTAGAGCGGGCTTGAAGTTTGTTTATGGTAGTGGAGGAAAAGAGAGGATAACATAAACACTCAAATACCCGAAGATGAAAATAAAAGGGGTCTTTTTTTATAAAAAATTTTGAGCGGAGATTGGTAGGCTAATCCCTTGCTCGGGAGGATGTTGAGAAGGTAAGTTGCCATTTGTAATGCATGATGCCAAAATGAAGGCGGTAATGATGCATGGGCTAGTAATGTACGAACAATGTTATTAATGGTTCAGAATTTTCTCTTGGCTTTCCCATTTTGTGATGAAGTATGTGGACATGAGAGACAAAAAAGATAAACCATTAACCTTACAAAATTCCCAAAATGACCCATTATCAAATTCCATTTCATTATCACATTTAATGTTCTTAATCTCCCGTTCAAATTGAGTATGGATGGATGCTTTAAATGATAGAAATGTTGAATAGACTTGAGATTTTTTAGATAATGGAAACGTCCACAAAAAATTAGAGTAATCAACCAATAATAAAACATAATAACGGTGGCCTGAAGAGCTCAAAACAGGAGATGTCCAAAGATCACTATGGATAATGTCAAATGGCAACATAGTACTAGAATTAGAAGTAACAAAAGGCAGTTTAACATGTTTCTCAAGAGGAACGAGGGACAAATATTAGAGCTACGAGTTCGATTACTCGCAATAAATTTATTTGTCTTAGGGAGGCCAAAACAGATGCACCTGGATGACTCAAACGTTCATGTCATAAAGAAGGTGTTAAAGCTACAAAGATTGAAGATGTGGCTTGATTTGTGGAGATGATTGTGGTGATGGGATAAAGCTCGCTCTGACTATCACATCTCATTAGACGCATCTCCATTTGGAAATCCTTAACAGAAAACCCAAATGGATCAAACTCAATAGAAACCAAGTTATCAATTGTAAATTTTCTAACCGACACCAAATTTTTAATAGTTGAGGAGCATGAAGGATATTTTTCAAGACTAAAGGTGGGTTCGGGGGAGATAAATTTGTGTGACCATAACCACGAATTGGAATTGAATGACCATTACCAATAATTATGCCATGATTTTTGCTCAAATTAAAATAAGATGAGAGATTACCTTGCGCGGATGTCATATGAGAAGTAGCACCGATATCCATGTATCAATTTGTATTCGAAGAATTTAGCCTAAGAGTATGCATTGCTACCTCAATATCCGGGGGATTAGGTGGGGCTGATACCGTGAAGGCATGCTGTGGTCTAGGCCTAAGAAGGCTAGGCTGCCCAGGCTGCGGCCTCTGCTGATTACCGGGCCGGCCCAAACAGTAGTTGGGTATGTGCACGGAGGAATGGGCCAAGGCAAGTGCATATTGGGCCACTGTTGTCTGATGGCCCATGTCGTTGGCCATTGTTGTTGTCGCCTCTGTCCGCTGGCCCACGTCAGCTGCCACTGCTGCTGTTGGCTGCCACCACGGCCACCACCGCGGTTTTTCCTGCCGTTATTTTAGTTTTGACCCTTTTTGCTACCACCGTTATTACGATTTTGAGTATAATTTTTAGAGAATGAGGGAGAGTTATCTGTTTTGCGGGACATGGCGGCCACCATGGTGGAATTTGCTCTGGTTGCAGCCTTTTTAGCCAACCTCACCTCTTCAAGAGTGAGCATGGAATGGGCTTGGTAGAAAAGAGGGAGAGGATTGTTTTGGCGAATGAGAGTTCCAACCCCATTATAAGCTTCGGTGAGGCCCGCAACCATTTTAAGAATGAGACGATCATTCGTGACCGGTGCCCCGACGTTCTTGAGTTGATCCGACAATTCCTTGAGCCTTTGACAATATACGGAAGCATTCGGGAAGTCCTCCATAGTTGTGTGAGAGAATTCTTGCTCAAGTGTTACGTCACGAGAATTTTTTATTATCTTGGAATATATCACGCAACCTATTCCAAGCTTCCATTGCCTTGCGTCAGATTCAATAATTGTATGCAAGAGGTCTGTAGAGATGGTGGAATAAATTCATTGTAAAACCGTAGCATCAGTTGCCCATAACTCTTTTTCACCATCGGTTGAAGGCACTCTCTCCTTGCCTTTTTCCGGTTTGACGATGTGATGGAGGACTCTATGAGACCTTGCGTGAATTTTAAAAAGCTCCGCCCATGTCGCATATTGGACATTCTCCATTTCAAGGAAGGAATGTTGTTATTGATGTTGGAGACTGCCAGAGCAGGATAGAAGGTATTCTTTGTGTCAGACATGATTGACGGGAAGGTAGTTTGGGCGGAGGAGGAAGCACGACATCTTATGAGAATATGAAGGAGAAAAGACGAAATTTTTTCCAAGGCTAACTGATACCATGAAAGAAGGTAATTCCTTGCTCATATCATTAACTTAAGTGACTTATATACATGAGGTACAATATTAATTCTAGCAAACTAAATATACACCTAATCACTAATGATATAAAGGATCACTAATCAGATCACTAACAATATTTACCTAATCATTAATCCGATCACTTACAATATTCACCTAATCACTAATCATATCACTAACAATATTCACTTAATCACTAATCATATCACTAACAATATTCACTTAATCACTAATCATATCACTAACAATATTCACTTAATCACTAATAATACAAAAAATCTCTAACAATATTCATATATTGTAACAAAAAAGACTCCTAGCAAACATAGGATTAATGTAAACATGTCAACATTTCTAAGCCGTAATCTCCACGAATTGATATCGTTTTTGATCTTTTGTGTTATATTTTTGTTAGACGGTATTGTATAATATCTCTTATTTCTAATTATTTTTGTATTGTTAACATGTAATAAGATCGTGACCGAATTGTAAATTAAATGTATGTGGTCATGTGTATGTGGATATGTCTAGTTTATTTCTTTTTATTCTGTCCGTTCAGTGAAATATATAGCCAAAAACAATGGCATAAACTATAGTCTAGGACGGCTGTTAGATGTGACCCTCTGATGTCTGAAGTTGAACTTTGGAGCTAAATTTTTGTCCTATCCAATTCTCTGTTGGTAACTAAACAATATTGATTACAGTTTTTTTTAACCTTTTATGGAAAACGTTTTGATCGGCTAAAGTCAAATTTTTCTAGCTATTTCAGTGTTTCACGGTGTTTGTGTAGTTAAAGCTAAAATGTGTTTGTAATTGTGTATATGAACCATAATCATCAGTACCTTCATATGTATGTAATATTTATCACATAGTTTTTAGACAACTTGTACAAAAGTAAGTTTATAAAATAAAATAAAATAATCTTGTAGTTCGGGAAAAAACATACTTACGAGAGAAGAAAGCCCAGGTGACGAAATTTAAAATTGTCTGGACTATTCTGCAAGTGTTTGGTTTGGTGCTTTGGTTTAGGTTTGATTAGACACCAATATTGAATAGCCAAGAGCATTTCTTGTCTTATTTTCCTATAAATTATAATGTTCTGCCGCGGATCTTTTCATCATCTTATAACCCTAAAAATGATAGGAATCTAGATGGTAGTATGCTTAAGTTTATTTTAAAGTCTATCAAATAACAAAGATGTAGCATGTAAGCGATTATTATTAACTCAAAATTCATTTTAAAAATAAAAGTCTATAATCTTCAACCAATATTAACATCATAATTGCAGAAACTAACACTTATCAAAATTATAATTAAAAACACATAGTCTAAAAATCATATCTCTTAGCATAATTTCAGATCACCGGAATGCTCACTCACCTTGGCACTTGACTCCCCTTTTCTTTATTGAATTCGACGGGATAAATGGCCTAGGTGCTAGGAGACTCAACAGACTCTTTCTAAAATTCTTTTTAAGATGCAGGTTTATAGATTAATATGGTTGTAAGTATAAACTTTCAAAGTGTTTTTTCTATGGTATTATTATATTGTTCTTGGTATTGATTATAGACTAAGAGGGGGGTTTAGCTAGACATTGAAGTTTTTTCAAAGAAAGAATTTTATTGCAGATTTCGAATATCTCAAATTGTTACAATGAGGCTCTTTATATAGATAACCTCGGTAGACTACATGACAAAAAATTTAAGCTGAAAGTCGTATAGTAAATAGTAATTGATTGCATTATTTCTACAGTAGTGTGGCGGCTATACTATTACTTGACATTTTTTTTTCAAAAAGTCTATAGTAATTTGTCTTGTCTCGTTGTATTGCAGTAGTCTTCTTTCTTTGAACACCTTTATTGGTTCTTGTCTTCTTGTGAAGTTGTCTTGTCCGTTTCATCCTTTGTAGCAAATTATGTTCATCTTTGCGGAGAATTACTTTTGGCTTGTTGTGATTCTTTGAACTTTGTCATCTTCATGGGTTCGGCGGATTTTATAAATGCTGGGACCACTGCTATTGTTCCATAACTAATTTTTCAGTTGACTTCTTCTTTGTTGCATCTGGATGATTCCTTGATAGTAATATGAATTGTAATACGGGTAATATATGGGCTTATTGTCGTTAGACTACATTGGGCCGTATCAAAATATTACATTGTGGCTTGTTGTAGTTAAACTACATTGGGCCTTGTTTTATCATGCAAAAGGATTAGAGAATCCTTCTTTTTTAATAGTATGAGTAGTATCGATAACATTTTTATTACTAATTATAGGCCTTTTTCTCTGATATGTTAAAAGCTGATATTACTCCATAGTGTCTTTAGCATGTCTATGTTTCATGTTCATGATCCGATCGTGCATGTTAGTAAGTTCCATAGTGTCTTGGGATAGTACATCATTATTATAGTACAGGGTAATAATTTCTTCAACTTCTCCACCTTTGGTTGTTCCAATTATGCTGACCTTCCTAGCCTTCAACATATCTTCTATCTTTGATTTCAAAGTTAACGGTCCAATAGCTCTTTTGGTACTTAGCCATTCTTGAAATTTTTCTAATGTACAGGGTATCTTCATTTTGAGATCTCCATCATCATCACTGATATTACTATTTTTTCCAGTTTTAAATAATTGACATATTACAATGGGTTTTCCATTCAGATGTGTTGAGGCATCAAATAGTTGTATTCCATATATACTTTTTCCAAAAGATTCCATCATTGCTTGAGCAGATTCTATTATAACACTAGATAGTTTACAAATATTATAAAAATATCATCTACTATAATTTTATTAATAAAACCATAAGTAAATAATTTTGATACTATATTAGGGTTAGCATTTTCACTACATAAAAATCTTGGATATTTGCTAAGTTTTGCATTGCGTAAAATATGTGGGTTAGACTTGTAATCATAAAATTTATTTATTTGTTCATAAGCGGTAATATATTCAGGTGCATGTTTTAATTTATCACTCATTGTCACAATTGTTGATTCTTGGGAAGATGATGTTGTTATGGAAGGTGGTATAGTGGATGGCATGGTTGCAAGTTTGGATGTAAAAGTTTTTGGGAGTGTAGGAATGTTTGGTTTTTCTGTAGTAGATTGAGAGAATTTTAAGGCTTGTAGTTTTTGAAAGTCTTGGAAAGCTTCTGTAAGTTGGTTTACCAGATGTGTATTTTCTTGTAACTTGGTTGTAATGGTTTCATGATTTTGTTTGATGACTTCTACAACTGAAAAATGAATAATAATAATATGATGAAACATCCATTGTTTGCACAAATTAATGAAATAAATAAAAGTATATGGTTATGTAAAAAATTGAAACATCTCTTAATAGAAAGAAGAAATCAAAATGAAATACTATTAAGGATGTACAGTAAATTATTATCATTAAAGAAACAAAGATTAGAAAACATGATGGAGGATGATAGTGAGCTAGCAGAGATTAGTACAGACTTGGACAATATTATAGGAACATATAGAGAATTAATAAATCTAAACACATAAATAAATATACAAAACCAGTTAATAGCATATTTAAACGCAGACTTACGAATGACTATAGATCATTATGGATGAAAACAAATTAAGTCAACTTCAAAGAATAGCTGAAAAACCCTTTACGTATAATAGAGATACAAACCAACATATAGTAAGTTGTAGAATGAGTATAAATCTTATAAAAGATAGAGATCAACGTTTACAAGAAAATTCCCAACAAATATATGAACAAGAAAATACTATTACAACTCTAAAAAGTATGATAGCACTAAAAGATGAAAGATTAAGACAAGAGGAAGAAATTATGAAACTAAGAGAAGAAAAATTGAGAGAAATAATCAGAAGAGATAATGAAATAAAACACCAAAAATATATTATAGTAGAACAATATAAATATATTGACAGGTTAAGAAATGGATAAATGAAAAGAAATAGTAGAAAACTCTAACGAAACATATTATCAAATGGATGCATATGAAGGAGAAATAACACAAACATTAAGCTTTAAGCCGTAAATATATAAAAAAAAATTCAAGATGAAAAAGAAGAATTATCAATTAAGAAAATATTTAAACTAAATGGTTTGAAAGAAGTAAAGAAATAAGATATATAGCACATAAACATGAAAATATAATAGACACAACCAGTGTAAATGGTAGAGAAAAAATAAATTTGATAACAGATGAAATAATAAAAAGAGAATTAGCAAAATTATCTACTAAAGCTAAAAAATACAGAAATATATACTTTGGGAGAGTAGAATTTACTATAAAAGCATATTTTCAGAAAAATACATATACACCTATACAAATATACATATTAGATGATAGGATATTAGGAAATTTACAAGATGCTTTAATATTAGTAATAAAAGAAAACTTAATATATCAAAAACTAAAATTTACAGTACAACTAGATTTTAGTATATCATTAAAAAATGAACATAAAGACTTAGCTCTAACACTATATTATAAATTAGATAGGATAAATATGTCATCATGTAGTAAAGTAATAAGTATAGAGACAAAAATGATATATGCCCTAACAGGAAATCATCATGTAAAGAAACAACATGAAATGAACATTTTAATACCAAAGATGTACCAAGAAATACCAGAACAAATAGAACATAAAGAAAATTCCAAAATAATCATACCAGAAGAAATACATATGGATTTTTGTACTAGAATCCTAACACCATCACAAAGATTAAGACCACAGATAGAAGGATCAAAACTAATAATTAGAAAATAACCAATAATGTTAAGACAAACTAGCTTAAGACAACCTAGAACATTAGACTTGATAAATATACCCAGTAATAGATTAAAGTAATAATATTCAATGGTATAATAACAACCGATTGTATAGCTGAAATTAATACAAGAGATGTTAAAAGTTTTATACAAATAAGTAAAATTAACGAAAAAGACTGTAATTTAATAGAACCACAAACTTGCAGTTACCCTAAAAATGAAAGAGAAATAATAATAACCAAGAGTATTAACTTGAAATTCAAAATCCAAGATCTAGAATATAAAATAAATATAGAAGTAATAGAATAAGATAGCTTCATTGAATTATTATTAGGAAGTGACTTTTTAACTATGATAGATTACAAAATTAATAATGAAGGAATTGAACTAAATGACCAGGGAAAAACTAGATTTATAAATAAGATATGAATATACAGAGAAAAATAATAAATAAAAAACAAAAACTAAAAATAATAAAAATAGTTTTATCGGAAGAAATATTTTCTCAACTTAAATACCTAGAATACAGTGCAAAAGAAATGAAATTAAAAAATGATATAAAACAATTAGAACAACAATGTAACAAATTTGATAAAATATGGATAGATATGGGAAACGGATGGAAGAAAAGAATAAATAATCCTGAGTAATTTTAATGAAAAAATTGATGCAATATGGAATGAAATAATAGTAAAAGAACAAATAAAAAATACCCTCCTAGTAATGGATGAAGTAAGAGAAAATCAAACACAAATGCAACAATTAATAAATGAAGAATTAACAAAGTTATGGAATATATCTGAGGTACCAATGTTTAAAATAATATTAGAACAACTCAATATATTAGTAGCACATATAAATAACGGAAAACAAGTAATAGAAGATGAAGAACCTAGTACCAACCAAGAAGGAATAGTAGAAAAAATAGTTAATACCACAACTAAACAACCAGAATTAGTACCAATAGATGCTTGGAGAAGAAGTAAAGAACCTATAATGGTAGATATAAGTGAAATAAAACCAAAACTAACAAAGTCAATAGAAAAAATATTAGATAACCTAGCAATATTACATAAAAAAGGACAATTTTAATAGAGAACCAAGAACATAGTGTAATAACATTTCTTAAAAATCACTGAAAAAACATAATAGAAAAAGAAAGATACAAATATGAACCTATAAAGAAAAAAGACCTTAAAACTATACCAAATAATAGTAATAACACTTCAAAAGGTGAAAACATCTATTTAAATGACACAGAAAAAAATGAATACTTATACCTAAAATTAGATAGACAAGAACAACAAATGTGTGAATTAAAGATAGAAAATATAAAGCTAAAATCACATAATAATGAAGAATGGTACAATAAATATAAAAAATATAAACATAAGTTTAAGGATACAAAGAAAATGCTAAAAGAAATGAAGGTAAAATTAAAACAAACAAGAGAAGAATTAAATGAAGTAAAACAAGAATGGAAGAATTACATATCGAAAAAGAACAAATGACAAGGTTAAAAGGAAAAAAGAAGGTAAAGAAAACACATAAAACAAGTGATGAGAGTACTAATAGTAATAAAAAAACTAATAGAGATACAGACAAAAATAGTAATATTGAATTAGCTAACCAAGGGATACAAGTAGCAGAATTCACAAAAGAAGTAGAAGAAGAAGAACACTCGGAAGAAGTAAAAGAAAATAATGACATAATAAAAGCTTTACAAAAAATGAAAAATGTAAATGCAGTTATAGAACAGAAACCTGAAAGCGATATAGAAGATGAATTTAATAGACCTATAGAAACAGAAATAGAGACAAATGATATAATAAACGAAGATACTAATGACTATCCCGAAGAAGAACTAATAGATCCTAATTTAGAGGTAGTAACAAGACGACATAATAATTTACCAAAACACATACCAGTAGGACAACAAGCTGAATTTAAAGAATTTATAGGATCAATGTCACAAGGAGTAAACTTTAATGGATACTTCCTAGATTTAGATAATGTTTATGATGAACAAGAAATAAGTAGAAGAATAAATGATTGGAATCTTGGAATGTATATAGCATTAATGAACTCTACACATACTGATAACCTAGATTATATTTATGATTTAATATCTAAAACATTAATTGAAAAAATAGCATACTGGATGAAATCTATAGCGTACCAATTGAGAGGAGAAGTATTTAGTCATGCAAAAGACTGAAAATCTATGTTAATGATATTTGATATTGTGCTAAAAAGAGAATTTTTAGGAGAAAGATGGTTAGTAGCACGAGAAAACGTATTTGCAGAAAGAAAAACTGAAATAATAATGAATCTAAATAACATTAAGTGTTGTAAGATTAATAAATTACCAGAATATACAATAAGCTTTAGTAAATTCTTTTATGAAGCAAGATTCTTACCACAAGAAGGTTTAATATATCAACAACTTTACTATGACCATTTACCAACACCATATAATACTGAAGTATCAAAAGAATATAGCAACTTAGACCCAAGAGAAAATACTCTAGGAGAAAGAATAAGAGTACTAAGGGCATACTTAATGCGAAAATGTGAAGAATATAGAATGCAACAAAAAATAAAAAAATAAAAAAATAAAAAGAAATTAGGATTAAGAGAAATATGTGAATTACGGAAAGAAGACTAGTATTTTGATGTGATGATAAAAGGAAAGAAAGAAAATATAAGAAGGGTCATAGAAATAAAATATATCAAAGAAAAAGATATCAAAAATATAATAAACAATACTACAAACCTTATAGGAAAAAGAGATTTAAAAGATATAGAAATACTCCTGAGACTAGAAAGAAATTTAAACATAAGAGAAAATTTAGAAAAAGAAAATATATAAAACCCTTAGAAGAAAAATCTAAAGAATGTAAATGTTGGAATTGTAATGAAAAAGGACATTATGCTAATAAATGTCCGAAACTAAAGAAAAATGTGTAAAATATATAGATACAACACTATTTATTATGAATTTACAACAAATAAAAGAAGATAATAATAAATGGTAAGAATATGAAGACTTTTATGTTAGTCAAACTGAAAGTGAAACAGAACCAGAAAATATTAACTTCATTAATCAATACTCAGATAGTGAAAGCAGTTCAGAATAAAATGGAAGAAATAAATAAATTAGAATAAGAAAAAAACTATTGGAAAAAACGTGAAAGAGATTATGCATATAAACTTAACACAGTTACTAATGAAACATGATATAAATATTACCACCATAGATATAAAAAAGCAACTAAAAATCTTTGTAAAATAAAGAAAAGACAATTAGAAATAATAAGACAAGGAATTGAAAACAATACAATCTAATGGTAGCAATTTATATTGAAGTTCATATAGAATATAAGCCTAATAAAATGATAAAATAAAATATATTTATAGATAGCAGAGCAGACTTATGTCTAGCAAGAAAAGAGGTATTAGAATCACACAGATAGAAAAGATCTAAAACTCATAGAATAAGAGTATCAGGATTTAATGAACTAGATATAATAGCAGAAAATCTAAGAATAGTGTTGGATAAAACAATATTTCGACTACCAATAATATATCAACTAGATCATATGAAACAACAAGTATTGTTAGGAAACAACTTCTTAGATTACTTTAAAACACAAGTTATAAATAATAATACTTTTAGTTTACAAACGCCTATAATAAATGAATAATATTAAAGAGAGTATTACCAATACAAACATTACAATTGTGTAACATAAGATCACATAGGAATAATAACCTACAACTATTAAAAGAAAAATATCTCAATATATTGAAACTGAATTTTGGAGAAAATCTACGGGAAAAAGAAAAAATATATGCTGAGATCAAATTAATAAATTCCAATGATACAATTAGATCTAAACATATTAGATATAGCCCAACATATCAAAAAGAGTTTGAAATCCAGATAAAAGAATTATTAGAATTAAAAATGATACAAGAAAGTAAAAGTACACATAGTAGCCCAACCTTTTTAGTAAGAAAACATAATGGACAAGAAAGAGGAAATGCTAGAATGATAATTGATTATAGAGAATTAAATAAAAAGACAATATTTGATGGATTATTTTTTACCATACAAAAGGAACCTTATTAATAGATTAGAAAATAAAAAATAATTTAGTAAATTTGATTGCAAAAGTGGATTTTGGCAAATAAAATTAACAAATGAATCAAACATTTAACAGCCTTTAGTGCCCCTCAAGGACACTATGAATGGAATGTACTACCATTTGAATTAAAATATGCACCACAAATATTTCAAAGAAGAATGGACCAAGTGTTCAGAAAATTAACAGAATTTTATATAGTATATGTTGATGACATATTAATATATAGTGATAGTCTAGAAGACTATATAAAACATCTAGAAGAATTTATAAAAACTGTGAGACAACATGGAACATTATTATCTGAAAAGAAATATGAAATCTTCAAAAATAGTATCGAATATTTAGGGTACATTATAGATAAAGAAGGATTACAATTGCAAGAACATATAGTGACAAAGATAAAGAATTTTAAAGATAAATTGGAAACCAAGAAAGAAGTACAACAATTTCTAGGAGTAGTAAACTATGCTTCAGACCATATAAAAGATTTAACACTCTTAAGAAAACCATTTCAAGAATTAACTAGAAAAAATATAACATTCGAATGGAAGGAAGAACATACTAAAGCTATAAACGAAATTAAGGAAAAAGTAAAAGCCTTGCCAAAACATAGAATACCAACGGAACAGGATCAACTAGAACTTTTTACTGATGCTAGTGATATAGGATGAGGAGAAATCCTCATAGCTTATGATAAAGATGATATAGATAAAGAGAGACCGCTAATTTGTGGATACGGAGGTGGAACATGGAAGCCAAATGAGAAAAATTATCATATCAATGAAAAAGAACTATTAGCTGTAAAATTTGGAATAAAAAGATTTCATTATCACATATTACCAGTGAAATTCGTTATTAGAACTGATAACACCCAAGTAAGAGCTTTTATTACTAATAAAATAGATCATTTACCAGAATTAAATAAAAGAAGAAAATGACAATCATTCTTTTGTTGTTATGATTTTATTGTTAAAAATATCTCTGGAACTAAGAATATTTTAGCTGATTTTCTTAGCAGGTACAACGATGTCAATCACTAGTAATAATTTTGAAGAATATATTACTAAGGTTGTAAAAGTCATCAAACAAAATCATGAAACCATTACAACCAAATTACAAAAATATACACATCTGGTAAATCAGCTTACGAAAGATTTCCGAGACTTTCAAAAACTACAAGCCTTAAAATCCTCTCAATCTACTACAGAAAAACCAAACATTCCTACACTCTCAAAAACTTTTACATCCAAGCTTGCAACCATGCCATCTACTATACCACCTTCCATAACAGCCTCATCTTCCCAAGAATCAACAATTGTGACAATGAGTGATAAATTAAAACATGCACCTGAATATATTACCGCTTATGAACAAATAAAAAAAATTATGATTACAAGTCTAACCCACATATTTTACGCAGTGCAAAACTTAGTAAATATCCAAGATTTTTATGTAGTGAAAATGCTAACCCTAATATAGTATCAAAATTATTTACTTATGATTTTATTGATAAAATTATAGTAGATGATACTTTTTATAATATTTGTAAACTATCTAGTGTTATAATAGAATATGCTCAAGCAATGATGTAATCTTTTGAAAAAGGTATATATGGAATACAACTATTTGATGCCTCAACGGATCTGACCGGAAAACTCATTGTAATATGTCAACTATTTAAAACTGGAAAAATAGTAATATCAGTGGTGATGATGGAGATATCAAAATGAAGATACCTTGTACATTAGAAAAATTTCAAGAATGGCTAAGTGCCAAAAGAGCTATTGGACTATTAACTTTGAAATCAAAGATAGAAGATATGTTGAAGGCTAGGAAGGCCAGCATAATTGAAACAACCAAAGGCGGAGAAAGTTGAAGAAATTATTACCCTGTACTATAATAATGATGTACTATCCCAAGACACTATGGAACTTACTAACATGCACGATCGGATCATGAACATGAAACATAGACATGCCAAAGAGACTATGGAGCAATATCATCTTTTAACAGGTCAGAGAAAAAAGCATGTAATCAGTAATAAAAATGTTATCAATACTACCCATACTATTAAAAAAAAAGGATCCTCTAATCCTTTTGGATGATAAAACAAGGCCCAATGTAGTTTAACTACAGCAAACCACAATGTAATATTTTGATACAACCCAATGTAGTCTAACTACAATAAGCACATATATTACCCATATTACAATTCATATTACTAACAAGGAATCATCCAGATGCAACAAAGAAGAAGACAACTGAAAAATTATTTGTGGAAAAATAGCAGTGGTCCCAGCAATTATAAAAGCCGCGGGACCCATGAAGATGACAAAGTTCAAAGAATCACAACAAGCCAAAAGTAATTCTCCGCAAATATGAACATAATTTGCTACAAAGGATGAAAGGGACAAGACAACTTCACAAGAAGACATGAAGCAATAAAGGTGTTCAAAGAAAGAATACTACTGCAATACAACGAGACAAGACAAATTACTATAGACTTTTTGAAAAAAAAAAGTCAAGTAATAGTATAACCGCCATACTACTGTAGAAATAATGTAATCAGTTACTATTTACTTTACGACTTTTGTAAAAAAACAGCTTTAAATTGTTGTCATGTAGTCTACTGAGGTTATATATATAAAGAGTCTCATTGTAATAATTTGAGATATTCGAAATCTGCAATAAAAATCTTCTTTGAAAAAACTGTTGGATATGTGTAAAGCAGTACGGGAAGTAAATAAATATTACAAATGTTCGATAGGATAAACAAATAGCCAATATTCAGAACTGCCGCAAGCTTGTTGAGTGTTGAATCTTGATAACCTGAAATTAAGAAACACTAAATCTGGATTGGTACAACTGTGACTGAGTCGAGAGATGACTCTCTGTCTTTAAGACAAGATTGCCTCATATATATGCTTTTACGTTAGCGGACAATAGTCTCCCAAGATAAAACAACAACTAATCAACACTACAAAACAAATAGTTTGATTCTGACGAATAAAACAAACACGAAACTACTTGCTGAAGAATGAAAAAGGAAGGAAAAGTTTTCTGTTTGTCCACTGTTTCTGCTCACGTTTTTGTTTGTCTATTGTTTCTGCTCATGTTTTTGGACTGAGTTTCTCTTGTTTTCGTTCTCTCTTCTGTTTGTGTCTTTTTTTATTAGTCTCAACAATTGAGCCAAGGCTTCAATATATATAGTATAAGGAGAGGGGCTAGTCAACTGCCCAACTAATGGCTGTTAATAGACAAGTAATGTCCATTAGTGAGGAGTTAATCTGTCAAGTAATGACTGATTTAATGTGCAACATAAAGAAGCTTTTAGGGAGGAGTTATGTGCAGATTAATGGAGTTTTAACGCTTCAAAAATCAACCCAAACGGCAGGCAGAAACTTTCTACCTTCTGTCATTCCCAATTTCATCTTTTCAGAAACTCTAGGGACCAAACTGTAAATATTAAGCAATTTGGGGGTCCAAAAAGATAATATCAAAAGAAGCCCACGACCCACGACCTGACCGGATGGGCGGGCGGCGGCGGCACGCGTGTGGGCTTAGCCTCGAATCCAAGCACACCTAGGTCATTCCTCCTTCAAACACATGGGTTACCCCTTGGGGTCCCAAACCCTTAGCCAATTTTGAGACTTATAAAGAGAACAATTCTTCATTTTTCCCACCGATGTGGTAGATTTGTCCCACACCTTTTTCTATGCCTCAAACACCTTACTTCGTGGACCAATATCTCTTTCATTTCTTAACGAAATTTGACGATCCTTGGCCCTACGGTCATCTACTCACTTAGTAGATTATGCACGTGTGAAGAGACAAAGCCTCCAACATGCGGAACCCTAGTATTTAAGTCAATAAATATGGGTGGACGCACCTCCCCACCAAAGGCAAATTTCCAACAAAAACTTCCATGTCTAGCTAAACCCCCTCTTTGTCTATAATCAATACCAAGAACAATATCATAATACCATAGAAAAAACACTTTGAAAGTTTATACTTAGAACCATATTAGTCTATAAACCTGCATCTTAAAAATAATTTTAGAAAGAGTTTGTTGAGTCTCCTAGCACCTAGGCCATTTATCCCGTCGAATTCAGTGAAGAAAAAATGGAGTCAAGTTCCAGGGTGGATGAGCATTCCGGTGATCTGAAATTCTGCTAAGAGGATTTTTAGACTATGTGTTTTTAATTATAATCTTGATAAGTGTTTGTCTCTGCAATTATGATGTTAATGTTGGTTGAAGATTATAGACTTTTATTTTAAAAATGAATTTTGACTTAATAATAATCGATTCCATGCTACATCTTTGTTATTTGATAGACTTTAAAATAAACTTAAGCATACTACCATCTAGATTTCCTACCCTCTTTAGGGTTATAAGATGATGAAAATATCCGCCACAATAAATTATAATGTATTTTCTCCGTCTCATGTTATACTTTTTTTCTTTTTAGTAGGTCTTTGAAATAATAATATTTTTCTTATAAAAAAATAATTTGACTTTAATCTTTCTATTTTATCTTTAAAAAGATCAGCCACATAAATATTTCTGACTTGTGTTGGATCACAAGTCTTTCTCTCTTTTTAAAATTCTATGCAGTCAAATAACATTATATAAATTGAAACAGAAGAAATAGTTATTTCTTACCTCTAATTTACAAACGAAAAGTTAGATATTGAAATAAACTAAAATAAATCCTTATCACGAGGTACAAGACGTAACAAAATTATCAGAAAAAGTTTAAAAAGTCCCTTAATTTTGGGATCAAAGTAAAAATCATCCTTATTTTTTAACATAAAGCACTAATAATTTCTTTATATTTGTAATATTAGTGCATTTTGGTCCTCTCCCAAACTTTTGTTTATATTTTAGATTAGATGTTGGTTTTGTCCACAGTTTAGATGTTCAGTCGTTTTGCTTTTCGGTGGGTAGAAACATTAACTTTGGGAGAAAGTTGGAAGAATAGTGTTCTTTGTTTTATCAATTCAAACATCATTGCAGCTAAATAAAAAAATTACATTGACCTTTTGAACTATTCTCAGCATTTTTTAGGCATTGTATTGCTTCAAAGCATGAATCTCTTGCAAGTATATATGATGAAAGATAAGTCCAAATCTCAATGCATTAAGGATGAATAAATTAAAGGTGAACTAACAAGACAAGTCGAGCCTAACACTTCAGAAGTAGGACTAGGCATAGTGAAAGAGCTTCTAATTGCTTCTAATCTTACCAAATTCATAGCTAGTATTGATACTCATCAGATCGTGAATCACTTTGAGTTCACCTTATTTGAAAGAAGAAAGAAAAAAAATTATATTCTTTCCATGTTTGGATCATATCTAGTTAAGAATTATATTTAGCAAAAATCTTCCCCTTAGGTATACGAGGGGAGGAAAAATAAAGCGAAAATAAAATATAATGTTGCCACACGCTTATTCATATTAGCGAATATTCTCCGAATATTCACAGTATATTTTGTAATTATGATAAGTGTTAATTTAAGATAACTTAGGATTCTTATTGTATTAGGAATCAACCTCTGTACAACTATATATATATATATTCTGATTTGGGCAAGCTTAGCTATTTCTTGGGTATCTCAGTCAACAGATCTGCCAAAACTATGTTCCTGAGTCAGCGTAAATATGCAGAAGATATAGTGTACATGGCTAAGATGACAAATTGCAAGATTATGCCAACTCCAGTTGACTCCAAATCCAAGCTTAGTGCTGCTGATGGTGATCCCGTTTCTGATCCCACTTTATATTGAAGTCTTGCAGGTGTCCTTCAGTATCTTACATTCACTAGGCCTGATATTGCATATGTCGTTCAACAGGTGTGTCCATTTATGCACGCCCCACGAGAATCCCACTTTGCTGCCCTTAAGAGCATTATCAGATACATTAAGGGCACACTTGACTATGGCATGCATCTCTACCCCTCTACACCGATCAAGTTGCTCTCTTACACGGATGTCGATTGGGCAGGGTGTCCGGACACACGTCGCTCCACCTCAGGCTATTGTGTATTTCTAGGGGATAATCTTGTTTCGTGGTCCGCCAAACGGCAAGCCACACTATCCCGTTCGAGTGCTGAAGTAGAGTATCGAGGAGTTGCTAATGTAGTTGTTGAGATCTGTTGGCTCCGGAATCTTCTTTTGGAGCTCCAGTGTCCCATGCGAAAGGCGTCTATAGTCTACTGTGACAACATCTCTGTCATATATCTGTCTCACAATCCGGTCCAACATCAACGGACCAAACATGTTGAGATGGAAATCCACTTTGTGCGTGAGAAGGTCGCTCTTGGTCAAGTCAAAGTATTGCATGTGCCCTCCTCCTATCAGTATGCAGATATTTTTACAAAAGGACTACAGAGACAGTTGTTCATCGACTTCAGATCCAGCGTGAGCGTCCGGCCTCCTCCCGCTCCGACTGAGGGGGAGTATTAGCGAATATTCTCCGAATATTCACAATATATTTTGTAATTATGATAGGTGTATATTTAAGGTAACTGTAAACCCTGATCAGGCAGGTGGCCTAGCTAACATAGCTATCCGTCAGAAATAGTTGCATTCCGTTGCAGGCTACTATAGAGGCATATAATTTTCTTAGGATTCTTATTGTATTAGGAATCAATATCTGTACAACTATATATATATATTGTGATTAATGAAAGAAATCCCCAAAGAAGATTATTCCAAACTTACAAAAGGGACCAACAATTGCGAACAAAGCTCAATAAATGCTCAGACCTTTGAAACGTTTTACTTTCTTAAAAGGTCTCTTGTTGAATAAAATAAATAAATTATTTAATAGTAATTACTTTATTTTTTATGTGGTGTTTAAAACTTTAAATAAAGAAGCATGAGAAAATCCACAAAGATTTCACAAATTGACTTTTGACATTTGATTTTTGAGTATGATGTTGACTGATTATGTATGATTCACGTGAAGAAATGTATCATTTGCAAAACTTTTGGATAACTTTTTAAAAATATATCTATAATAATTTTTTGGATATTATTTTTTAATGAAAAATACATCTTTGGGTAGAAAATTAAGAAAAGAGAATTCAAATGTGGAAATTTTCTGTATGTATTCTTTCATTCGTACAAAAATATTTATACAAGTATTTGTGGAAAGATAATAAATATAAATTTTCTCCTATACACGTCCTATGCAAATTGGCTTATGCTAACAAACAAACTTGGAAAATTTGATATCCGTATTGAGACCCGATTAATCCGGATTCATACCAGGTAATCCCACATTGAGGGGCAAACACTTCCTAACAATTGTGACTCCGTTCCAAAGTACCAACCACTACATCACAACCATTGTTGGTAGAAAATTTTGAGTTGAATGCCTATGCATCGTGAATATATTATTCACTTTGTTACCCATTTTATACTTATTCCAAAATAATTACCCACCTACCCAAATCCCTTCTCTCATCTTCGTCGTCAATGTTGGCTGGAATCTTTCGTGAAGTTTGGGTTTTCATGAAAAAATTTCTGCAACAGTATCAACTCTGCAATTGTATAGTACAATAGCATACGACTCCAAAATAGTATATGACGATGCAATACTATACACCAATAATATATCAACTGCATTATGTAATCTCAACAACGCTATATCCGTCAATGGTGGAATAAGCAAACTTTCATTGAGTTTTTCTCCAAATCTATTACTCTTTGAAAATACCTATTACAACTTTTTTTCTTAATTTAACTCCCGATATCAATTCTTTTAACTTCAAGCCCTACAATTATGTTCTTCCATTTCAGAAAATTTTAAAAACAATATACAACCCAACATAATATATTGCATTCCATGTTTTCAGTTTACAACCGTATAATCAACTTTTTTCCACAATAACGTATGTATACTTAGTATACAATATATATAATATTGTAGGCTTACTATAAATAATATATTAATCTTGTATCCAAATGCTACAACCAACAATAGGATATAAACTACGATGAAACATTCATTCCAGTTATCAAAATAGAAGTGTATAACAGTGTATAAGAGGTATCTATATACGCTCTTACATTATTATATAAACTTATATAGAAACTAGATTTCGTCTTCTACTAAATTCAACCCAGGAAACTCCATTCAAAATGGATCAAAAACATCACCAAATAGCTCAAATCTCCATGAATAACTTCAAAATTTAACCACATTTTAAAATGATATCTCCAACGACCCCAATCATCAATTTGTTAAAGTTTTTATCAAATCACAAAATCCTTTGTGAGCTTTCAAGCTTTTAAAAGCTCCAACAATTGAGTTCGGATAAATTGAACTACAAAGTAAATATTTGACACCAAATGAAAAAACAAAATAATAGGGACTTGAAAATTCCCTTCTTTTTGGTACAGACTTGAAAGTGTGATATATATGATTATCTTTCTTCATGTAATCAAAAATAAAATTGTCAAACATAAAAATTAATTCCAGTTTTATTTATTTGTAGACTAATAAATCATAAATTGATATGTATATGTGAATGTCTAACAGTGCTTATGATTTAGAGATAGTGAGCATGGAAAATCAAAATAAATGAGCTCTGAATCGAGTATCTGACACCATATGAAAAATCAGAAAAAATGAAGACTTGAAAGAGTGAATATATATAATTCTCTCTTTCTTTCATGTAATCTAAAACTAAAATGCTAAACATAAAAAATATTTTCATTTATCTATTTTTAGAGAAATAATAGTTTATTTTTATGTGCATGTGAATATATATAACAGCAATTATGATTTAGTGGCACTGAGCATGAAACCAAAACAAATTTGCATGTGAATGTTTATGGTGGGTTAGGCATAATGGGACATCTTTCAGATAACTGTATCAAATAATTAATAAGAATTTCAGAACTGAAATTCCCATCCTTTCTCCTATCCTGAGTCTCCCTATCCCAAAAATAAATTAAAAAATAATAAAAACGTGAACTGCATTTCGGTTTCCTTGGTTAAGTTCATGCAATTTTAACTTCTAAGCTAGCATTTGTACGTAGATTTGGTTGAAATTTTAAAAAAAAATTTTGAAGTTATTTTGAAAAAATATTTTTTAAAGTTAAAATTGCGTTTAGACTTGCGTTTTACTTGAAAAAAAAATTGATTGTGAGTTGAAGAAAATATTTGCACCCAAAAGCTGATCCAAACTAGTTTTTGATACTTGAAAATTTTTCTTCAATCAAATTCCATGACAAACAACGTTTTAATTTTTTTTCTAAAAAAAAGTTTAAAAAAATCTATGTCCAAACCGGAGCTAAATCTCAAACCTCGTAGATGATATCCTTGTGTATGATATTGGGCTAACCTAGTATTAGTTGGGCTTTATGTTCGGTCCTTCACTGTATCAACATTGGGTCACTAATTGCTCATAGTGGGCCTTCATGGCAATCTCCCCAGAAAATTGATATTATTGTGCGGATTGCCCTTCAAATGGACTGGTCTTTAATTTTTTTCCCCTCAAATCGCTGGTTTTAAATTTTTGCTCATGCTTCTTATCGAATAAAAATTTATGGGTCAAAATATCCTTATTCGCGAATCTACAAAATCAGAGATTCTGGGTTCGATCCACATCAGAGAAAAAAAATTCACAAGGCAGGACATAGAAACTATGTCATGTCCGGCATAATTGTGTAGTACTAATTCACAAGGCAAGATTTCATAGAAATTATGCCTTGTCTGGTAAAGTTACATAGAAACTATGCCTTGTCCGACATAATTTATTTTCTACAGAACTATGCTGGACAAGGCATAGTGTCTATCTACCTTTGTCCGAATAGGCATGGTTTTTATGAAACATTGTCTTGCGAAATTAGATCATAGATTCGAATTTCTTTTTTATTTTTGCGATGTCAGAGATATTTTCGACCACTTTTTTACCACTTAAGTACCGAAGAGCAAAAAGTAAAGACCTGCGGTTTGAGGGGGAAATTTGAAAACCACCTCAAAATAGGGGACATTTGTGCGAATTGTGCCAGAAAGTTTCGTTGGTTACAAGGAAAATTGACGTTAATGTTAGTAAATGACCCTTCGTTTAATTTTCTGATAATTTATAGACTTTTTAAATCATAATTTGAACATTCATTTTGAGAAATTAAAAATCTTATAGAAAACGTTAGGTCATGGTTTAAATTTTATAGACATTAGACGACAATATAATTTTTTATCTATTTCAAAGGAAATATTTGTACTAACTTTTAAAAATAAATGACAAAATCTATAGAACGGACATTTGCATAGATCGCAGGAAATATAGATTCTTAAACCACCTCTTATGTTTTGTCTCTAATATAAATCTTTCTCAAATATAGATTCCGGGTAAGGACAGCTTCCATCTCCATTTAATTCTTCTTCCCCTCATCCTTTTCTAGACTTTTACTATTAATTCAATTTGACAAACCTATTCCTACTTTGTAACGATAAACTGTACTGCGAATAATATATGGTTACAGATAACATATTCTTCCAAAATGTTTCTTCCTATTAATTACTCCTCTGTTACTTTTACTTGTCCGCTATTGACTTTAGAGATAACATATTCTTCCAAAATGTTTCTTCCTATTAATTACTCTTCCGTTACTTTTATTTGTTCACTATTGACTTTGCACACCTCTAAGAAATAATAAATAAAGTGCAAATTTATTATGATACCTATACTAATTGGTGCATAATTTTAATGAACTTGAAAAATTATTTAAAAAGAGTAATTAATACTATGAGTAAAATAGAAAAAAGTAAACAGTTTTCCCTTGATATGCTAAAAATGACAAGAAAAAGTAAAAATCTAATTTTTATATAATTGATAAATAAAAATGAACGGAGGGAGTATTTTAAAATGAGCTTAGAAAAGATGTAGCTCATTGAGTGGAATAAGTGACTTACTAAATTGAGACAAAATCAAAGCTTCAGTTGCCTATGGCGCTACAAAATGGCAGGACATTGGCAGAATCTGCGAGTAATCTAAAATTTTAATTAAATAAATTGAATGAACATAGTATGTTGCAGCCGCCGTGCAAAATTTTGTGAATAATTGAACAATACGGTTCAGATTTGCCTATTCGACGTAATTTGTTACTCTTGTTGCTCCAAACGCACGTGCAAGGATACTTACCAGTGATATAGGATTTTAAGTCCAGATATCATACTTACGGGGAATTATAATTAACTATTTACTAAATTAAATTAATTCTAATTATCTAAACAAGAAATAAAATACAAAGCTATATTTATAACTCACTAAAAAAACAAAAAATGAACTTCAACCAAGAAATAATAGATTTTTATCGGAGAAGAGAAAGATCTAGGGCTATGGCCACTAACAATTCAGTTGAGTTCCAATCGTTACACCCATTGTGACGGGTTGATGTTAACTTTATGAGTATCTCTCGAATTGCTCACAAGCCTGTAGATGTTACTCTAACTTTTATATCTCTATGATCGCTAGAGAATAACAAGAACACATTTAAATCTCTGTAACCAACTAAGCAAGGCTAAAGGGTATATCTATATCCTCAGGAACGAAACGTATTCCTACGAACAAGCTCTATTTATTCTTACTACGTACGTGAATTCCCTTTCTCAAATTCAATTCACGCACCACAGATGGTATTCAACTATTGTCCAAATAATCGAACAATTAAGACCAAGAATAAAGAAATAACCCAAAGATGAAAAACTAATAGATATAAACGATAATTAAACGTCAACTTTCATGATAGCGTCAAAATCTTAGAACTAAGGAGTTTAACTCCACATAGCCATGGAAGAAAAATAACAAATCATCCGAATAAAAACGTAAAAATGAGTAATACATAGAAGATAAGGTAAAACTCAATAACTTCGACCTCCGTGGCGGGTCCAAACTCACTCTAGGTCCAAAGTTCTGAACTCAGGGTCTCAAGTAATCCCCAAAGTTTTGTAAAAACCGTGTAGAATATGTATTTATAGGTACCAAAAAGTTTGGACTTTTAAAAACCAAATTCAACTCAGATCGAGAAAAAAAATCACAGGCTCGTGTTGCTCCCGTGTCGCACATACAGTGCGTCAGGACAAAAAATTCGAAGACTGCACTTTCGCGTGATATATGTGCGACGCAAGTGCATTGGATTTGGTGTTGTACGTCCTTTCTCAATTTGCAAATTTCAATTACCGTGTCTGAAAGTCCACCGACATACACGGCCAAAACATTGTATATCACATGTCCATATATTGTATATATTTTACCATAATTTGTAAAGTTCTTGTACATGTATAATTATGGTAGTAGTCTTGTACTAGGAAAAGTTATTACCATAAGTCTACGGGTTGCCGACAATATGGATCAAGCGATGAACATGCATGAAAAAGAAATGTAAATGGTAAACATTTTGAAGAAATATTACCCATCGATTTTGGGGCATGCATAAGTAATCCACAGCCACAAACCGGCTGCCTGGTCGCAAAAGAGGCTAGTTTCCCTTAAATTTGGGGAATGTACGGGCAAACGACAGCCACAGACCTGCTGCCTGGTCACAATAACAACGATTTGGGGTCGATACCACTAAGAAGTCGAATTGGTCGGCCTTGAACCAATCAAAGGTTGCATTACTTCATCAGCTATTGAAGTTTCATGATCAATCGAATCAACAGTTGTTTGGTCTTCCCTAATTGTTGCAGTCTGTTCTTCATCACCAGCCACAACAACGGCCACTACCCCAGCCACTCCCGTTCCTACGTGGACCTCCCTTTCAGCACCCAGCAAATGCTCAGTCGCTACAATCGATGGGGCATCGATAAAATCCTGAGTATCAGCCGATCTCTTGAACAACAGAAGCAATGACGACTTCATATGGCAAGTCCATAAAGGTATTGGCTGACAACTCGGCAACAGGATCAACTGGCAAGGGAGCAGTGATTGTCGGTATTGCTTGAACTAGATATTTTTTTCACACATTCCATTCATTCTCCAGTTTGGCCAGCCGTTCACTACCTACTTTTTGATCCAGCTCCCAAACCACCTGCTGGTTACCGAGTTCCTGGATTTTGCGATCCAATTGAAGGCTCTGCCGAAACAAAGAAAAACGGAAGGAGTCGTGGGCACTAATAGCCGAGTCCAAGGCGCTTATGGCCGGAGTAATAGCACCTATCTCCGCCTGGATCCGCTCCAACTCATCTCGCAGTTTGGACAACCGCTCTTGCAAATCATTTCTTCGGCTGACATTTTGTTGCCTTGCTGCATTCACCTCATTGAAAGAAGTCTGAATATGGTTATTCTCTTGCCGAAGAGACCCTAAGTGTTGCAGAGCAGTGACAAACCTCATCATGACTATCTTTGGTCATTCTATATAAAGCAAACAAATCATTCAGAGCCAAAGCCATGTCATTGTAAGTGGCTGTTAGAGCCGGGGAATCCGTTGTTTCTTTCGACAGTCAGAGCAAAGAGGCCCTCAGAGTATGTAACTCCTCTTTAGTGGTTGGAATTCCCCTGGCGAGAGATTCCTCGACTCACTCTCGATGGATGCCAATAGGCGAAGCTGGTGGAGATACAGTGTCGACTAAGCCAAAGTAGCACAAAAGCACATCTTCCAGGATGATTACGGCTGGCACCTCTGAGCCATCAGTTGGGTGGGCTTCTGCCGAAGGATTACCTTCAACAGTCTCCTGTACAGAAAAGGACAGTTTCAGAAGAAAGGCAAGGGTTTAGAGACAGTTAGTAACAAGAATGGAAGAAAAAAAGATACCTCTACGGCTACATTAAACTCTTCGGCTGCCTCAATAGGAGAAATTCTGAGGAAAGATACCTCTACTAGCCGATGGAGAATATTACGAGTGTTCAGAAGTACGAGTCAAAGAGGACGTCCCTCCGGTATGGAGAGAGACATCATGTACTTTCCGCCACCTATTGCGCCTTACTAATGCTAGCTCCTGAAAGACAAAACCAAGAAACGTGAGTAAGGAAATATAGTTGATACAAAGGTAGTCAAGACAGATAAGGGATATACATCATCATCGTCATCCTATTCAGAAACAGGGACTTCGGCTCTGCGAGATCTTTCTTCCCTACGCTCACAAATAACAATCCATTCACCTAGCTTGGGTTGCTTTAAAGCAGATTGCCTAGATGACGGAGATCCCTTGGTTGGAATGGTCTCCAAATCAACAAACCCTCGGGGGGGATACATAAGAAGTGTTAGCCTAGAATGTAAAATAAGTTTTGGCCAACATATGTGTAGAGGAAAAACAATTCACCTTTTCTCTTTGGCTGTTGTAGCCTGACGGAAGACCAAGAGGCAGTAGGCCTAGCCGAATTGATGGACGCCACCTTTGAAGGGACCTCTTTTGTCCTTGGCTTAGTGTCTGTTGGGTTTTTATTCTTCAACTGGACCAGCCGATCACTCTGTTTTGCCTGGATCATCCGATCACAGTAGACTTCTAGAGAGGATTGGAAGAATTTCTATTTGGCTACCTTCCACCAGTCAACAAAAGCAACAGTGGTATTGGCTCTTGGAGGGAACGACTGCCAGATGAAAAAGGCAAGCTTATCAAGATTGTGGGCGGCTACCTCCTCTGTCTGCTTGACATTTAGAGAGCAATGGTGGGTCGAATAAGCAACACTACGGTGAGGCCATGGTATGTGCTGAGTCATGCCACAAAGTTGGGTCGATAGGGCTCCGTGGTCAACTTATTATGCCTAGAGTTGTGCTTCAAGCCTCCCAAAAGATCCCTAGCTGTAAAGATATGCCCTCATACTTGATTCATGACCTTCCGCTGAGCGAATGAAAGAATGTCATCGGCTATGTGATAAACCCAATCGCGAGCAGCCCATTGTTTAAAGACCAATTGCCAATCTGCGTAATGGTATCGATGCAGGGTGAAGACTGCAGTGAAAACATCTTGGGGCACAAGAGGTGTTCCCCGAAGAGTGTCGGCTAATACCGACGGATCTAACGGAGAACGACTACCATCAAAATCATCAAGGATGAACTCTGGGAAATACAAAGTGATCCACAACTAAAGGAACCACAGAGGACCGGCCAAAGTATCCAAATTTTGAGAGTCGCTTAACCTAGCATGAGCATCGCCCAAAGCCATGTACAAGTAAGCCAGGAAGAGGGATGCCCAATTGACATCTTCCCCTGAAAAGGCCAAAGCGACATAAATCTCTAGCTCCTTGACAATTGCACAAGAGCCCGTACAGACGAAGTAATGGCTAAACCAATACAGCAGAAAAGCATGATGCTCAGCATCATCAACCGGAATAGGCGAACTTCGGCGGTTAGCGGTCATAAAAGAACCATAGCTGGAAGAATTTTTCGAAACAACAATCATCAAGTCGGGAACTTTTATTTCGCTCAGAGTAGGTTCTTCGGCTCCCAGTATCGGAAGGCCTAATATTGCCATTACATCAAGAAGGGTGTGAGTCATCATCCCCCAGGAAAAAATAAAAGCATTGGCGGTAGTCGACCAATAACCAAGAAATGCATATATGAGGCCGATATTGCAGGAGATATCAGACCCCGATAGTACAATGGCATCGTAAAGACCCATTCATTTTCTTTGGCCGACCTCGGTCCACCCAAGCAGAATAGTTGGCGGCATTGGTCGGCCAGATGCGTAGGTTAGCCGGACAGTGGTCGGCAGTGAACCAGTCGCAGGTGAGGGGAAAGTCATAGGTCATCGGGCTAAGATGTTGAGATAAAAGAATGTCCCATTGTTCCGGCCTACCATAAGAAGCCAAAACCAACCGTTCATCAACAAGGACCAAGGTATCGGTTAGGTCTTTATTGGCTAGAGTGGTCCCATATATCTTTTGAGAAGAGGAAGAAGAAGCCATGGTATCTGAGTAAGAAAAAGGCCGAGATTAGGGTTTTTTATGCAGAAAAGAATAAATCGGAGATAACTGTAAGATCAAGTAAAAAAAATTCGGAAAGATATCTCTTCTTAAGTAGATCTCGATGCACATGGGAGATTAGGGCTACCTCTTCGAATGCACGGTTGGAAAATATTTGAATCGATTCATGGTAACAAGGACACCTCGGTTGAAGGGGAAACCCAATTCAGAAGTATCATCATTGCATGCACTTGAGAGAAGATGATTGAAGTGACATGCACAACTGTCAGACTGAAACGATGGCTACTTTCAGATACATCAACTCAACAGTCACACTCGAGTTAATGTAGGGGCAAATTGTTAACGCTAAAAAATAATTTAAGTGTTTAGCCGAGTTCAGTGACAACCGAACTATTCCAGAAGTCGAATTTACTCCTAGCCCTCGACTACAAGAACTTCATCGGCTACTAAGATATCTTAGCCAAGTTGTTAGTTCGAGGTATGACTGGGACCGACTCATAAGTAGACGCCTCAACGACCAAGTCAAAAGGGTTTCTGGACCCTTATAAGTGGTAACGACCAACAACAACTAGAAGAAAGGGCCATTATTAGAGCAAGAGGAGTAGAGGGCGAGAAAATCAACACCACCTCCCCTATAGTCGTCCATTGAACTTAGTGGGTTACTTGATGGCTGACATGGGGGGCACGTTTGTACAATTATATTTCTTTTTTTGTATTATAAATAGGATCATTCTTTGTACATAGAAAACACATAATCAATCAAACAACTCAAATTTTATATATTTTTCTATTATTTTATCCTTTACTTTTACTGTACTCAGTTGTATTCATATTTCTTACCTCTTAGTTTACTCATACCACCGTCCTAACGCTTTCTGGAGTAGTTGGGGAACCCATTGCTGGAGATTAGAGTACCGTTTCCAGCCCAAATCGCTTAAGTTAAGGAATCAATTTGTCTCCCAATTTCATCAGCCGATACAACGGCAGATAGCAGAATTCGAGGCGAGAACAGATGTATTCTATGAGCTCTCTTAAAATCTGGAGAAGGGCTCATATTAATAGTAACAAACGCAGAAGGAAGTAGGTGCGATGGTTCCGATTGATTATTTCCTGTTGCTGTCGCGATTATACTTGAATTTTGTGTCGCAATTCGTCCGAGTTTCCCTGCCCAGTCGCAACCATCTTCTCTCGATGTTCGAAATATCCCACGTATTCCGCGCAGATAGGATCTGATGGATTTAAAAATAAGTAAGGAAACCACGCAGATAACAACATAAATAGATCAAGAGCACTTTGTTGTTGTTGTGGCTTTGACCGATAACTATTGACAACACCAGCGAGTCCTGCAGTGAGCCACTATGCGTGAGGAGTTTAATGCGCTAACTAATCAGCACACTTGGGATCTTTTTCAAAAACTAGAGGGGGTGAATGTGATTCGTTGTATGTGGCTCTATCGGCACAAATTCAGAGATAATGGTGAGCTTGAATGCTATACGACAAGACTTGTGGCTAATGGTGTTGGTCAGCAGGAGAAAGTTGATTGTGGTGAGACTTTTAGTCCGGTGGTCAAACTAGCCACCATTCACACAGTGTTGAGCATAGCTATGGGGAAGAATTGGCCTAATCACCAGGTTGATGTAAAAAATGCTTTCTTTCTTGGGGATTTGGAAGAAACCGTTTATATGCATCAACCACCTGGTTTGTGCATCCGGAGGTTCCTTAGTATATCTGTCATTTTTGTAAGTTACTATATGGTTTGAAACAAGCCCTCATGGCTTGGTATGATCGATTTTCTACATACATCATACATATCGGTTTCGTGTGCAGCAAGAGTGATCACACATTTTATTTTTCATCAAGGTACTGACACGGCTTACCTTCTTTTATTTGTGGATGATATTATTCTGACAGCTTCTTCTAATACACTAAAACACGATATCGTTTCTCTACTCCAAGTCCGAATTTGATATGATAGATTTGGGTAAGTTGAGTTATTTTTTGGGGATATCAGTGACCAGATCCGCACATGCCATGTTCTTATGTCAGCGGAAGTATGCAGAGAAGATTGTCTACAGGGCTAAAATGGCCAACTGCAAGATCATGCCCAATCTTTTCTACTCAAAGTCAAAACTCAGTGTTGATGATGGGGATCCGGTCAGCGATCCCTCTCTTTATAGGAGTCTCGTAGGTGCTCTTCAGTATCTTACATTCCCTCGACCCGATATTGCATATGTTGTTCAGCAGGTGTGCTTGTTCATGCACGCTCCTAGGGAGCCTCACTTTACAGCTCTTAAGTGTATCATTCGGTACGTTTAGGGCACTCTTGACTATGGACTACATTTATATCCCTCCGCACTGACTAGGTTGCTCTCTTACACGAAAGCCAATTGGGCGGGTTGTCTGGACACCCGTCGCTCTACGTCCGGCTATTGTGTATTATTGGGGGATAATATTATTTCGTGGTCTGCCAAGTGGCAAGCCACGCCCTCATGTTCGAGTGCAGAAGCAGAATATCAAGACGTTGCGAACGTTGTTGCATAGCTATGTTAGCTCCGAAATCTCCTTCCTGAGCTTCATTGTCGCTTACGTAAGGCATCTTTGGTTTACTGCGATAACATATCTGCTGTCTACTTATCTCATAACCCGGTTCAGCATCAACGAATCAAGCATATTGCGATGGATATTCACTTTGTTCGCAAGAAGGTTGCAATGGGTCACGTTAGGGTGTTGCATGTTCCTTCTTTGTATCAGGACGCAGATATCTTCACTAAGGGGCTCCCTCGGAAATTGTTCCTTGCCTTCATATCCAGTCTCAGTGTCCGGCCTCCTCCCACTTCGACTGAGGGGGTGTAATAGTGAATATATTTTCATATACACTGTATATTCTGCAATATTATGTAATTAATATTATAGTGTAATTATATAAAGTATAGATCTTTATTCCATTAGAATTACAATTATACACAATATATATTGTATTAATGAAATGATTTCATTCAAGGAGATTTATACTATTCTACCCTCAAAACAGATTAAGCTTTCTTAATTTGGCTTCTCTTTAGAACTGAAAAGCAAAAGCGCGTAAAATGTACGAAAATGTAGGATCAGAGAACTGTAGCAAGAAATTAATATTCATGAAACATTGTTTATGTCCACACACATACATTACCATATTAATTTGCGTATATGAAATCAGGATGAGATAATAAGTTGAACAAATGAAACAATAATTAGTGGAAGTTAAAACACACAGTTGAACAAAACCAAGACAATGTTAAAATTGTAGATCTATCGAGTAGTTGAAAGCACTAAAGAAATTGTACGTACCCGTTGATCTCTCTTTGAGAGAAGACGTGCAGAAGATACTAATAATGGAGAAAAAGAAATAGCGGAGAAAATTAAAGAGTGGGCAAGCAAAGCTCCAATTTCTTATCTCAAGTAGTAATACTCAAGTGGGATCACTATCAAGTATCAACTCCATGGATTGGTAAACGATAAAAGACAAAAATGGCAAAAATGGTTCATTATGCTTGGATAGATTTAAAATGACCCCTTAACAATACTCTTGAGCTGTTTTGATTCTCTAATTTTGCCAAAATTGAGCACTTTTGGTCTCTGTTAAATATTAAATAAACTCTGGCTTTTAGATTTCATGAACTGTAAGAGAAAAGATTTAACCAGGAAAACCATCAAATCTCAAAAAGGCCAACACCAAAACTGTACTAGATAAAAAATAAACAAAAGCAGTAGAAACTACACCTCAAAAAATTGCACTGGATTTCATAAATAGACCAATAGAGGAAAATGCACATCCAAAAGTAAGTTCATGTTAAAACCTTTTTTTTTTTTTTTTACACTTTTGGTTAATTTCAATCACTAGAGTTTGTTAAATATTTGACGGAGATTAATAAATTTAAAGGATCGTAAGTGTTCATTAATATATTTAAAGAACTATTTTGAACCTACCCCAAATATAAAGGACCATTAGTTTAACATAAATCCTTATTTTTAGGCCTTCAAAAACAAGACATAAATGAAGACAAATTAGATGCTTAACGATGTTTAATGGTCAGACCAGGATTAAGAATATCCAGCCGTGTATGTTCAATTTCGAGTAAATTTTCGTTCTTTAATGGTTGTCGAAATTCAGAAACTAAATATTTTATACATCCTTTAATATATTCTATGAGGAATAATTATTTTACTGCTTTCTGTGTATGCAGGCGTACAATAGGCAGTAGTTATAATACAAGGCTATAGGCTATAAATCTCTTACAATAACTGCTATCGTGACAAAAGTTAGCAATAACTCGAACATGAAAGATAAAATTAAAGTAATATGTATATCTGTGAATTCATAAAAATAATTTAAAATGCAGTACTCTAATTAGTAGGAATATCGGGTCAATCTGATTAAATAAAGAGAGTGAAGGGTAACATGACAACTACTGCCTTCTGACTTTAGTCATTATGCACACAAAAATTGCCAACACGTATTTTGCTTAGCAAAGGATACCACAAGTGGCTGACGTTTTAAATAGAAAATCAGGAAGAAATCCTGCTTTGTAAAAACCAAATTAAATTTAGTATTTCTGAATATAGTTGATAAAGGGCTTATTTAAAGTATCTTATTTGAAGTCAAACTTGTACCTAGTGCTTTAGTTGATAGTGGTAACTTTGAAGGAAAAGGAATAGAAATTCTTGAGGAATAAATCAAGCTAGCTCCTTTATATATCTCCATTAAGATGATCATTGCTAATAAGCTCTTTTTCTAATCCGTCCGGTGTTCGGTACATGCATTAGGACTCCGACTTTAATGTAGATTTACACACGATAAATTCTATTTAAAAGAAAAGCGCTCCGTAACAAGATTTTTTCCGTACCCATTGCTAATAACCTTGTTCACTGTCTTATACAATTTGGGGTAAACTCATTTAATTAGCTTGGTCAGCAGTGGAATATTTCTATTATGGATAATTAAAATTTGTCTCAAAATAAATAAATATGTTAAAAGTACAAGTAGATTGATCTATGAATTGATTAGCACCATTTTGTTAGTTTGGTGTTTAGATCACGCAGGGAAACCAACGGAGAAGAAATTCTCTCTTGGGAAAAAGGTGTACCTTAAGGAAGCAAAGGCCACAGAAACCTTCTTGAATGAATACTAAATTTTAAAACGAAAATTTAGCCTTGAATGTTAAGAAAATTAATTAGATTGTTGTAATCCTTTGTATTAAGTATTAGTGTATTCCTAAGTTTATGTTGTTAGTGTAATGATCTGCACTTTTTTTTAAAAGAACTTTTTCTTTGGAGGAAAAATATTAATCATATTGTTATCTTTAAAGATTCCCTCCAAACAAAGGGATAGTAATGAGATTTTGTAAAATTGTTGGAAAATGAGGGAAAGAGAAATACTATCAATCCCTCAAATTCTTTCTTGAATACAAGTAACGCACCAATTCTTCTTTGTTCCACTCAACTTGACTTACATAATCAATTATTCTTTTTTTGAAAAAAAGTGGGGAAAGTATTCTTCTACCAACTTAAATTTACATTTTGGCTTATCATATCTAGGTATTTATAGGACTACCTTAACATATACCTAATTTAATACATGTATCATCATTTAATTCTATGTATTCCCTTTTTTCCCAAATACATATATCCTTACCTATAATATCCTAAATTCATGTATCACAAAAATCAATAACTCTTTTCTTTTCAAAACATAAGGTTCATTTTTCAACAAAAATGAGGCAAGGTTTTTTTTTTGTCCCCATTTTTTTGGTTGACCGAGGGTTATTTTACAATATAAAGACAGATTAATTTGGACAATACCGTTACCCAAAAAAAAAAAATTGGACCATACCGAAATCCTAACAAAATTGGCAACGCTTATAGCCGTGTAGATCAGGTGTCCACCATTTGCGGATTTTTCTTGGAATATTTATAAGGGCTCAAATTAATATGCACACAAGCAGATGGAAGATGTTGTGATGGTTCCGATTCTTTTGCTATTGCAGTCCCAAAAAGACTTGGTAGTGAATTCTGCGTCACTATCCGTGCAATTTCATCAGCACCAGACTCGACTATCTCCTCAATGTTTTTGAAATACCCAATATATTCGGAGCAGATTGGATCTGATGGATTCACAAACAAGTAAGGAGTCCAATCACATAATTGAGCAAATGTACCATCATTATCACAAGTACTCATCATGTTGGCAAGTACCACAGCATAGTGGATTTTGTGCTGCAACCAGTTGATTTTTATTTTCTCGATTGGAAGAGATGAAAAGGGTGGGTTAAAAAGATATGTTTCGAGATGAATTCCCAATTTAACCATATTCTTTCCAATCAGTAACGCAATTGCAAAACCTAGCTAGCCAGATATCGTAGACCCCGTGATTAATTTGAACAATATTTTGTACAGCTTGCAAACCGATACGGAAACGGGAGTTATTATGAAGACGATCGAAAATGACTCGGAAGTCCAATTTCAAGTCCTGTGACATGCTTTCCAGTTCCATAATTGTACCTCAAAAGGCGATCACAAACTTTGATGGATTCTGATTGTATTCGTAAATGGCACCGCAGATAGATCGGTCTTCATTGTCGACCAAGACTTGGATTAAATGAAAATCGAAGGATTCCCACCAGGGTGGGGCAAGGCCATTAGGACCTTGGTGATTTGATCACAAACTTTGATTCTGATTGTATTCGTAAATGGCACCGCAGATAGATCGGTCTTCATTGTCGACCAAGACTTGGATTAAATGAAAATCGAAGGATTTGGGGCAAGGCCATTAGGACCTTGGTGATTTTTGTTGGAAATTTGCCTTTGGCGGGAGTTGCGACCGACCAACTTTAACGGCTTAAATACTAGTGTAACGTATGTTGGAGAATCCGGTTCTTCACACATGCATGATCTACTAAGTACGTAGATAACCGTAGGGCCAAGAATCGTCAAATTTCATTGAGAAATGAAAGAGATATTGGTTCACGAAGTAAGGTGTTTGAAGCATGGAAAGTGTGGTATTGTGTGTAATTCTCCCTCATCGGTAGAGGAAGAAAGAAGTGTTGTGTATATAAGATTCGAAATTGGTTTGGGGTTTGGGACCCCAAGGGGTGTCCCATGTGTTTAAAGGAGGGAGGACCTAGATGTGCTTCGGTTCGAGGAAAGACCACACGCGCGCCGCCGCCCGTCCGGTCCGGTTCGGGCTCCGGGTCGGGTCCGGTCGGTCTTCGATATTATCTTTTTGGGCCGAAAACTTTGCCGGAAGTACGGTTTGATCCCGAAGTTTCCGGATGTACGATTCGGACCCGGAATTCTTTCGGATGTACGAGTTTGGTCCCTCAAGTTTTCGAGAATACGGATACCAAAGTCAAAAGTTGTTGCCAAGCACTCAATTCACCCATTTATTTTGGTGAATTACTCCTCCTATAATGGCCAAATCCGTTGGTCTTTCACCATTTATGTTGGTGGCTTTACTACCTCCATAATGGCCATTATTTGGCTATTATGGAGGCAGCTTTTTCAGCCCCTCCCTCACATATATAAACACCCCCTTACACCATTGTTGAGCACTAAGAATGACCAAGGAGAACACCAAAAAAGGTGCACGAAAATACACAACCGAAAATAGTTTTCTTCCTACAACTTCCAAGCATCATTTCGTTACTCAATATTCTTCATGGTAGCTCTTGAGTTTCCTTTGCTCAAGGGTTCCATTGCTTTGTTTTATCTTGGGAGACAAATTGTCCGGGACGTATAAAGGATACATACGGGGCAATATTGTCTTAAGGACAGAGTGCTACACTCGACTCAAAGCAAAAACAATTTACATTTTTCCGTCTTCTACAAAAGCTGGAATTTTCGGTTTTTTACTTATGTAACGATTGTAATTTCAGATTCCATGTTGAATTATTGAAATCTTTGTTTATCCTTTCGAATACTTGTAATAGTTAAATACTTCCCGTACTGCTTTATAAAGTACCATAGAGCAAAACTCCCAACAATTTTGCTAGCGGTCACGTTCAAGAACGGACACGCCCTTTACTAAGCTTGCCGCTATACACCTCCTATGATTTTCATTTCCCCTGTGAAAGACAATGCAAATTAGTACTTTGACACAAATTTGTTACAAAGAAAATATGCACTTGACTCAAGAAGATGCACGACCACTCTTCATGAATAAATATTAAGAAAATAAAAATTAGTGACGAATAGCTAAACAACAAAATCAATTGCTAGTCCGATATAGCGACGGATTAACAATGGATTATCAAAAAAAATTGTTAGATAAGAGCAATTTAGCGACAAAATTCATAGTTAATTCCATGTAGTGAATAGTGAGTGAGAATTTGAAGATTTTTAAAATTGTAATAATGTTGGGAGGAGCCATAGTTTGTGATTGTAACAACAATGCGACATTACAAATTCGGGAGAGATCCTTTAAGAAGTTTACAAAAGTTTACAGGTTTATTTACTTATCCCTTATGAATGATCAATTATTTCTTGCTTCCTGGTGCTAAAATACTCTATCACTGACAGGTATATTTGTAGAATTAGAGCAGATGTAACAAGCTAGCTAAAACCGATGTTGATTAAGCTAAAATAAAATTGGAGACCGAGAGGAGAGAAAGAAGAAGATTATGCAACTTTGAGTCTCAAGCAAGATGGTATCGTAGAAGAATTGTTATTTATAAATGTTTTCCAATTGAAATATACAATTATGTATAAGTAGCAACCTATTTTGGATCTAAAAGAATCTAAATTCTTATAGCTATATTATAAAGTTCTTGTGACTAACAATGTTTATAGCAAAATGTTCATACCAATATGTATTAATCCTTAGTCACTGATTATGTAAATTTCGTAGCTAACTTTTAATTACATTGCATCTTGCTACGAGTGCTATGAAAAGTGATATTGTGGCTAAAGTTATTGTATAGCCACGAAAATTTTCATATTTAGCTACAATGTATTTTGTACCTATATATGCATAATTTTGTGGTCTCACTTAGAAATTAAATGGCCTTACCAATCGAAACTTTTAGTGAGGTGTACTGGTCCGGATAGGCCAAATATCTCCCTTTCGGAGTCCATCGATCATCAAACCAAAGCTGAAAGCAAAATCAATCCCTTGTCAGATTCACTTCTATGAGTGTAATTTTAATTTTCTTTGTTGTTTTCAAGCAAAAAAATATTGATGCAAAACCTACACAACGGTGTTCTGCCCCTCGATCAATTGTGAAACAAGTTATATTGTATAGTAGTATATGCTTAACTTTATTCAATATTGTATCAGAGAATGCATGTGTAACAAGAACAAAATTCATGAAAAATGTTTTACAGCCCGCACAGAAAGTACGATCGATATCAATTTGCGTGTATAAACTCAGGATGAAATATATATATATGAACACTATTAAAAAATTCTATTTTTTCATCAAATTTTCATTAGAAAATGTTCAGTTGCTATTTCTCACTGAATGTCGGTGGAAAAATCCTAAATAGTAGTGTTTTCACACGAAAAAATTAAAAAGTTTCCCGGCATTTCAATAGAACTTGTTTCCCAGTGATATGGTTCGGTGGTGATAAATACCCGTAATATATACGGAATATACACCGTGTATATCGCGGGCCGAATGCTCAAAATCAAGCTGTTAAACCTGTGATATATACGGTGTATACATACCGTGTATATCACGGTTTAGTGGTCTTGTTTAGGTAAATGTATTGTTGTAGTTAAATTAGAATTGTACACTTACCATAATTGTATAATTATTGTACAAGTAGAATAAGGTTTTAGGAGTAGAATAGGAATATGATTTTTCTATTATGAAAATTGTAAATTGTATATATACTCTTTCATTAACGAAAATAATGAATGGATTATTTCTTTTATGGTATCAGAAGTCTAGGTTTACAACCACTTCGTTCGAAAATAACCTTCCGCTGCCTCAGTTTTCGTTCTTCTCCTCGGATTCCGTGCACTTCTTTCTCCTCTCTTCCCAAATTTTCTTCCTAATCCCTTATTCCCCTATTTGTTCTTTCGTTATGTCTACGTCAAAGAACATCTTTCATCATGCCCTTACTGTTTTCATTATCAAGAACCAAATCCCTATTGTTCTTGAGATGAAAAACGTCCAATATGCGACGTGGGCCGAACTTTTCAAGATTCATGCATGTTCGCATCAAGTTCTTCATCATATCATTCCCTTAGCTGCAGGCAAGGAGCCTGCCTCCAGAAGTTGACCCGATATTATGGACTACTCTTGAGGCTACCGTTCTGTAGTAGATTTATTCCACTATCTCTATGGACCTCTTGCAAAAGATTCTTGAACCCGATGCTACGACGATGAAAACTTGGAATAGGCTGCGTGACATATTCCAAGATAACCAAAACTCATGTGCTATTACTCTTGAGCAAGAATTTTCTCATGTTAACATGGAGGATTTTCCAAACGTCTCAGTCTAATGCAAAAGACTGAAAGAGTTGGCGGACCAACTCTGCAACGTTGGTGCGCTCGTTAGCAATAATAGTATTGTTCTCCAGATGGTTGCGGGCCTATCTGAGGCTTATAGTGGCGTTGGAACTCTCATTCATCAAAGTGATCCTCTCCCGCAGTTCTATCAAGCCCGGTTCATGCTTACCTTGAAAGAAGCCGGCTTGGTTAAAAAGGCAGCTACTAGTGCAAATCCAGTCGTCATGATGACCACGTCCGATGCTACTCCGTCAGTCTCCGAACATTCAGGACAAAATCGCAACAATGGTGGCGGCAAAAATGGAAAAAATTGGAAAAATAATGGCAGAAACAGAGGTGGATATAACGGGGGTGGGCCTCGGGACATTGTGTCGCAAACCCACTGGCCACAGACCTGGGTTACGTGTCCATGGAACTGGGCCGGCAGTTATTGGCTCACTGCACCCTATTACCCTCATTCCTCTATCCCAGGAAACTGGGCCCAATATCCCAACTGGCCCAGTTTCTCGGTCCAGTAGTTTGGTTCCCGACAGGTTTCTGGGTCGAGGCCGCAAGCCGGTGTGCTTGGGCCTCGGCCTCCACAGGCCCACCATGCAGTGGGCCCCACCCCTACTGACAATGAAGCCGCGATGCACACGCTTGGATTAAATCCACCGAACATAAATTGGTACATGGACACCGGCGGCACTACTCATATGACGTCCGACCAAGGTACTCTCTCGTCTTATTTCAATGTGAGCAACAATCATGACATAATTATTGGTAATAGCAATTCAATTCTAGTTCGTGGTTACGGTCATAAAACTTTGTCTCCCCCCCCCTCACATCCACCTCTAGTCTTGAAAAATGCCCTTCATGCCCCTAACTTAATTAAAAAGTTGGTGTATGTCTGTAAATTCACCACTGACATGCACGTTTGGGTCACCATAGGATTTCTCTCATGAGATGTGATAGTAGGGGAGATCTTTATCCTATCACGCCCACATCCGGTCTCTCGAGTCAAGCCTTGCCATCTACTTTTGCAGCTCTCTCTCCTTCCTTATGACATGCACGTTTGGGTCACCATGGGTCGTCTATTGTTTCTTCCTTACATAAAAACAATTTTATTTCTTGTCAGGGTACGCGTAGTACTCCAATTTGTCAATCGTGTCCTCTAGGAAAACTTGTTAGATTATCATTTGTAAACTCTACTTCTCGTACTTTAATGTCATTTGATATTATTCATAGCGATTTATGGACATCTCATGTTCTCAGTTCTTTGGGCCATCGTTATTATGTTCTATTTTTTTTATGATTATTCTAATTTTTATGGACTTTTCCGTTAGCGAAAAAATCTCAAGTGTTTTCCACCTTTTTAAAATTTAGAGCATTCATCCGTACCCAGTTCGAACGGAAAATAAAAAAATATTCAATGTGATAATGGCAAAGAATATGATAATGGATTGTTTCGGGATTTTTGTGGTACTAATGGAATAAATTTTTATTTCTCTTGTCCGCATACGTCCTCACAAAATGGGAAAGCCGAACGAAAAATTCATACCATTAATAATATTGTCCGAACTTTATTGGTCCATGCTTCCGTGCCCCTTCCTTTTGGCATCATGTTCTACAAATGGCTACATATCTTCTTAACATACTTCCTACCAAAGGTTTGAATTATTCATCCCCTCTTCAAATCTTATATAATAAGACTCCTTCGTATTCACATCTTAGGGTCTTTGGGTGCTTGTGTTATCCACTATTTTCGTCCACCACAATTAACAAACTTCAGGTCCGTTCTACTCCTTGTGTGTTTTTGGGTTATTCGTCTAATCATCGTGGTTACAAATATTTTGATTTATCATCTAATAAAAGCATCATTAGTCGCCATGTTATTTTTTAAGAAACCCAATTTCCGTTTGCTAACACGAGTAGACCTGTGCCTAATTCGTATAATTTTTTGGACGACACCATCTCTCCGTATATTATCCACCATTTTTCGGACTCATCCCACACTCATAATCCACCAGCGGGCCCACTGCCCGCTGGACCTCCTGCCACTATTTCGGGTCCTCTGCCTACTTTTTTCATCTCGGGTCCAGAAACTAGGCCAAATATTCAACCAGGTTCTGCCCCTGCTACTGTTCTCGATCCAAATCCCAGCCCCAGTTCCAGTTTTGGGCCAACAGGCCCACTGCCTGCTGGCCAGTCCGTCACTTGTCCAGATATTTTCCAAAATCCATCCAATTCTCCCCCGAGTCACATGTCGGTCACTCGTAGTCAACGGGGTATTTTTAAACCATAAGACATTTTAATTTAAATTATAATGTTCTTAAATCCCCTCTACCCCGTAACCCAGTGTCCGCATTAAATGACCCGAATTGAAAATTGGCTATGACCGACGAATATGATGCTCTTATTGCAAATAAGACGTGGGAGTTGGTACCCCGTCCTTCTGGTGTTAATATTATTCGGTCTATGTAGATTTTTACTCATAAGGATAATTCTGACGGTTCTTTTGCGAGGCATAAGGCTCGTCTTGTAGGTGATGGTAGACTCAGCAGGTTGGCATGGATTGTGGTGAGACGTTTAGTCCGGTGGTCAAACCGGCTACCATTCGCACTGTTCTCAGTCTGGCTCTTTCGAAAGATTGGCTCATCCATCAATTAGATGTGAAGAATGCTTTCTTGCATGGTGATCTTAAGGAGACCATTTACATGCATCAGCCCTTGGGTTTTCGAGACCCCAAATATCCTCATCATGTCTGTTTATTGAAAAAGTCCTTGTATGAACTTAAGTAGGCCCCACGGGCTTGGTATGAGAGGTTTGCAGACTATGTTTCATCTATTGGATTTTCACACAGCAAGTAGAACCCAACTTGCAACACTTTGTTTAATTATAATTTTTTTATCTTATCTTAAAAGCAATGGTGCACTTGTATCTTCTTAAAAACCTTAATTCGCTTGTGGATATAGCCAGTGGCGGAGCCACATGCATCGAAGGGGTCTGGACCGACACTTTTTTGTTGGAAAATTACATTGTGTCGATACGTAAAAAGAACTTTTTATGTATATATACACTATGTGTTGAGTCTCCTTAATTTCTTCATATATTTTTATTTTTTATATTTTGATACCCCTTAGTAAAAAATTTAGTTCCACCACTGGATATAGCCATGGTTAAGTTAGAAAGTAAACGAGACAGATAGACTTAATTAGAATGTCGGTTAGTCGTTGCACAGGCAGCTGTATTTTATTGAATTGTATTGGTAGCTAGTCTTAGCTTTTAGACTGTATACTATTCATTTGATTCAATACATTGAGATATATTTTCTAGAATTTGTTCTCTCTCAAGCTTGCTCCCTACGAAGTTATTCGCTTAGCTCCATTCTTAGCTTAGAGCTTCCATTCATGGTAGCTAATAGAAAACACTATAACCCTCCACACGTTCCAAAAAAACTATATAAATATAAGGGGGGAAATACCTAATGTAATTGATTATGATTTATAATTATACTTTATATAAATAATTACAAAACATAGCTACATTTTACATTTCATAGCACATATACATTGATACACATATCATAAATTGTAGGCACAATTCTTGTATGCACGCGTACAACATATTGTGTATATGCTATCAGTATATATACAATGTATCATAGTATATATCATTCTCAGTTTATATACATTGATATTGTATGTGCGCGCATATAGTGTATTACATACTATGTTTTAAAAGAAAAATACTACTACATTTTGAAGAAAGAAAAAGGTACTAAACTCACTACTTATGAAATTTTCCCTAAATATAAACCTTTTATTTTATGTATGCAATAGTAATTAATCAAAGGGGTTGTTTTTGGTTCATGGGGATTATTAGATTGTTGGCTTTTTTATTCCCAAATTAAAAGTAATGAATTATTTTGTCAGTAATTAATTATATGAGAAAATTTCAATACATAAATTATTTACTTTATAAGGGGATTCTTGATTTTTAAATAATTTAATCTCCGCATTGCTAATATATATATTTTTATTCTACATGTATGTGATATGTTATTTATACAAAATAGAATAAACGAACCAAAAAGTTGCATAGTTATGTAAATAAATGATTATTTTTCAATGTATCCAACTAAAACACTACTATTTTATTTTATTTTATGTGAGTTTTGCCGGGACAATTATTTCAAATTATCAACTTCTACTTCTGAATTCAATCATGATATGATGTATATATTTTACCTTAGGAAAAAGCTTGCACACAATAAATAAAAAATCCAGAAAAAAAACCATTTTTCTGTCCCAAGTTCAAATGCCAAACACTACATTTAAAAAAAAAAAGTTCTCTGTCAACACTAAATAAAATATATCTAATTATAGTTTGTTGCCATAAAGGGCATAGTTAAAATATCTTATTATGACGTCAACCTTGAGCATAACCCATTAAGATGCAATAAATTAAAACTCTAACTATACATTAAGCTAGTCAACTATATTATGGGACCTAGTTGGGGTAAACTCATTTCAGCCTAATCTACAGTTATATATACCATGTGGGATATTTCTCCCTGAACAATGACTTCTGTGCAACACGTTTAATTTGTTTTTTCTTCTTTTTTGAGAAACTAAAGGGTTAATTACATATCCAGTTGCTCTTGCTCTAATTGAAACTCTGCTTTCCATGAATTGGCCATGCTATTCTCGTCAACGTTGTGCTATACATATATCATCTTTCTTCTTAAATGCTTCTACATTGTTATTGCTTAACTAAAATTTTGTTAATTGTCGTCAATATTCTAACATTTTGAAATGTTCTTTCTTTTTTCATTTCCATCTTTTTAAGCAATAAATGAGTTTTAAAAGCTGCATTCCCTTTTGAGAAAAATAAACAACAACAACAGTGCTCCCACAAGTAGGGTCTGGAAAGGATAGGATGTACGTAGACCTTCTTTGTGGAACGGAGAGTTAGGTTGTTTCCGAAAGACTCTCAGCTCAAAGAAAGAAGAAAAGAAAATAAAGTATAAAACCAGTCCCAGCTATCTGCACAGTTTGAAAGGGGATAAAACAGGATAATGGAGGTGCGGGGAATCGAACCCCGTGCCTCTCGCATGCGAAGCGAGCGCTCTACCATATGAGCTACACCCCCGCTTGAGACTTGGTGGAATTATTATCTAATAATACACATACTTTCACCTCCCTATATGTATGGAAGCATTTCTTAATACTGTAATTAACCAAATACTTGAATTTAACCTTTTTGCCTAAGCACATGCTTGTAATTTTGTTTTTCCTTTTTCACCAAGATGTCCTCTAATTATAAATTCCTTGAATTTAGTTGATGGATTGTACTAATGTATATTTTTTTCTCTTTATCATGTCCTCTCTATTTTACAACTCTTGGATCTAGTAGGGAATAATCTTCTATAAGTTTTTAAAAAAAAAATCCTTTAATAACCATATAGCTTATATTTTTTTTTATCTTAAACTTATTACTATTAACTAATTATGGTATTAAAAGTAGGAAAACGTGTTAGGTTTATAGATCCTTCCGTCATTTTTAGTTTGTCTATACCTATTCATTCTTCTTCTTTTGCCACGGATACATGTGTACATTTTTGTGTTTATTGTTCACACAACACAGTCAATGTTGTGATAGTACTATGACATAATGCATGCAATGGACCATCGCATTGATAACTCGACCGATATCACGCTGATCAACCTCGTACACTACAATTAATTGGCCACACTGTATTAATACCCTCGCATTTGTTGTAATTGTACAATGACATATATAATCGGCTTATTTTATACTCATATTACCATTTTTATAGCAAAATACTTGAAGGTAAAGTAAGATGTCTTCCCAAAAACATACTATATTATTTTTCTTAACAACCTGGAAACTGCAAAGGATGTGGTTTTAATGCTACGATTCAATCGAACTCAATATTATATTATACTAAATATGTGAAAAATAATAAAATCGCAAAGGTCGGTTGACACTCCTTAATTACATATATGGCTCTGCGATTGGGTCAAAGGTCTCCGTAAAGCTACCAACTTTAGGCTCTATCTAGCAAAATTGATTGTCCATGTATGTCTTGAAAAAGGAATATTAATAAGGGAAAACAACACAAAATGCCTCTAAAATGTAAAATATTACCCTTCTTTCCATCCTAAATTAAGTTTGCTTTTACCTAGTCAACCGAAAATATTTACCTCAATACTCCCTGCCCCAAAATCCTTCATCCATGATATTATCGCAATATATTTACATATCATGATGATATCATGGAGGATTAAGAGAAGGACCGAAGCAGTCCTCAATAATATCATCTCAGTATATTTATATAACATGATGTTATTATGGAGGACTCAAAAAGTATCTCATTGAAGGAAAGAAGTAGTTCTCCATGATACCATTTAAGTATATGGTATATACTGTGATGATATCATTGAAGACTGAGGAGAGTCACATTGAAAGATTGAAGCAGTTCTCCATGATATCATTATGTGTATATAAGATGATGATATCATAGAGATTTTTTTTAAAAAGTGTATTTTTTTTAGTAAATGAAAAATGGTCTTCTATGATACCCTATCGGTATATTATATATACCATATGAGTTTCATAGAGGACTAATGAGTGTTTTTGAAAAAATGAAAAAGTCATGTGATACCATCGTAATATATAAGAGACAAAGCGATATGTTGATATCATAATTTTGAGGGTATGAGCGGATAATTAATTTAAAAGAGAGTATGGACGGATTAATTATGTTGCTGGAAGGGAACATGTACGTTCCTTTCCCTATTAATAATCACTATAAGGACATTGATATATAAGGAAATGTTGAGACTATTTAGGATGGACTATATTAAAATGATGCATTATATTAAGAGTGACATTTCAATTATCTTGGATTGAAGGGCCACCACTTTCTGAAACTTCCTATCTTCTGCCAAATTAAACTCCATTATCTTCTCTGAACGGAGTCCCCCCTATTGTCAAATTTTTCTTTCTTATGTGTTCTTTTTCGGTGTATTTATAATCTTTCAACCCATATGATGTTCTTTAATTTTCCCTGTCCTTTCTAAAATTTTACGTAAGGACAAGACACTCGCGTGTTTGATTCACATACTAGTTATCCACAAGTTATGATACACAAATTATTAATTTATATTGTGATTATAAAACATAAATAAATTATTATGTGATGACTAATAATAAAGAGATTGTATATATGAAGAATGAAAATCATTGATATGATAAGGATAGTAAAGGGAGGATGTCAATTGTTCAAAGTTGAGGAGTGTTAGATTTTTAAAAGCAAAATTGGAGGGGGGAATGATTTCCTTTAATGGGTACGTACTTTTTGTATTTAAATAGTTTAATCTCTGTATAGCTAATATACTTTTTCTTATTCACGTTCTATCTCTCCGCAAAATATTACATAAAAACTTTTTTATAATTTAATATAATGTACATGTTATTTAATACAAGTCAACCAATCATCACATTAATTATGTAGTGATTATTTCCTTTTAGGTATGCATCCAACTATACACTATATTTTTATCTAGATAAAGATCAATTGTGAAGCTCCCTCCATCCATTTTTACTTGTACTCCATACTAAATACTAAGAATAGATGTCTACTTTTACTTATTCAGTTTAAAAAATTAAGACATAATTTAATATTTAGTTCCTAATTTACCCTTATTATTTACTATAATTACTTCTCAATGCATTTCCCAAAACATTGCATTTATTATATTCAAAGGATGATATAGTAAAATTGTCATTCTATTTTGGCTTCTTAATAGTCTTTCAAGTCAATACATGACAAGTAAAAATGAACGGAGTAGTACGTCGTGATACATATTCATATTTTCAAGAGTGAAGCAACCCCCCTCCAATTAAATACTCTATATTTGACATCCATAATAGGGCTTTGAAAATAATTGGGGTTATACAAAATTGATTTTGTTTTGATCATCAATTCAAATTCTTGAATCCAAAACGGCGGAAAGTTTGTTGTACTTCCTTTTAGGCGTAACAGAATCTTTTACTTTTGCCACTGGTATTATTGAAACCACCAAATAATTCTTCTTAAAAAGTTTAAATATATAAGTAACATTTGTAATTTATTGAAGTTAATTTCTCAAATTGTCAGTTAATTCCTCAAATGATCACTCAAATTAACAAAATTATATATTAAAGTGTTTATCCTTTTTATCCCAATAAAATCACTCAAAGTTTATATATTTATTTTACAAAGTAACAATTATTGAAAAACCCCATTAAAAGTGGACAAAAAAGATTCAAAATAGTCTCTTAAGTCTGGACTTTGAATTTCAATGGTCTTATTCATTTTAAAATTACTTATTTTGAGAAATATTTTTATCAAAATAACTTCTCAGAAAAGTAGTTTATGAGAGAAATAATTTGTACCTGACCAATTTATTTTAGAAGTACTTTTTAAAGTATTTAATAAACATGTTGTGTTTGGTCAAGCTTTACAAGAAGTGTTTTGAGTATCAAATTACGAGAAAAGATTGTATTGAGGTTCATTTTTACAATTAGTATTAGTTAAATAGACAGAAAATTTAATATCATCTATGAAAAACTTTACTCAACTTTTTATTTTAGTTTACATAAAATCTAAAACATAAAATAAAAATGTATTAAAAATTTTAATCAATATAAGTATAGTCAAGACAACTTAAAGGGAAGAGGAGAAGAGGATCATATTTATATTTGATAGATATGCAACAATAGTAACAACAACAATAACAACATATTCAGTGTAATTCTACGAATGTTGTCCGGAAAGAGTAGAGTTTTGTACATAGACATTAACCTTCCTTATGGATGTAGAGATGCTCTATATTTGATAGATATATGAGTTAAATTATTGAGAGATAATTTAATAAATTTTTAGTTAGAATATTTTTATCTTGAAAAAATTAATTTTTTATTTTGATTCTTGGAAAAAGCAAAAATTTGTAGTTTTCCCCAAGTATAGAAAAACTCTAATGCATTGAGACATAGCTATGCTCGAACAGTCAAAACTCAAAAGAAAAGAGAGGTATCGTAGTGTAGGGGTGGCAGATGGGCCGTTTGGGTTGAAGCTGGGCGGATCAAGATGGACTGAATCAATAGATGAGCCAATGTCCAACCCGCCCAAAGCTTACATGGGCTAAGATGGACGTGTCAAGATGGGCTAAATGATGGGTCATAACCCAACTTGCCCAACTTGACCCATTACTTTTACAAATTCAAACTTACCTTTTATGATGTTATTTTATTTTGTATGATATTTGATTTTTCCATATTTTTATTTTTAAAATAAGAATAATATTTTTTAGAATTTTTTATTTTTTATAAATGCAAAATAAATATATAAAATAATGGGTGGGGAGGGAAGGGGGTAATGGGGCGGATGTGAGGGGGGGGGTGGGTAGTGGGCTAAGAAAAGTTTTTCATTTTTTATAAAAAAATTGTATAATTAAAATAAATATATAAAGTAAAAACTTCGGGGGGGGGGGGTAAGCAAATTTATCTCATTTTTATAAAAAGTTTATAAAAGTAAAATAAATATATAAAATTGAAAATTTGGGGTGGGATGGTAGTGGGGGGAGGAGGTAAGAAAAAATTTCATATTTTTAATAATATTTTTTGTAAAAGTAAAAAACTATGAAATAGAAATTTGAGGATGGGGTAGGGCATGAGGTGGAGGGGGTAGGAAGAAAAAAATTCATATTTTTTATATTTTTTTTATAAAAATAAAAATAATATGAAATAAAAATTTGAGGATGGGGTAGGGCATGGGGTTGAGGGTGCAGGGGAGAGGTAAGAAAAATTTTCATAATTTTAATAATTTTCTTATAAAAGTAACAAAAAATATGAAATAGAAATTTGAGGATGGGTGGGGTGGAGGGGGGTAGGTCTTAGGGCGGTAGGGGGAGGTAAGAAAAAATTTCATATTTTTTATAAAGGTAAAAAAAATATATGAAATAGAAATTTGAGGATGGAGTAGGGCAATGGGGTGGCAATGGAGGGGGTAGGTGTGGGTAGGATGAGGGGAGAGGTAAGAAAAAATTCATATTTTTTATAAATTATTTATAAAAGTAAAAAAAATATATAAAATAAAAATTTGAGAATAGGGTAGGGCGGGAGGTGGGGGTAGGTGGGTAGGGGTGGTAGGGAGGTAGGGCATGGGGTGGAGTAAGCAAGGTAGGGGCAGAGCTGTGAGGGTGGTTCAGTGCTTGGGTGAGGGTTGGTGTAGGGGAGAGGGGTAGGGTGGATGGATAGTGTGGTGGGTGGTTGGGGTGTGTTGGTGTATTTTTATTGTTCTGAAATAATAAAAGATTTTTTTAAATAATTATTTATAAACAAAATCTTAATCTAGAGTGTAGCACTAATCGTTAAGATTGAACATTTTTATGGGTTAAGTTTAGGCATCATCATGGGTTCATTTGGGCTGTTGATTTATGATTAGTCAACTTGGGTTAGCCGAAACCAACTCATCATAAAAATCACTCTTGTCCAAACTCATGAAACTGAAAGTATGTATGTCCTAGAGACAATCATTATTAGGGACAAATGTACTTGAACACATTCGTAGTATTAATAAAATTAATATTTATGGCAGTTGCAGTTATTGAATTATTATTTGATTGTTTGTAATTATTCATTAATGTGCATCCCTTGAGCTTACGTTGTCATTAATAGAGTGAGATATTGATGATAGAGCGCAACTCTAAAATAGCCTCGGAGAATGATCATCGAGAATGAGATATCAATGATATATTATAAGTCGACATGTGGTCTGCATCACATTCTTAGAGAATGTAGTATGTCTCACCTGCTACTAGTAATGGTTACTAGTGATGGACACATGGATACTTTTGGAAAGTATTGGTATACCCTGCTAATAAACTATTTGTTATACATGTCTAAAGTAGAACTGGTCAGTGGGTCGGGCTTGGGACTGGCGGGCCGAATTTGGCGGGGGTCGGGGCGGGACGGGTGAAGGGGGCGGGATCGGAGCTGGCGGGTCAGGCGGGATCGGATTTGGCGGGATTTGCCGAAGTCCCATCCCGATCCCATCGGAATCGGGTCGGGGCGGATTCGGGATCCGGGCGGTTTTTCCTTCTTTTTTTTTTAATAACATATGTATAAAAAACTTAATAATTAAACAAGACAAGATAGTGTAATAAAAATATTTCAAGACTGTTTCTGTGCCTCTTATATTATTTAATAGACATATGATTTTTTTGTAATACAAATACAATTGTCAAAATTGCAACTTTGTGGTGTTGTCCAAAAGTTGCAAATTACATAATAAAATTGCAATTAAAAAAATTACATTCTGAAAAAACACATGTTCTAGTTTCTTGATAACTTCCTGTGGTTCTTCGGTTGGAATTGGTATTTGTTGGTCAAATTGATCTACGTCACTTCCACCACCTTCGGATAAGATTCCGTTGTAGTTTTCGTCTTCTTTTTCGTTGATCTCCGGTTGATCGCACCTTCTCCGCTTCGCTCGTATCCAATCTCTGAATAATACTACAATCTCCAAGCTGTCTCCGGCTAATGAGTGTCTGTGCTCTCCTATTTGATATCTGCCGGCAGAAAAATCGCTTTCAGACGCAGTTGATGACGCTTGAATGTTCAAAACATCTCGGGCCATCATTGAAAGTGTCGGAAAGGTCCTCATTCCCCCTCCAGTATTTCAGCAAGTCTTCACGTCCTTCTTCATTGAGAATTGCTTGGTACGGTACAGAACCCTGCAAAACAAAAAATATCAAACTCGCTAATTTGGTTAGTAGCGGTACGGCCGCACATTCTATTTCTGAGGCTTTCAATACTAGCCGCAGAAATAGCATGTCTTTTGTGAGGTTGTGTTGAAGAAGATGGTATGGAAGCCGGTAGGTTACTAGCACTTTCTTGTTGGTAAAACCTATATACTTTTTTGCATTGGTCTTCTACGCTAGACAACACTTCTTCTTTAATTTGTTCAATAGGTGGTGGGTGATTTGGATTTTTGGGACTTGGAGGTGGTAGTACTTCTATACAATCGTAAATAGTTTCAATAAGTGATTTAGTACCGTCTATTTTAATAGTCGGATTTAATACAACACCAATAATATAAATAGTGGGAATAGGAATAAAATATTTTTTTATTTTGATAAACATTTTTTTAATAGATGCCATATAAGCTGATTTTTTCATATATTCACTAAGTAATAAAAATATTAGAGCTATATAAAACAACATAGTTGAAATAGTAGGATAATATATACCGAAAATTCTTTTGTTGCTTGAAAAAATTTCTCTAAAAATACAATAAGTTCGGAAATTTTTACCCAATCGCTATCTACAACCATATCAGCTGGATTTTGATTATGAGAGTTAAAAAATAAAGTTATAGGTTTTTTATAATCATAAGCAACAAGTAGTTGCTCGTATAAAGAATTCTACCTAGTGGATATTTTCTTCTGGAATTTTTCTATAAGGTAGTTGGCAATCGTGACAAGTTTTTTTATATTCTTTTCATCGTTGTATTCTATTATTTTTAAAAATAAAGTTTATAGCAAATTGTATTTTACTAAGAATGTCTTCAAAAAGTGATAGACCATCCTTTACAATTAAGTTATATATATGGCACACGCATTTTATATGAAAATGATTTGGAAAAGATGTTGTTAAACTATTTTTTAAAATTGTAATAGCGTAATTGTTAGAAGAAGCGTTATCTGATGTAATAGTCATAATTTTATCAGTTATTCCGTAATAATCGCACACTTGATAAATATTTTCTGCAATAAAAGTACCAGTGTGCCTATCATCTATATATCTATACGCTAAGATATGTTTTTGCATAGACCATTTATAATCTATCTAATGACAAGTTATCATTAAATAATCATGGCCGTTAGTACTACAGCCTATATCAAAAGTGATAGCCACTTTGCCATTAAAATGATATAATGAATAACGTAAATACTATTGATATTCATGTGCAAATTTAAATACATCTCTCTTAACAGTTGATCTAGGAAAACCGTTAAAACCAGGATTATACAAATCTCTAATGTAATGAATAAAACCGGGAGATGAAGGAAATGAAAAAAGGCAAACCCTCCACAGCAACTAATTTTGCTATTGCTTCCTTATCTCTATGTTTATTGTATTTAAGGCCTACAATTCCCCCCGTCATAGGGTTAATTTGACCATATACTTGGTCCGGGACAGTATCAGTATGTGAATCTTATCCCGATGGAGCGGGCGTTTGCGCACCCAGTTTTGAAGTCTCGTATTGGGCATACCTAGCTGGATGAACCCTTACTACGTATCTCATTAAACCCCCCGTCCCACCGTGACCTTTTCCAGTTTTATATTTTAAAACATCTTTACTAATTTTACATCTAGCTACTTGACTCTCTACGTCCCTATCAAAAAATATCCATGCATCTGATTTTAATGGTTGTTTTGCTGGACCTCGTCTCATACTAGGGGGAATATTAGACTATAAAGTGTTATCAGCGTGTGGGAGATGAAGGTCTTTTGACTTGAGGTCAATACTCACCTTGTTTACAAAGTAATGTACTTTGACCCTGTCCTAAGCTTAAACTCCTTTTGGATAAGATACGGCTTGTATTGAGTGCATTATAATATAAATTAAGGTGGTAGTTGAGCCAAGAATATGATTCATTCCTCTATTGGATATTCGAGAGAACACATAACTTCTCAGTGATATTAGGTCGACCAAGTCATTGGCCAATGCAAGAGACATATTTAGAATATGGTCTAGTTGTCGACTAATATGGATGAGATAAAGTGATCAAGCCATTTGGATAGACACATGGCAAATCCTAAGCTTGATCGAGTGTGTCGCGAATGAAAGGAATTTATCATCTCACATAAAGGTTATGTTTGCTGGATTCATGTAAACGTACTTCACATATTGAGTTCATCATACGACGCAGTCTAGGAGTTCCGTATGGACCCTAATTAGATTAGTGTTGATATATGAAGGTCTATAGGGTCACACTATGTCGATTGTCTTTTCGGTCTAAGGGTGTATTGAGAGAATATTAAATATTCGATTTGAAACCGAGATATTTAAATTGATAATAACTATGAGATAATTTCTATTAGATGGAAATTATTTAATTAAATCAAAATTGGATTTTGGATTTAATGTGCTGAATATATATATATTAACTGAAAACGATTTTTACGTAGGGCGCGCGCGCGCCGACACGGCAGTGGACCTAGTCAGACTGGCCCACTGCACCTCGGTTTTTGGGCCAGGCTTAGAGCCCAACCCTAATATGATTTGTGAGCTAAAAATCACTCTATATACAACACTAATCTCTAGTTATTAATAGACCTGTCCAACGGGTCGGGGACCCCCACCAGTCCGGCCCGACCCGACCCAAAAAATCCAGGGCCAGGGTCGGCTTATAGCTGACCTGTGAGCCACTCGACCCGAAAAAGCGGGGACCCGAACTTATGTAGGGTTGGGCCAGGGTCAAAATATTTTTTCCGTCTGACCCGGCCCGACCCGCGTATTTTGTTAATATAATTTATATTATTTTTTCTTCATTAATATTTATTTTGTACTTATATATATATTTGTCATTAATATTTAAGTGATATAATGCATGTTTTTATAATATATGTATTGCTCTAATCTACATTGAGCTCGACATAAAATAAGATAAAAATGATAACTGATTATTAATTATATTATTAGTCGTTCTATTAATATCACGGAAGCATAATGTAGAGAGAGAGAAAATTGTTGTAAATTGGTGAAACTTTAAATGGTCATAATTTAGCGCTCGGATGTTCGTTATACCCTATTTTTTTTTATTTTGCATATATTTTCGAGACGGGGCCGACCAAACTGCTCCAAGACGGTTTGGCGCAGCCAATTTATAGAAAAACGTCAGTTTTCCCAATCAATTTGTGTATTCCCCCAAATCGATTTCTAATTTTCCTTTTTCTGTAGTAAACATCTCACGATACACAATAGATTTCAACGTCGAAATTTCATGATAGTGTAGGTGTGAATGTCAATTTCAGTTTTGAAAATTCAATTTTTTAAAAAAAAATCCTCGATCCGACCCAACCCGACACGACCCGCCAAATCCCGTCCCCCTTCCGGCGGGTCAGGGCCAACCCGTGACCCGTAGGGTCCCCGAAGGGTCAGAGTCAGGGTCGGGCAAGCGGGAAAAAAAAGCCACCTGACTCGGCCCGACCCGAGCTTTGGACATGTCTAGTTATTAACATACAAAGAACACACTAATTATATAAACTTTCTAGACTTAGAGTCTAGGACGAAACTCTCTCAAACATCTGCCAAGATTTTTTGGCTTTCTTGACAGAGGAATACACCGTAGCATTGTGCTTGCAGTCGAAGGAACAGTCGCGTGTAATCCCTAAGTAAAGACTCCAGATAATACAACCTGTAAGTATTCATGTTTTATATTACAGGATTTTGATAGTCATATAACCATACTAGAAGAAATTGTTGGGGTAAGTAGAACAAAATTTTAAACTTCTGTTGTGCCTACTTATATGTTTTGAACCCAACAAAAACCCTACAGTGGTATCAAAGCCCAGGCTGGTTCAATGGTTAGATAACAATTGAATAACTTAATAATATTGGTTAAACATAAAATTGGATTAAAACAAGGCTCCTTGAAATCCTACATATCTTGACCGAATGTTAACCTTTTGATATCACCCTAAATTATCTCCTACACTAACTCGAGGAAGTCATTCCGTTCTAACTCGAACTAAGCCAAAAGTGCATATATCCGGCTTATTACACGGTGCACGACGAAGAACGAGTATGAATAGATGATGGTCGATATGTGTGTTATTGATAATGGTGGGTGAGGATAAAGGATATGTGATTTGATCCCTAAATTAGATTTAGGGCTCGAACGATTTTAGAAAATCAACACAGAAACATTTTGTCAGGACGTCGGCGTCGCGGCCCTATGGTAGGGCACCGCAGCGCTTGCTAGGGTTTCAAGGCGGCGGCGCGGGTCCATGGTGGATCGTCGCGGCCCTAATGCTTCATTTTTTAATTCTGGACTTTCTAGACATTAGGCGTCGCGGCTCCATGGTGGAGCGTCGCAGCCCTAATGCAAGCCGAAAGGTTTCTGCCTTGCCAGCGCAGCAGCTCCATGGAAGAGCGTCACGACTCTAATGTATTGAAGAAGCAGAATTCGGCTTCTTCCTCACTGGAGCCGCGACCCTAATGATTAGCGTCGCGGCCCCATCGGTCCGAAAAAAAAAATTGTTCAGAATGTTTAACCCATGATTATTATTATACAGTATATTTGATAAGTATAATGTTCATGTGCTAAATGTTTGTTATTTAAATTACTAGAATAACGTCCGCAAATAACTGTCTGGGTAGGTGGCACCCAATATGTGTTTAAACCGCTTAATATCATGTTTGGGCAGGCGGTGCCCAATAAGTGCTTAATAGACTTTGCATGATAATTAAGATGTTATATTTGATATAGCATACTATAGTTGATATTGGTCAAAACCCTGAATTAAAATGTTAGCACAATTTTAATACAAGTCTCATTTAAAATGAACGCGTCGTCCGTTATAATTGATTGTAGTGCAAAATCCTTTTCGGCGAGATGAGTATTTATGCCACAACATTTGCTCTAAGTCTACGACTACTCAGACTCTTTCATAGATGCATGTTAAATGTAGAAGTGGGTGATAAACCTTCATGAGTATTTACACCACAGTGTTTGCTCTATAAGGCAAAACTCACTTAGATACATAAATGCGGTCACATAACGGGGTTGACTTGCTAGGCTGTCTTGGCGCCACAGTGTCGGACAAGCCGAGGACGCAGATCGATTGTTTAGAACATACGGTCAAACATAAGTTACAAATTATTTGTAATTGGTTTAGAGACCTACTAGGTTGGGATGTTGAAGTTATCAGCCACAGCAAACGTGGAGATAACATGAACCTGGATCATGGCCCATTATGACCATATTTGATATGAGTCTGTATTCTTCCATGGGGTCGAAGAGTACGTTAAAATAGTGGGAGCTAATTAAACTAAATGTCATGTTAATTAGTTAAAGATTCTGTTCAATAGAAATTATATTAGAGTTTAATTTCAAGTCTATTTGTTTCTTCTATCGTATAAAATGTCGAATATATCACTTAAAATGTTGGTCGAGACAAACAAGTTGACTGGATCAATTACCCTGACTGGTTAAGAAATCTGTGATTGGTGTTAAGACTAGAAAGAATTGAGTATGTGTTAGACACAATATTCCCTACAGTCCCTACTGAAGATTCTGCTGAGTATATGCCCTGTTTGACAAGGTGGCTTATCAGAAACATCTAGACGATGCTACCTCGGTACAATGTGTAATGTTGTCCTCCATGACCTTGGAGTTACAGAGGCAACATGAAAACATGGGCCCCAACGAAATGCTAGAACACTTGAAAAGTCTATATAACTCACAGTCTCAGACAATGGAGTATGAATTGTTGAGTGACCTTTTCAAGTGTAAGTTGAACGATGGGGGTCAAGTGTCAGCACATGTTCTGAATATGATTGGGTTAATAGAAAGGTTGGCTTCGATTGGAACGAAGCTGCCTATAAATGTCTCTGTCAACCTGATCCTGAATTCACTTCCTGGTTCATTTGAGAATTTTATTATGAACTTCAATATGAATGGGACCAAGGCAAGTCTTCCAGAGCTTCACAACATGTTGAAGACCTTTGAATCATCTACCTCTAAAGGTAAAGTTGTGCTCATGATGGGTTCTTATAGCAAATTCAAACCCAAGGGTAAGAATATGCAGAAGAAGAAGGGTAAGACAATTGTTGCACCTACAGTTATGAAACCTAGAGGAGGTGTTCAGAAGAAAGCAAAGGTAGCTTTGGATGTGTGCCTCGACTGTAAGAAGAATGGGCATTGGAAAAAGGAATGCACATCTCTAGGAGAAGGCAAAGCACTAAGTGCTCCTGGCTCTACTAGACAAAGTATGTTTGTCATTGAAATAAACACGTCTATAAGTAACTCTCACTATTGGGTATTAGATACCGCTTGTAGCTCACACATTTGTAATAATGTGTAGGGTCTGATTGACAGCAGAAATGTTGGACCTTGGGAGGTGACCTGCGCGTTGGAAATGGAGCACGAGTGGATGTTGAACGCGTGGGAACTTATAGACTAGATTTACAGGATTTTGTTTAGAACTAAATAATTGTTATTTTGTTCCCTCATTGACGAGGAATATTATTTCTATCCAGTGTTAGACATTGAGGGGTTTTCCTCATTTATTGTCAATGGCAGTTATGTACAGTCTTTTAATGATTTTGTTTGTGGAAATGCTCCGTTTGTGGATGATTTGTATGTTCTAAACTGTAGTCGTGAAATTTTTAATGTGCAAAATAAATGAGCTAAGATAAGTAATCCAAGAAACCTCACCTACTTATGGCACTATAGACTTGGTCACATCAAGGATAGAATGATTAAGAAAGTTAGACTATCTGGAACCATTTGACTTGGAGTCCTATGGTAACTATGAATCTTGCTTGAGAGGAAATATGACCAACAAACCACTTTCTGGGAAAACGGTGCGAGCCGAAGAGTTACTTGAGTTGGTCCATACTGATGTATGTGGGCCAATTTCAACTCAAGCTAAGGGAGGTTTCCCTTACTTCATCACTTTTACAGACGATTTCACAAGGTTTGGGCATGTGTATCTTATGAAACACAAGTCCGAAGCCTTTGAGAAATTCAAGGAGTGCAAGTCAGAAGTAGAGAAACAACTTGAAACAAGTATTAAGACCCTTCGATCAGATCGAGGAGGTGAATACTTAAGTAAAGAATTCTGGATTACTTGAAGCTTCATGGAGTCCAATCACAATGGACACCTCCTGGAACGCCACAGATGAATGGTGTTGCTGAAAGGAGAAATCGAACTCTATTAGATATAATTAGATCAATGATGAGTTTCTCAACTCTACCAACATACCTTTAGGGCTATTCATTGCAAAGCTCAATTTATATTCTGAACAAGGTTCCTTCAAAGTCAGGAGAGAAAACTCCATATGAGATATGGAATGGCAAAAGGCCAGAACTTAAACACATGCGACCCTGGGGTGCCCTGCATATGTAAAGAAGATGCTTACTGATAAGTTGGAATCTAAAAGTGAGAAATATTATTTTGTGAGGTATCCAAAGGGAACTAAGGGATACTAATTCTATATTCATGGAGAACATAAGGTCATTGTTTCCAGAAATTCAACTTTCTTTGAAGAAGACCGTGTCTACAAGGAACAGGGCTGCAATAAGATAGAACTTGAAGAAATTCAAGATAACACAGAAGTTGAACCCTTGTCGAATGACCTAGATAAGGATTCAGTGGGAGTATCTAGTGAAGATTGGGTACTTAGAGTACGCCCTTCAACTAGTGAGAGTGTTATGAGAGATAGTGCAGAAATGCAAGGCTCTCATACACAACCAATGGAAGATGATACAATGGTTGTACATCATTCCATTAAGGGAATACATGAAAATGACATTCCTGAAAGCTCTCAAGGTGATGGATTGTCCAGCACACAAAGACCTTCTCACAATCAGAATGCAACAAACACTTAAACGCAGAATAATCAACTCCGTAGGACCACTAGGACTCATCGTCCGCCTGAAAGACTTAATCTCTTTGTTGAAACACACAATGAGATAGATATTCCTGATGACGGAACCTACAACCTACAGCGAAGCCATGTTAAACATTGATTCGCAGAGATGGCAAGAAGCCATGAAATCTGAGATGGACTCGATGTACATAAATCAAGTTTGGAACTTGGTTGATTTGTCAACATGGGTTAGACCCATAGGATGCAAATGGGTCTTCAAGAAGAAGATTGATGCATATGACAAGGTACAGACTTATAAGGCGAGATTGGTGCCTAAAGGTTATAATCAATGGCCTGAGGTCGATTATGATGAAATATTTTCACCTATTGCGAAAATTAAGTTCATTCGGATTTGCTTGCAATAGCCGCATACTATGATTATGACATTTGGCAAATGGATGTTAAAATTGCTTTCCTCAATGGTAACCTAATTGAGGAGGTGTATATGATACAACCTGAGGGATTTACATCCAAGACTAAGCCCAAAGCAGTATGCAAGCTATAGAAGTCCATTTATGGATTTAAGCAAGCCTCAAGGAGTTGGAATATTTGCTTTGACAAAACAGTGAAATCGTTTGACTTTGTTAGAAGCAAAGAAGATCCTTGCATTTATAGTAAGCGCAAGGAATGAAGTATTGTCTTCATTGTTATATATATAGATGTCTTATTAATAATGGAAGACAATAAGACTCTCATACAATCAGTCAAGAAATGGTTATTCAGCACCTTCATGACGAAGGACTTGGGTGAAGCCTCATACATTCTTGGAATTAGGAGATAGACCTAATAGATTGTTAGGGCTGTCACAGTCTGGATATGCCTTCATTTTCAATGGTGGAGCAGTGAGTTGGAAAGGCTCTAAGCAAGAAACAACTGCTGATTCGAGGACTGAATCCGAGTACATTGTTGGATCGGAAGCTTGTAAAGAAGTTGTCTCGATATCTGAGTTATTAAAATAACTAAGGGTTGTTCCAAGTGCCAGCCATCCAATAACGATATATTATGATAACACTGGTGCGATTGCGCAAGCTAAGGAACCAAGATCAACTAATAGAAACAAACATGTACTGAGGAAATCCACATACTCAGGGAGATAGTGAAAACTGAAGAAATAAGATTAGACTATGTTTCCACAGATGATAATCTAGCTGACCCATTTACTAAATCATTAAGCTTAGTTAAGCATAATGGTCATTTTGAAAACATAGGTATTAAATACATCGGAGATTGGCTCTAAGCCAAGTGGGAGATTGAAAGTATGTATGTCCTAGAGACAATCATTATTAGGGACAAATGTACTTGAACACATTCATATTATTAATAAGATTAATATTTATGGCAGTTGCAATTATTGAATTATTATTTGATTGTTTGTAATTATTCATTAATGTGCATCCCTTGAGCTTACGTTGTCACTAATAGAGTGAGATATTGATGATAGAGCGTAACTCTAAAATAGCCTCGACTAATGATCATCGAGAATGAGATATCGATGATATGTTATAAGTCGACATGTGGTCTGCATCACATTCTTAGAGAATGTAGTATGTCTCACCTGCTACTAGTAATAGTTACTAGTGATGGACACATGGATACTTTTGGAAAGTATTGGTATACCCTGCTGATAAACTATTTGGTATACATGTCTAAAGTGTTATCAGCGTGTGGGAGATGAAGGTCCTTTGACTTGAGGTCAATACGCACATTGTTTACAGAGTAATGTACTTTGACCCTATCCTAAGCTTAAACTCCTTTTGGATAAGATACGGCTTGTATTGAGTGCATTATAATGTAAATTAAGGTGGTAGTTGAGCCAAGAATATGATTCATTCCTCTATTGGATATTCGAGAGAACACATAACTTCTCAGTGATATTAGGTCGACCAAGTCATTGGCCAATGCAAGAGACATATTTAGAATATGGTCTAGTTGTCGACTAATATGGATGAGATAAAGTGATCAAGCCATTTGGATAGACACATGGCAAATCCTAAGCTTGATCGAGTGTGTCGCGAATGAAAGGAATTTATCATCTCACATAAAGGTTATGTTTGTTGGATTCATGTAAACGTACTTCACATATTGAGTTCGTCATACGACGCAGTCTAGGAGTTCCGTATGGACCCTAATTAGATTAGTGTCGATATATGAAGGTCTATAGGGTCACACTATGTCGATTGTCTTTTCGGTCTAAGGGTGTATTGAGAGAATATTAAATATTCGATTTGGAAACCGAGATATTTAAATTGATAATAACTATGAGATAACTTCTATTAGATGGAAATTATTTAATTAAATCAAAATTGATTTTGGATTTAATGTGTTGAATATATATATATTAAATGAAAACGGAAACAATTTTTTACGTAGGGCGCCGACCGGCAGTGAGCCCAGTCAGACTGACCCACTGCACCTCGGTTGTTGTGCCAGGCTTAGAGCCCAACCCTAATCTGATTTGTGACCTAAAAATCACTATATATACAACACTAATCTCTAGTTATTAACATACTAAGAACACACCAATTCTATAAACTTTCTAGACTTAGAGTCTAGGACGAAACTCTCTCAAACCTCTACCAAGATTTCCTGGCTTTCTTGACAAAGGAATACACCGTAGCATTGTGTTTGCAGTCGAAGGGACAGTCGTGTGTAATCTCTAAGTAAAGACTCCAGATAATACAACATGTAAGTATTCATGTTTTATGTTACATGATTTTGATTGTCATATAACCATACCAGAAGAAATTGTTGGGGTAAGTAGAACAAAATTTTAAACTTCCGTTGTGCCTACGTATATGTTTTGAACCCAACAAAAACCGTACAGAAACCTTGGGCGGGTTGGACGGGTCATTTGGGTTTGGGCTAATTTTGACACCCCTATTGTAGTGTATGAACAGTACTGTTGACTAGATTGGGTTACATTGAATGCTACCAATGTACTACCAACCACACACAACTAACTCAATTTAATGTAAAAGCTAGTAATATTACTAATATTACTTTATTAGGTTAGTTTTTCAGCAAGTTTTAAAACCTCTTCACCAACCAGCCTCTTACACAAGTAAATATCCTCATATCTATATCAAAGTATCTTTTACCTAATTTGAGTTTGTTCTGTTCTCAAACCCTGGTCATTCAGGCACATCCCGCTATTTATTAGTAGTAGTGTTGAGGGATCGGTACTACTATCTCCAGGATTAGTCTGGCGTAAGCAAAAAAGCTGGATATAAAAAAATATCCTCATATCTATAGCAAAGTATCTCTTTACCTAATTTGAGTCAACCGGATTGCTCCCCAAAAACATCAACTTTTTATCACCTAGATAAAGTGATATACTACTATTTTAGTTTTTCTTTTTGTCAGATTATCAACGTCTGTCTTTATGTATATAATGACATAATTTAACAGGGCACGAACCGTGGAATAACGATGTAGGATGTGTTAGTGTTACTTACTATGTTCAAGCAAAAGCAGAAATTGTATATATAGACGAGCGAACTCGCAATAATTCACTTAAGGATTGGTAAAATTTAATAACTTCGGCACAATATGTATTTTGTTAAATTATTTTACTTAATATGTATAAACAATTCATCAAGAATCAGTAACTTTATTTTTCTAGAATCTAAAATTCATAAACTCAAAATTAAATATATACTTATGTTGATATAATTTAAATTTAATGAATAGAGGAAACAAGACTTATATGTTTATATTTGTTTTGACATCTGTTTGTTTGTCCCTTTACACGCAAAGAGCGTGGCAAAGATTTGTGCATTGAAGGTCGTTTGCAACTTAATCGAGAATTAAAGCCTCACTATTTTTGTATGCTTTCGCCTCCAGTTATCATGAAAACTGTGATCAGAAACTTACTTGCTTTTCTAGAAAATTCTTAAGTTAATGTAAAAAGTCATAAATTAATTGAAAAAATAAAAAATATTGAACCAAAGAAATCATACAAAGTTAAAAGGTGTGAACCCGTTAAATAAAATTTTAATCTTTTCTTCTCTTTAATGTAAGCTCTCATAACAGTGCCTACTTTTGGACCCCATTTGCTTCTAAATTGGGCGAAAATAAATACGTTACGGGTGAAAGAAGCTGGAGATTATTGGTTATAGGGTAATAATCAAGGAGTTTGTTCAAGCTCTATGAACCTTTTTAATGAGTTTGAACCACATTTTAAACTTCAGGAATTTTTCAAAAGTATGATATATAATTTTTTCTATATTTTAGCTAACAGTATTTTTATATTAAATTTTATTTTCTGTTGAAAAACGTTGAATAATTTTAAAAATTAAATGTTAATTTGTGATCCGAAAAGTGGCTCGTTTGCTCTTCCTACTTCTGACCAGTATCATTAATAGATGCAATGTGTTGTCTTACACAATTTGATGTGTTTTCATGTGTACGCTGACATTGCTATTTTTATATATGAAGGTACACCAATAAACAAACTATTCACCTTGAGGCATTTCACTTACAAATTAGCTATTCAGTTTCCTATAGTTCAACACCAAATCAATGGGGAGCCTTGGTCTTAAACCTATTGACACTAAGACCGAAATAGAACCTAAAATTGGCGTGACAAATGGCCAGAAAAACAGCACGGTGGTGGAGATAGAGCCAGAACAGGAACAAGAGCAAGAGCCAGCAAGCCCAGCTACACGATTGTTCCATACAAAATCCCTCAACTGCTACATTCTTGCCATCTTAGGTTGCACTACAAAGATCAATCGCGATGTCATCAAGAAGGGCCTCGAGTCCACTCTTCTAAATCACCCTCGCTTCACCAGTATACCGGTACGTAAAACGTTTATGTTTTGAGTTTAACTTCTATGCACTAACAACTAACCGTCCACCAAAAATGGCAGTGATAATTACTGGTGCAACCATAAATTCTAACAAGCGAATTTATAAAACGCTACGTAAAAGGATTATATATAAAGGTAACCTACATCATCTTTCGGTGATGAGAGTTCAATTCTCCTTAACTATATATAGCTGTGCATCCGGTGGCAACCTGAAAAATAAGATAGGCTACAACATGTGACATAGCTAGCATGGGAAGTATGGGCTCGGCAAAAATCAATAGATTTGGTCCAAACTCTGTATATTTATTGAAAAATTCACTGAATATAGACATATACAACAACACAACTACAACAACAACAAACCCAGGTGAATATGGACATATAATAAAACTTTAAAACTCATAAACTTCAATCCTAAAATTCATGTATGATTAAAAAACGTTATTGTTACTCTTATTATTATAAAAATTCTTTATACTGTTGCTTTTCTTCTACCTTTTTATAGAGACACGTTCTTTGTACTACCTTTACTTATGTTTCAACTTTTTTGTCCGAAAAAAAAAGGTGGTGGAGGAAAAGAAAGGTGTAAGGAAGTGGATGAAAACGAGGGTAAATGTGGAAGACCATATGGTGTGTCCTGATTTGGACCCTAACATGGATTCACCAGACGAATTCTTGGAGAACTACACGTCAAGTCTAACAACAATACCCTTAGACATGACAAAGCCACTTTGGGAGGTTCACATTTTAAACGTGAAAACATCCGAAGCAGATGCTGTAGGGATCTTAAAATTGCACCATTCTATTGGTGATGGCATGTCAATTATCTCGTTAATTTTAGCGTGCACTCGAAAGGCTTCGGATCCAGAAGCATTACCAACTATTCCAACAAGTACCAAAAAAGAAAAAACTAAAGCTGGATTCTTGCGGCAGTTTTGTTACTATGTTTGGTATTTATGTATGGTGTTTTGGTATACGGCTGTGGATGCTGTTTTGTTTTTGGCGACCATTTTGTTTCTAAAGGATACTGAGACACCGATGAAAGGAGGAGCTGGGGTTGGACATAATCCTAGGAGACTAGTGCACAGGACTATCAGCCTTGACGACATGAAAATAGTAAAGAATGCCTTGAATTTGGTATGTGCACTTTCAACTACTTGTTTTACTCTTAAAGGTCGTTTAATTATAAAGATAAGTGATAATGATCTCGACATAAAATGTGAAAGTATTTTATCATATCGTTGGTTGCGTTATTCTTCCCGTATAGTCAATGAGGATTAACAATCTCAGATTATTAATCTCGGAATAAAATAAAAAATGACACATATGTTCTTTAAAGTTATTCTCCCATAGTCTTTTAACAAAATCAAACATATGTTTTATATATATTATGTCCTATTTTTAGTCCGAATAACCGACCATTATCAATAAAAATATATTCACTATATAAATCATCTGGCTATTACTTAGTTCCCGTATTATATTACCATATTATGGTTTCAGTATAATTTATTCATAAACCAAATGACTTTTTCATGATATGATTTTATAGCCACATAAATGTCATAATAAGTTTAAGGCCATATTGTTTTATTTTTTTTACTAGGAGGTCATGGGTTCAAGCCGTGGAAACAGTCTCTTGCATAAATGTGAGGTAAGGCTGCGTACAATAGACCCTTGTGGTCCGGCCCTTCCCCGGATCCTGCGCATAGCGAGAGCTTAGTGCATCGGATGCCCTTTCATTAACTTTGTGATCCGTCAAACATCTCCACATAAAAGAAAATAGAAGTAATAGTATATTTCTTCCTTCTTGGCTTCTTTTATGTATCAATTAACCAATATTATAGTGTAAACGATCAAGTTATCAAAAAGATAATTACACATGACTACTCATTAAAAGTGAAATTAATAATCTGAAAAATAATACTATAGGTTACATGCTACAAATCTACAACAGTTTTTTTTTTGTGTCAGTATATATAAAAATCACATATATATTCGTGTGGGTGTGAGAGAGAGATCTATCTTGGTAGGGCTACTCTCCTAATATGTGTATGTTCAATTGCTCCTTCCCGAAAGAATGGGAAACCATTCTAGTATTAACTAGTCATAATTTATGTTGAAGTTTTGGTCTGCCATATTTGTGGCAACAGAATTCTATCTACAATCCTCATTAAATAACCCCCACTATTATATCCATTACTATTCCTATTGTCAATTGTCTAGTTTGGATTTGAAATTTTCCTTTACTCACATATTCTAATGTGTTATTTTTCTTGTTATAGGAGTAGTACTCCTTCATATTGTTCTTGCTTTAATTATGGTCATATTGTTGTTCCTGTAGACCATTAATGATGTGGTGATGGGCATAACACAAGCTGGTTTCTCACGCTATCTCAATAGAAGATATGGTCAGTCTGTTACACCTTACTATTAATTACACCTTACTGTTCTGTGTATTAATTTAGCTCGTGGTCAAAGTGTAAGTACTTCACGTACTCCATATATAGTAGTATATGCTTTTATTTGATCATTGCATTCTCAAAAAATGTAAGCACATTGTTATTATTCCAAGCCCTTTTTTTGTTTATAATTAATTAAATCATTACTTTAGTAATTAATCGGGGTAGGTGACGTTTCAGATGAATCGATCGCAACTATACTTTTTTTGGTGGTATAGATATTTTCTGTATTACAAGTGAACCTTATCTTAAACTCAGCTTTCGTTCAGTTCATGAAGATATACTACAGTAGTCCGTAAGATCATACCCTATATTAAGCATTAACCTCATTTTGAAAATGAATTAATATTCAGATTAATTAGTTGTTCATGCATATTGTAGTTTTGGGTTTTTACATGTCATCTTTTACTAATAGCTACTACTAATAAAGATCTAAGTGTATCTTCAGGCAACAAAAATGGAAGAGGAAGCAGCAAGACAAATAATCTGCCCAAGAACATTCGTCTCAGAGGATCTATTGTTTTTAACATCAGACCTTCTGCTGGAATTAAAGTAATAGCTCACTCCCTTCCAAAAAAAAAAAAAAATCATATATTATACTCCCTCCTTTTCAAATTATGTCTTACTTTTTTCTAATCTGTTTAAAATAAGTCTCTTTCTACGTAAACTAAATTTCTACTTGCAACATGCACTATTAAAAATTTTCTATTTTCCCATTAATTTCCCAATGAAAAATGTTCCGTGGCTATTTCTCATTGAATATCGGTGGAAAAAATCTAAAATAGTAGTATTTTCACACGGAAAAATAAGAAAGTTCCTCAGCATTTCAATGGAAACTTATTTCTCATCATGCGTTCTCTCAATGAGCTAGTTCAGTGGAAATGATGTGGAAAAATCATGTTTTATAGTATAAATTTCTCACTGAATGTCAGTAGAAAAATCCTCTAATGATTCTCATTATACCTTTAACTATGTTGTTTGGACTCTCCAAAAATGATACCATACCAGTGTCGGGTCCTCTTAAATTACACTACTTTCTGAGCATTTGATAGACTGATACTTATTCGCCGACATTTTTTAAAAGCTCAAGCAACATAGACCCTTAATAACAATCCATATTAAGAATGAAATGACATAATTAAAATTAAAAAATAAAAATATTTTTTTATATATTATACGTACCTTTAATTTAGGATCATGAAATTTAAATTCTTCCTAACAACTTTTGAGTTCGCACTAAGTCAAAGAAACATAAAATGAAACGGAAGGAGGAATTAAAATCGACAGTACCATTTATTTTTTCGAGTGTATTCCTTTTAATATAGGGGTTTAATGCATTCAGGCTCTAGCAGAGATGATGGAGAAAAAAACAAAGGCAAAATGGGGCAATAAAATAGGATATGTGTTGACCCAATTTCCCATTAGCTTACCCGATAACCCGTTGGATTATATCCGACAAGCTAAAACTATTATCGACAGAAAGAAGCTCTCTCTTGAATCCAGATTCTCTTTTGCCGCTGCTAAGCTAACGCAAGACATATTCGGATCCCGGGTGAGTTTTTTTTTTTTTTACTAGAGGTAATTTTAAAGGAGGGATTTCTTCGATCTCATTTTATGTGATATTACTTTTCGATTAATACACATTTTAAGAAACATGTTATTGAAACTTGTCATAGTTTTAAACCTTATGATATTAAATATGCGAGAATGTCTGTGAGATTAAAAAATTATCATTAAGAATAAAATAAAAAAATTAAGTTAAATTATCATAAATATATAGAGGAATTATTCTTTTTGACAGATGTTAAAAAAGAAATACGATCACATAAATTAAAATAAAGGGAGAAATAATTTGTTCCTTGCTCTGTTCTAGGCAAACTTTCTTTTTTAATTTATCCAAAAAATGTCATTTTTCTATAATTAAAAAAAAAATTCACTTACAATAACTATTTTATCTTTAATAATAAAATGACTTATGGTCACACAGATATTTAAATTTAATTTAGATCATATATTTAAAATCTTTATACTTTCTTAAGTTTATACTTTAAATTTATGTCAAATAGTGCTACATAAATTGAAATTAAAAAAAAGTATATATTGTATGTGTAAGTGAATCAGTTTAATAAATTATTTGTTTTCTTATATTTTTTGCATAATATGAAAAGGTGGCGGGAAAGCTGACAAGCAGAGTGCTAGCTCACACTACCGTCTTATTATCAAACATGGTGGGCCCTCAAGAAGAGATCACATTTTTCGGGCATAAGTTAGCTTACGCTGCTCCTACAATTTATGGACTCCCTCACGTTAGTATATTTCATTAATTTCTCCCTTAATTGATTTTGACATTTTTAATTGGCCCCTTTTGTCTATAAATTTTGTTTTTTAAAGAAAATTTACAATTATTTCAAATAAATATCAAATTGACACACTATTTCAACTTTAAATTTGAAATACGAATTTAAAGTTTGAAAAAACATGTTTTATGAGGTGTTTGAGCAGTAGCAGAATCTGATTTACAAAAGCTTAAAAATATAAAATTATATTTTTCTATAAGCATTTTTGAAATCTTGACTTAGCTCAAATTAATGCTCCAATTTGACAAAATTCATATTCAAATTGATTAGTCAAATATAAATTATCATCTCTAAAATACTTTTCAAACGTATGTCTAATAAAAATCACTTTTCAAAATAAGCAAATTTTAAAAATTTGACCAAATAGTCTATTAATTTTTTTTTTCATATTCAAGCACATGCTTAATGACATAAAAAGAAATAACCCAACCCTCATTTGTACTTGAGGAAATTCGAAATGATGATATAATATGTATATATAGTTAATGTATATGAAATGTCCTTTATGAATTTGGTGTGTTGCAGGCACTGACGATGCATTTCCAGAGTTATTATAATAAAATGACAATTTCAATGTCGGTGGACCCACAAGTGATTCCAGATCCATACCAGCTCTTTGATGACTTACAGGACTCCCTTCACATGTTTAAAGAGGCTCTCACTAAATAAGGTCTAGTAACCATACCATAGCTAGGGATATTAGGGCTAGTACTAGACTTACGACTATTTTGAGGGCAATGTAGTATTGTACAACTTTGAAACTTTCGTATTTCCTAATTCCTATATTTCAATTTGCATGTGAGTATTATTATTTGTAGAGCAATTACTTTATCCATCCGCATTTATATGAAGGTATTGACTGAATACGAAGTCTAGGAGAAAAAAAATCGTAGTTTAAAATAAGTGATAAAAATCTATGTGGCTATAAGTTAATTCATCAAGGGTAAATAGAAAATTAAAAGTTAAATTACTATTATTAAATATTGAAAGATAACATTCTTTATGGGACCACATTGAGTTTGTTGTTGTTTTGGAACTAACTAAAATGGAAAGCATGTACCTAAATTGAAATTGAGGGAGTATTAGTTATTATTGTATGATTATAGTACTTTCAAATGGTTTTCAAATATATAACCTTATTATCCATGTATTAATTCACATTGAAAATTAAATACTTTGACTCTAATGATCTAAACTAAACCTTATATAAAGTGCACCAGAGGGAGTACTTGTAAGGCATCTTCATCTTTCAGGTACTTGTACTGCTAATGATGTATGTGTTAGGATCGAAAATTAGGGTAGTGCGGAATTTAACCAAATAATGTTATAATGACAATAACAAAGACAATAGAAATTGATAATAATGGCAAGTAAAGAAAATAAATGAGGCATAAATTTAATGTGGTTCGGTTAGTGTGACCTACGTCCACAAACAGAGAAAAGCAATTTTACTATAACACCAAAAATACAAACGAGAGTACAAAATTAGAGATAATACTCTAATTAACTCAAATTATCCCCCCAAAAAAAAATAACCTCACAAGATCACTCCAAAAAAGGGTTCACACAAGTGTTTCCCAACACTCACTATCATACAAAATACTCGCAATTATAAAAGGGAGAGAAAAGGAAACAAGATTGAATTCACAATTCTTGTTTTGGTGTCTATTACAGAAGATGAATAAGCCATCTATTTATAGAAGTGGCTAACCTCTAAATGATATCATCAATGACATCATCAAGAGTAAATTTCATACTTGTCTTCTGCACCATTTTTCTCCATTGTCATGCCAATCAAATCTTTGCATTGAATTTGGACGATAGTTGCTAAATGTACATAAACACTTTCATTTAGCACATGGCTAAAAAACTAAGGCCACTTACAAACCTCCACCTTGATTTAGTGTTTGATTGATATAATAATCTTGCTCCACCTTCTCCGTAAAAGTCCATATGAGCTAAATCATTCTTCATAAACGGCAATCAAGTTAAAGCAAAGCTTGAACTTGGCAACTGGAAGAGGCTTTGTGAACATGTCAGCACGGTTGTCTCTGATGTTGATCTTCTTAACAGAGAATTTTCCTTCAGCAATGTTTCCCGGATGAAGTGATACTTTATATCAATATGGTTTGTCCTCTCATGATACATCTGATCTTTAGTCAAGTGAATGACACTTTGACTAACACGGAAAATGGTAATATCACCTTGATGTAAATTGAGTTCAGCAAATAGACCGTTCAACCATAAAGATTATTTGATCGCCTAGGTCACTGCTATATATTCCGCTTCAGTAGTAGATAAAGCTACTACATGTTGTAATATAGCTTTCCAACTGATAGCGCAATCACCAATGCAGAATACGTAGCATGTTAGTGATCTTCTTTTGTCAAGATCACTTGCATAATCTGAGTCTACAAAACCAATCAAAGTGTTAGTATTTCTCCCAAACCCTAAACACGCGTTTGAAGTACCTCGCAAGTATCTGAGAATTTATTTCACAACCTGTCAATGTGCTTTACCAAGGCAAGTCATATACTGGTTTACCACACTTACTGCTTGTGAAATGTATGTACATGTGCACACCATCGCATACATAATACTACCAACTACACTAGGATATGGTACTTGTGTCATATACTTCTCTTCTTCCTCTGATTGCAGTGATTGAGCAATTGGTACTTAAAATGAGCAACAAGATGAGTACTCATTGGTTTAGCATCTTTCATGCCAAACCTCTCCAAGTACTTCTTCTGGGTCAAGAATAACCTACCGGCTCATCGATCTCTTTTGATCTTCATGCCAGGGATTTTCTTAGCTGCTCCCAAATTTTTCATTTCAAATTCACTTTTCAGCTGACTTTTCAAATTGTGAATTTCTGTCAAATCCTTAGTAGAAATGAGCATATCATCAACATATAACAATAGGTAAACAAATGAACTCATTATTTAACTTCAGGAAGTAAACAAAACTATCATACATACTCCTCAAATAACCATGACCCAACATAAATGAATCAAAACTATTGTACCATTATCTTGGAGACTGCTTTAATCTGTACAAGGATTTCTTCAACAAACAAACATGGTCTTCTTTTCCGTCAATCTCAAAACCTTCAGGTTGATGCATGTACATTTGTTCTTAAAGTTCGCTATGTAAGAAAGATGTCTTAATATCAAGTTGTTCTAATTCCAAATCATACATGGAAACTAAGACAATCATGAAACGAATGGAGCTATGTTTAACAACATGTGAGAAAATATCATTAAAATTAACTATTTGTGTCTGACTATAGCCCTTTGCAACTAACTGTGATGTATACCTTGCAATCCCTGGAATTCCATCTTTTTTTCTTGAAGACCCATTTGCAACCAACAATTTTATTTGCTGATGGCGACTTCACAAGAGACCAAGTACTACTTTTGTGGAGAGATTCAATTTCTTCATTCATTGTAATTAACCACTTGGCTGAATCAGCACCAGAAACTACTTCTGAATATTTTGATGATTTTCTGATTTCTTCAATTTTCTATGCAATTGAAAAAGCAAATGCAACATAGTCTCCATACCTTTCTGGTCTTTGAATTTGTCTCATTGGTATGTGTGTGGCTATGGAATACTTATTTGGTTCAATGTCTGGCTCAACTTATGGAGCTTCAGCTTCTGGCTTAACTTTTGGAATTTCAACTGTATTTTGTTCTAAAGTTGATAAGCTTGGCTTAGAAGGAATGCCAAGTTCAACCTGCACATGCTCATGTATACCCTGCTCTTTATCCTTGTTATAAAAAAAATAGAACTCTTTTCTAGGATGCAACATAGATTATTCGTCAAAAGTTACATTTCTACTAATTATAAATTTTGGTGATTTGGAATCAGAATATCATAGTTTGTATCCTTTCACTCCAGATGCATATCCAAGACAAATACATTTTTATCCCTTGGCTCTAATATTCCATCATTCACATGTACGTACACAAGACAACCAAGTAATTTTAAATCAGAATAATTAGTAGGAGTATCTGACCACATTTACTCCGATGTCTTAAATTTCAAAGGTGAAGAAGGAGCACGGTTGACAATATAACAAGCTGTAGCGATAGCCTCTGCCCAAAAGACGTTTGTCAATCCATCATTTGAAATCATGCAACGAGCTCTTTCCAAAAGGGTTGTGTTTACCCTTTCTGCAATATCATTTTTCTGAGGGGTCATCCTCACAGTGCGATGTTGTGCAATTCCTTTATTTTTACAAAATTTGTTGAATTCATCATTATAAAATTCCAAGCCATTATTTGTTCTAAGCTGTTTGACTTGTTTTCATGTTTGCTTCTCAATCAAAACTTTTCATTGTTTGAAAGTTAAGAAAACATCACTTTTATTTTTCATAAAATAAATCCAAACTTTCCTTTAATAATCATCAATGAAAGTTAGCATATACCTGGCATCACCTTTTGACGGGGTACGAGAAGTACCCCAAAGATCCGAATGAATGTAATCCAAAGTACCCTTAGTCTTATAAATTGTTGGAGATTTGAAGCTGACTCTTTTCTGTTTTCCAAACACACAATGTTCCCCGAACTCCACACTCCGTGTACTTTATCCACACATGAGACCTCTTTTGCTGAGGATAGAAATACATTTCTCACTCATATGTCTCAATCGCATACACCATAATTTGATGATGTCGGAATCATATTGATTTGATGTTGAAACTACAGAAGCACCTGTAACAGTGGATCCCAATAAAGTGTATTATGTACCAGATCTGCGTACTTTTATGACCACAAGAGCACCTAGAGAGACTTTCAGAACTTCACCTTCACCTGTGTATTTGCACCCAAGAGATTCTAGAGTGCCCAATGAGATGAGATTTTTTTTAAATAAGGAACATATCTAACATTGGTGAGAGTTCTCACCACACATCGTGCATTCTGATTCGGATTGTACCTTTACTAATAACTTTGCAGGGAGTATTGTTGTCCATCAAGGCAACTCTACCCCAACAGATTTGTATGTGGTAAACAAATTCCTACTGGGACACATATGATAAGAACAACCCGAATCCAAAATTCATTCATCATTAGACTTAAAACTATTATTAGTAGCTAAAAAAATTATTTCATCGGCCTCATCATCAACTACACTTGCTTCACCGGTATCAGTATTTTGGTGCTCATTTTTCTTTTCCTTATGCTTTTCTTTGTTTTTCAACCTATAGCATCCTAAAATAGTATGACCTCTTATGACAATATTTGCACACAACATTTATGTATATAGACTTTGACCTTGATTTAAATCTCTCACTACTTGATTCTTTCTTATCAAATCCACCTCTTACAAACAAGCCTTCTCCTTGGGTTTCACTAGTTTTTTCCAGTAATATCTCTATCTATTTATTCTTTTGATTTTAAGACAAATTTGATTTCCCTATAAGAAATATTATTTTCATAAAGCATAGTATCTCTTATATATTTAAAAGCCCGGGGTAGAGAAATAAGCAATAACATAGCTTGATGCTCATCTTTAACATCATCATCTATATTTCTTAAATCCATAAGAATTGAATCAAATGCATCAAGATGTGAGAGTATAGAAGTACCTTCAACCAAATGAAATGTGTAAAGCTTTTGCTTCAAATAAAATTTATTTTTCACTGTTCACTTCATATACAGGGTTTTTAGTTTTTTTCACATTCGCTTTGTTGTGGTTTCTACAGATACTTCACGCAAAACCTTATTTGAGAGATTTAAAATAATACATGATTTTACCTTTTTATCTATGATGATAAATTCTGGGTCCGTCATACTTTCTGGCTTCTTCCCCTTTCCTTCCAGTGCCATATCTAAGCCATCCTGAATTAGGATAGCTTTCATCTTTAATTGCCACATCCCGAAGATTGCACTTCGATCAAATTTCTCAACGTATGTATTTGTTACAGTCATTTTTGGCTACTGAAATAACCCAGTTAGATTCGGTTTTGATACCAACTTGTTAGGATCGAAAGCCTAGGTAGTGCGGAATTAGGAAAACATGTTATAATGACAATAACAAAGACAATAGAAGTTGATAATAATGGCAAGTAAATAAAACAAATGAGGCACAAATTTAACGTGGTTCAGTCAATGTGACTTACGTTCACAAGCGGAGATGAGCAATTTTACTATAACACCAAGAGTACAAATGAGAATACAAAATTAGAAATAATATTTTAATTAATACAAAATATCCCAAAAGAATAACCTCACAAGATCACTCCAAAAAAGAGTTCACACAAATATTTCCCTAACACTAACTCCCGTACAAAATACTCACAATTATAAAAGGGAGAGAAAATGAAAAGCGATTGAATTCACAATTTTTGTTTTGGTGTGTATTACAAAAGATGAATAAGCCATCAATTTATAGATGTGGCTAACCTCTTGATGATATCATCAATGACATCATTAAGAGTAAATTTCAAACTTTTCTTCTGAGCCATTTTTCTCCATTGTCATGCCAGCCAAATCTCTTGCATTGAATTTGGACGGTAGTTGCTAAATGTACAAAAACACTTTCGTTTAGCACATAGCTAAAATACTAGGGTCACTTACAGTATGCAACGTAGGCATTTGGACAAATATTAGATCGAAAAAGAAAAAGAAAAAAATTAAAATTGAAGTTAAAAATGACTAATTTAAAAGTAATTTGTTCTGATGATACAAAATAACTTTAAAATGTATTACACAGTAATATCAAAATTCTTCTTTAAGGACCGTTTGATTGTTGGTTAGTGAATTATTCATGTATTAAAATTAGCATAATTAGTATCAAATCATATTTGGTAGCATTTTAGTTGCTATGTATAAATTCAACACACTAAATGTGGTATTTAGTTATCAGTTTACCATTCCGCATAACTAAAATATATATAAGTTACGGATGTATTCATAATGCATAGACTAGTTATGTAGAATTTAGTTATTCAAGAAATTATTACTAATTCATCTACTAGTTAATTATTTATATAGTATTAGTTATTCTACCATGCACAAAATAATATATAGATTCTCCCATAACTTACACATATATTTGTTAAGCGGAAAAGAAAAAATATGAATCAAATATTGTATTAGTAATGCTATGTGGTTATGTGGGAAAAGAAATCAACCAAATATTGTACTATAACTTATGCTAGATTCAATATAGAGATTATTCTTTGTGTTATAATCAAATAACATATAGAGTTATGCTAATTCTAATACATGAATAACTCCTCTCTAACCAAATAATGTATAAATTAAATGTGTATAGATTCAGAATGGGTGTTGGCTAAATATGGTGTTGTGGCTAGTAACTAGTGTAATGGTGGCTAGTAGTAGTGATTGATGGTAGTAGCTAGGGGTGACGATGGCTAGCAGTAGTGATTGATGGTAGTAGCTAGTGGCAATGGTTGATAATTGTAGCGGATTATAGTGATAACTAATAGTAATGGTGAATGATAACGGTGGTTGGCGATATATAATAGTGATGATTATTCATAGTTGTTGTGGTAATATATGATGAAAGCTGGTTGTGATGATTGTAACTGACAACTAGTGATGACGACAATTGATTGTCATGATTGATAGCGGTGGTGATTATGGCTGAGGATAGTGATTGTGAGTGGTGGTGATAATCGTCGATAACGGTGGGTGGTGATGGCTGCAGTTGATAATGATAGGCGATGATGGCAGTTATGAATGAATGAAACTGGTGAATTCTCGTCTTTAAATTAATATCTTAAACTTTGTTACAAATTTTAATCATTCATATCTACTCAGACATATTAAGTGGTTGTAATATTAAAAAACAAACACATTTAACGATAATGATTAAGATTCAGACCTAAAAAATCTAATATATTTAAATTAAGATTAAGACTTTAATTAAATGCAAACAAATGAGGTCTTAATTTGTGTTGGATTTATTTTAAGGATAATTTTTATTTAAAGGGATAGGCTTGTAATTGAAGTCCACTTGCGCACCGCTTGATGTAAAATTCTAGAATATAGATATTAGATTGTTTAAATAATTATGAAAAGAAAAAAAGTCAAAAAAAAACGTTAAAGAAAATACCTTTCTGGATCAATGTCCCGACTATTCATGAAATGCGAGAAACAAATGATGAATCATCTGTTTTCAAAAAGACATCGAAGAACTACAAGATCCATTCATTCGTTTTTTGAAAGATGGTCATAACTTCATCTGGGTTCGAGTACTATTGAGGTGCACAATCGAGTCTAAAGATGTTTCAAAATGAAGATATTTTTATATTGTGCAAAATGTGTTGAAGAACGATTTAGAAAGCAACTGATATTGATACAATTTGTCTGGCTTAAATGTATCTACTCCCATCAACTGGATTTCAATTCCCTTAATGTTAGTTTTGGGGTTTAAAATATCCATTCTTCTATCTATTGGACCCTAACTATTTTTTTACCGTAACTTTTTTCTCCTTTTAACGAAATTATGAGAAGGTATATGTGGGACTTTAATTATGTATATGATATTAATTTATTAGTTTACATGAATATTAAATCCACCAATAATCACTTGTTTGCATTGATTTTGAATTAAAATCACAATTTTAAATGAAGAAGACATTATTCTTTTGAATCAATTCAATTGCAAAGGTGAAGCATTGAAGGAGCTGCACATGAATAAATTAGAAGTTTGTGAAAATGTTTTGAAGTTCTTAATTTTTTTAGGCTAAGAAATTATTATTATATTAATTTATGTCAATTTTGGACCGCTAGAGCACTGATAGATAGAGCGAAGAGTCCATAAGGAGAAGAGCCAAGGCTTGTCATAGATAAGAGTCGTATACGATAAGTTTGAGTACTTATTGTTAGTATTGAATTGGTGCCAGAAAATTTTGGATCGACATTGTTAAATGATTATGAGATAAATTTAAACTCGAAAATTTGATATTTTCAATTTCAAACATCATTTTTACAGGGAACCCAACAACGAATTCAGGCTATAACCATCGAATTTTACTAAAATCTTAAAAGAAGGATTAGTTTTAATCAAAATTTAACATTAAGATAATCTAGATTAAATAGATGAAAATGAGTATCTTTAGCCTAAGGAAAAATACATAAAATCACATCTAAATTTGTCTTCAAAATTCACTTTACCAATTTAACTTTATGGGCATTTAGTACCTCCTCTTCTAAGCAACTTTAAGTGTCCTTGCTTAAGTCATGTCAAAGATAGTGTTGTTGAGCCACTCACTTTTTAATTTGACCACATCATTTTAAGATTTTTTTTTTATAATTTCATTCAAACTAAAAAATAATTATAATATTTACCACCAGTCCACCAAGAATACAAATCCTTGGAAATGGAATCAACAACAAGAATCGAGTCGGCTGAATAAAAATAGTAAAAACTAGAGGGTTCATAGTAGGGGTGACCAACGGGCCGGGTCCGGGTCTCGGCGGGACGGGACCCGACGGGACGGGGTAGGGCGGGACCGGTACCCGGAGACTGACGGATTTTTCCGATGTCCCGTCTCGGTCCTGTGGGAAAAAGGGACCGATATTATCGGGGCGGGTCGGGATCGGGGTTTTTTCAATTTTTTTTTTTGCATTTAATTTTTAAAAATAACATATAAACAAGATAGTGTAATAAAAACATTCCAAGACTGTTTTTGTGCCTCTTATATTATTTAATAGAAATATGATTTTTTGTAATACAATTATCAAAATTGTTTAATAGGTGCCTTATAAGCTGATTTTCCATATATTCACTAAGTAATAAAAATATTAGAGCTATACAAAACAACATAGTAGAAATAGTAGGATAATATATATCGAAAAATTCTTTTGTTGCTTGAATTTTTTTTTCTAGAAATACAATAAGTTCTGAATTTTTTCCCCCAATCGTTATCCACAACCATATCATTTGGATTTCGATTATGGGCATTAAAAATAAAGTTATAGGTTATGTAGTTGCTCGTATAAAGAATTTCACCTAGTGGCTACTTTTTCAGAAATTTTTCTATAAGGTAGTCCGCAACCGTGACAAGTTTTTTTATATTCTTTTTTTATTGTATTCTATTACTTTTGAAAATAAAGTTTATAGCAAAGTGTATTTTATTAAAAATATCGGCAAAAAAATGTTTGACCATCATTTACAATTAAGTTATATATATGACATGCACATTTTATATGAAAATGATTTGAAAAAGATGGAGTTAAAAGATCTTTTAAAATTCTAATAGCATAATTATTAGAAGAAACGTTATCTAATGTAATAGTCATAATTTTATCAGTTATGCCATAATAATCGCAAACTGTATAAATATTTTCTGAAATAAAAGTACTAGTGTGCCTATCATCTATATTTCTATACACTCAAATATGTTTTTGCATAGACCATATAATCTATCAAATGACATGTTACCGTTAAATAATCATGGTCGTTAGTACTACGACCTATATCAGATGTGATAGATACTTTACCAGGAAAATGATATAAGGAATAACGTAAACATTGTTGATATTCATGCGCAAATTTAAATACGTCTCTCCTAACAGTTGATCTAGGAAAACTGTTAAATGCAGGATTATACATATCTCTAATGTAATGAATAAAAATATGAGAGGAAGGAAATAAAAAAGACAAACCCTCCACAACAACTAATTTTGATATTGTTTCCCTATCTCTGTGTTTATTGTATTTAGGGCCTACAATTTCCTCTGTCATAAGGTTAGTTTGACCCTGTATTTGATCCGGGACAGGATGTGAACCTTGTCCCGACTGAGAGGGCATTGGCGCACCCGATTTTTCAGCCAGGTGTCGGTTCCACCTAGCTTGGTGAAAGTTTTGTACTAGTCTTAATAAACCTTCCGTTCCACCCTGACCTTTTCCCATTTTAATTTAAAAATATTTTTACAAATTAGACATATTTAGTAGACTTGTAGAGAGATAGATTGAGAGATTAGAGAGATTGTAGGAAGATTTGTGAGAAAGATGAAGAGAAAATAAGGTATTTATAGTTGAAAAATTGAGTTAAAGAATAAATATAATAACTTATGGAGTAAAAATAAATATTAAGGGGTAGGGGAGGCCAAAAATAACCGTTGCACAACGGTCAAAATATAAAATGGTCGTTAATGCAAATACTATTTTGTGCAAAGGGGAGGGGTCGGGCGGACCAGGGCAAGTCGGGGCTGGCGGGACTGTGGCGGGCCGAGCTAGAGCGGGACGAGCCCAGGTCACGTCTCGATTCGAGTCTCAGTACCGATTTTTTTTTTATAGCGGGACTGGGACGAGGTCGGGTCGGGGCAACCCCGCCCCTCCCCGTTGGCCACCCTTAGTTCATAGCAGCCATGACTATTGCAGCATGAATTTTATCTAAACTAGTTGATGGAGCAGATCTAGAAACAATCATTTCCAGCAAGAAGAAAATGATGAAAGCCCCAAGTAGAGATTTGTTCTTGATTTTCCGACGGATTGCCCCACCGATACATTAAACATTTTGGGATTTTTTTGGCCTTGCGAGAATTTCATTCTCTGGCGAGATGGGGTTGGAGAAGTGTGAAGATTCTGGCGAGTTAATTTGAGTTTTTGAAATGTAAAAAATAAAATTCAATAATCTCTACCATCGCTGTCGGCGGAAGTCACCATTTTTCTAATTTTGGGTGCCAAATTCGAACCGTTTGATTTAAAACGTACTAGAGAACTAATTCATAAGTTAACACCTCTCCAATTCTTGGAAATGTGCAAGAAAAAATCAGGCTTCTTTGTAGGAGGAGATGAGTCGGTCGTGGTTTGGGTTGGGTAGATATTATCCTTAGTTTGGGATTTAAACTGTTTTTCCTTTTAATTTTTTTTAATAGTTTAAATTAAGTGAACAACGAGCCCAACAAAGAAGGTGCATAGATCAGGTTCAATAAAATTCACTTAAAATTATTTAATAAATATTTAAATATTCATAAAATTAAATTACTAAAGTTAATTTTAGAAACACATTTAAGGATAACTTTATTTATATTCTCTTAGCCTATAGAAGATGCGTAAAATTAAATTATTTTGAATACGTAACCTTTTAGGATTAGATTAATCGGTCTTGTGGAATTTTCCGCGCTTACTTCCAAGTAACCTGTTACCCAAACCCTAATCCCGATGGCGATAATTTCTGATTACGAGGAGGAGCAAGACAGCAAACCATCATCATCAGCAAAGCCCTTTAAGGCGGTGCTTGATCCTGCTAACCCTCTAGGGTTTGTCGAAGCTGCTTTCGAGTTCGTCGGCCGGGAATCGGATCTCTTCAAGAGTGATTCGTTGATCAGTGATGTCAATGCTGTTGTTCGTATGGTGAAAGACAAGATGGAAGCCGAGGAGCGAAAGAAGAAAGAGAAGGTAGAAACATCAAAAACAGAGACGGCAGCGGAAAAGAAGGTCAAGGAGGAGGTTCCAGTTGTTGCTGCTGCAAAGGAAGAGGCAAAAGGGAAAGAAGTTAAGGAGGAGGATGACAACAAGTGTCCTCGAGGTAAATTTCCTGTAAATTTAGTTAATTTGTGATACATCTATGCCTTGCAGCAACTGTTAAAGTTGACGCAATGTGATCAGGAGCTCAGCTCACAGGTTCAAGCCGTGGAGAAACAGCCTCTTGCTTAAATGTAGGTTAAGTCTGCGTAGACATGGTTTGGCCCTTTGATGTACCCCGCATAGCAGGAGCTTAGTACACAGGGCTGTCCTTTTTATGTGATACATCTATTAATTAATTGAAACGGGCCCAAATTGAGCAGAATGGATGTAGAGTATTTATATAACCACTTGTTATTGGGAATGATTGTTGATATACTGCTACATTGGCTAATAAGTCTGTTCAAGTTTTGGTTTAGAAGTTCTGGATATATGAATACTTGGGGGGCTCTTGAATGTGATTGTTGCTGTACTGAATCTATTATTCCTGATACAGATAACTTTTAGATAGTAACGGGATGAGTCTTTTACTATTGTTAACTGAAATTGATGCTGGATTTTCGTAAGTTTTACAGCCTTTGTCTTGAATTAGGGAAATAAGAAAAAGCTTGTCTTATCTGAAGTATTATATTACAAAATACTTAAACTAAGTTATCCTTAGGGGTCGTTTGGTTGTTGGTTAGGAAGTGAATTATCCATGTATTAAAACCAGCATAATTAGTACCATGTTTGGTAGCATTTTAGTTGCTATGTGTTGGGTAACGCAAACATCCTGTCTAGGGCGAGGCCCAGGTGTGAGCTTGGGTCGGAGTCATGGTCGAACATGGCGCTTTTTTGATGGGCTTGGTCAAGAAATAAAGTTGCGCCCTTGCTATCAGCTATAACTTTTGGCATGAGGGTAAGCGCTTGATCCTAACACTACCAAGTACGGTGTTTGATTACCAGCTTACAATCTCGCATACAAGTACATGTATAAGCTACAAGGAAATCTATGTATTATTTTATGCAGGGTAGAAGCTGGAATAACTAATACAATGAATAACTAACCCTGCATAACTAAACCCTACAAAACTAATCCCTCAATTATTAGTGTTCTTATGAACTCCTATTTATCCTTAGTACTTTTGTAGATGTGACATTAAAGATGTTAAACTTGTGTATTGACAAAATAAGTTTGACTATATGTTTTATTAGCCATAGTGATCAAACTGTATACTTTTAGTGAACTTGATTTCTTGCAAGTTTTGGAAGTTTAAGAAATAGAAGAGTATCCACATTTGGAACATTCCAAAATGGGAAAAGTGTTATATAAGTTGGATGAAGAAGGCATGATTAGTTAATTTTGTTAGGAGTATTGATATTAAATTGTTTGTCAAAATAATGTATGAACGACTAGTTAGGTAGCCATTTTAATTTTTATTTAAAAAACTGTTGGTGATTGCAAGTTGTGGATGATCAGATTATGTAGTCATAGACTATTCCCAGTTTGCAATGAGTAAATTTTGTTAATTCAAAATTTGTTACGCATTTTAAGTAGTAGCTTAACTCATCAAACATGTCTTTATTCTCAAATGAATTGACAAATACTCCTGACAACAAGAGTTTTTGTCTTGTTTGCTGGTTCTTTGTAAAATTATTTGAGGACTTGACTTGGTCTTGGCTTGATATTGTGCAAATTTTGCTGAAATAAGCTTCATATGGGAGTTCTTATGTTGTCTCCTTTTATTTATTCTCCTGTTTGGTTTTTATATGGTATAAGATGATGCTAAGTCGTTAACTACTTTCAATTTAGACGTGTATACCTTTGGATAGGCTACTGAAATAAATCTTAGAGGCCCTTTAACTGTAATTGTATGATATAGCATTGTTTGTCATCTAATTAGAGTAAATCTTGAATTGCATGTGAAGTGTTGGTACCATTTGCTATATTTTATATTGGTCTGCAGCAAGCTTTCTTGTTTTGCATTACCATAACTTCTCACTTCCCGCTCTGGTGATACACATGCAGCTCCCAACAAAGGCAATGGCTTTGATCTTGAGAACTACTCATGGGTTCAATCGCTACAGGAAGTCAATGTTAATATTCCCGTCCCACATGGAACAAAATCAAGGTTTATTGTTTGTGATATATCAAGGAACCGTCTTAAAGTCGGACTAAAGGGTCAGCCACCAATAATTGATGTGAGTGTATTCTTCAGTTGTTTGTTGTTGTGTTTTCATCTCAAATTGTATCATCAAAATTTGCCCTTGCTACAATTGACTTTCACTCCCTTGGGCTTGCAGGGAGAACTATATCGACCTGTGAAAGTTGATGACTGTTTCTGGAGCTTAGGTAAGTTGCTCGTATGTTTTACTTGCTAGGTGGTTTTCTTAGGGTTTTGTTGCAGATTACTTCAATCTTCTGGTTCATTGGTACTGTTCAATTGCTATGCCTGATTTGTTTTTCCAAAACTTTGTGCATGTGCTTAAACTTAACGAGTTCCAAAGTAAACTATCGTAGAGTCTTGTTCGATAACAGTGGTGCAACTTTGTTAAGGACAAATGATACTGACTTAACATATTTGCAGAGGACCAGAAATCCATCTCTGTACTCCTAACCAAGAAGGACCAGATGGAATGGTGGAAATGCTGTGTGAAAGGTGAGCCTGAGATTGATACGCAGAAAGCAGAACCTGAAAGTAGCAAGCTATCAGATTTGGACCATGAGACACGATCAACTGTGGAAAAGATGATGGTAGGATTCTATTGCTCATTAACATGTTATATGCACCATGAAGATCAATATGTTTATATGCTCACTCTAGAATTGATTGTTCCTAATTGTGTTCTTGCTCTTTATTGACATAATTGCTTGTGGGAGTTTTTACCTGATTCTCATGGTAGGTTTTGGCATACTTTGTGCATATCATGTACATCACAATTTATGTGCACTTCATTATCCCACATCCAATTACAGAACTCTATTGGTTTCCTACTAATGTTTCTGATGAAGCCTTCTTGTGATGCATGGATTAGTGCACTTGACATTAAAAACGCACTGTTAGCTTTTGATTAAGCAATGTCTGAGAAGTACTATAGAAGTTAGTACCGCATAGGCTGTAAAAGCTTCATAAAATTGTAAAATATTCTATGTCAATGGAATAACTTGGATTAGTTGGACCTGAAAAAAAAGGTTCTTTTAGATTCTGAAATCTTTATCCGGGATAAGATTCATAAATGTCAGTTCTTTTGCTTGGAGATTTCAGTCTTTCCCATGCTCTCTATTGGAGTATGGTGTCTCCTGTGATCCTGAAGCTAATATTGGTGATTAACAAACTGACTCACACTTGGCATCAGGATATGAGAAAAGTGGCTATGTCTCATCTAGATAGTGCTGATTTTTCTAGGTTAGTTCTGCCACCTAGCCATCTTGATGTCTATGCTTCATTTTGTTGGACATTTTATTGACAGGCTGGGTGAGTTAGATGTTTTAATATTTGCCAGAAACATCTATTAGAAATTTAACTTGTCTTGTATCCAGCAACTTCAGTTGTTGCTTCTTTGAGGAATCCTGTTTGCTGTAGTTTATTTCCTCTTATTAGTGTGTGATGATGTTAGTTACTGCTATTTGCTTGATGGGAAATTCCATTTGCAGTTTGATCAGCGACAGAAATCCATGGGTCTTCCAACAAGTGATGAGACGCAGAAACAAGAAATTCTCAAGAAATTTATGGCAGAGGTGCAAAGTTGATATCATGTATAATTTGTTCATCTCCTTTAGCCGGTTCTTCATGAATGACTTGACTCATCTTGTTCTTGATCTGCTGCAGCATCCTGAAATGGACTTCTCGAAGGCGAAGATATCCTGATAGGCTGGTCATTTGCTTGGCAGTGTTGTTGCTTATTGGATCATATTTCTTAGTGGGAAGAAGCTAAATCATCTTTTTTGCCAGTGTCATAGTGCGACCTTGGAATTTTTTTATTCATTGAGCTGCTTATATCTAATAGGTGTTTTTTTGAGGAAATACTTGGTTGCTACAGACTAGTAGAACTTTGGGTACTAGATTCTACCATATTCAATCAAACTTGTTTCTGTGGCCTTGCTACTGTTCATGTATTCTGCTTCCTGCTCTGGCATGGAGTTTTACATCTTGGGTGGTGGATTTTGTTATTTGCCTGAATCTTCTCTGAGAAGCTTGTTTATTTGATTGTGATTAACGTGATCTTGTGCATACACCTCCTGACTACTGTTAAATTCTGATTAATGTGCAATATGGAAGAACCAGAAGCGTCACCTGTGTCCACGTTACTATACGTCGTCTTTCTAACTATCCCCGTCCACTCTAATTTGATTAAGATCCAGAAGAGATGACTAGTAATTCCCAAAACGTTAATTAGTGGATCGTACAAGTGTGCTCTTATGCAATTACCAGAGCCTAAGTACTTTGTATTAACTGGTTTCATCAGAATGTTTTTGGTAGGATTCTCTAGGTATTCCATTTGAGTACATTCGTTGTTTTAATGTGCAGCTGGATTTATATAAAGTTTTGAATTGGTTGAGAAGAGGGAATTTTTTATCATTCCCATTCAACTTTTTCTGTCAATTGGAGTTGGGATTTGCCAATATGAGTGCTTGGTATTGTCTATTACTAATCCTATTCCTTGTTGAGCTAATTTGACTTTCACAGAGTTAAATAGTAAATGCTGTAAGTGGCACCAGCTGGTTTTTTTTTTTCATTTTTCTTAATCGATGACAGTAAACAGTATTTGAGTGATAAATGTAAGTACTGGTCGGTATACATGAAAGGGGGAAAGAATGTACATGACATTCAAAATAATGTGAAAACTAGAGAGGGTAATACATGAATTGGAATAATAAGAGTTCACTTCATAGATAACTTCAGAGTGGTATCATAAGAAAGTCTCAAATAGGTAAAGCTCGACCTTTCTTGTATGACACAATAATTTTAACTCAGTTTCATTTCCTAGTAGGATATTCCTCCACATTAAAACTCTTGAACAGTAGATCAGACAATCTTCTATGGACAAGTGAGGGTTGTTCAGTTGTTAAAACACTTCCACCCACGACCGGCCAGAGTTTTGAGTCACGTTAGAGGGAAAGTGTGGAAACATTATAGATCTTAGTGGTATCTTATAATTTAGAAATTAATTGAGTAAAAAAACAATCTCTAATATATAGTTAAATTACAACTCAGAATTTACAGGGCGAATCTTAGTGGTTGAGGTTAGGGGTGGCAAAATTAGCACAAATCCAAATGACCCTCCCAACCCGTCCAAGGTTTCATTGATTTGGACAAGGGTGATTTTGATGATGAGTTGGTTTGGGCTAGCCCAAGTTGACCCATCATATCATAAATCAGCAGCCCAAATGAACCCGAGATGATGCCCAAACTTGGCCCACGAAAATGATCAATCTTAACGATTAGAGCTCCACTCTAGATGAAGATTTTTTGTTTATAAAAAATTATTTAAAAAATCCTTTATTATTTCGGAACAATAAAAATACACCAACGCACCCCAACCACCCATCACACTATACATCCATCCTACACCAACCCCCACCCAAGCATTGAACCACCCTCACATCTCTGCCCCCTACCTTGCCTACTCCACCCCACTTCCTACCACCCTCACCCACGCAATCCTTTTTTTTTACTTTTATAAATAATTTATAAAAAATATGAATTTTTTTCTTACCTCCCCCCCCCCCTACCCCCTCCAACCCCACCACATTGCCCTACCCCATTCTCAAATTTCTATTTCATATTTTTTTTTACTTTTATAAAAAATATGAAATTTTTTCTTACCTCCCCCACTACCCTAACCCCCACCTACCCCCCACTCCATCCTTAAAATTCTATTTCATATTTTTTGTTACTTTTATAAAAAAAATATTAAAAATATGAAAAAAATTCTTACCTCCCCCTTCACCCCCCACCATTCTATTTCATATTCTTTTTACTTTTATAAAAAAATATGAAATTTTTTCTTATCCCCCCAACCCCCTTGCCCTCCCACACCACCCCCGTAGTTTTGATTTTATATATTTATTTTACTTATATATAAAATTTTATTAAAAAATGAGAAATTTTTCGTACCCCATCACCCAACCCCCCTACCCCATGCCCTCCCACCCCACCCTCAAATTTTCTATTTTATATATTTATTTTACTTTAATAAACTTTTGAAAAATTTGCTTACCCCATCCCCACCCCACCCGAAGTTTTTACTTTATATATTTATTTTACCTCGCGTATAGCGGGAGCTAAGTGCACCGGGCTGCCCTATATTAATTTTACTTATACAATTTTTTTTATAAAAAATGAGAATTGTTTCTTACCCCACTACCCAACCCCCTTCTCGCCCCCACTACCCCTGCCCTCCCATCCATTATTTTATATATTTATTTTGCTTTTATAAAAAATAAAAAAATTCTTAAAAATATTATTCTTATTTTAAAAATAAAGATATGGAAAAATCAAATATCATACAAAATAAAATAACATCATAGAAGGTAAGTTTGAAATTTATAAAAGTAATGGGTCAAGTTGGGTTATGACCCATCATTTAGCTCATCTTGACCCGTCCATCTTAGCCTATGTAAGCTTTGGGTGGATTGAACATTGGTCCATCTATTAATTCAACCTATTTTTATCTGCCAAACTTCAGCCCAAACGGCCCATCTGCCACATCTAGTCGAGGTTATATGGAAGAGTGGTGGAGAAGTTACAATTCAAAATTTAAGAACTAAGTGTGAATTTTAGTGGTCTTCAAGTCATATAGACCAGTGATCGAGAAGTTACAATTCAAAATTTACAAGTATAAATTTTAGTGGTCTATTTAGGTGTAATGCCCCGAACCATGGCCTGGATGAAACATGACACTCGGTGTCTAATTGCATGTGATCGAGCGAATCACATGGCTGATGAATCAACATGGGCATCGAAAGCATGAAATAATAATGATAACAAAACATGTAAAACTGTATACTGAAAATAATCTGAAATATCATAGCGAAAATAGTCTGAAAACATAATAATTCTAAATGACTAACATGCCATACTAAACTAGTCTATGAAACCTCTGGTCATGAGTCTGACTACTAAAATTGTTTACCAGGACAAGGCCCTGGCATACCTCTATTGTAAAGCACGACATGTAAATAAATAAATCTGACACCCTGAATGAGACAGGGCTCACCAATAACAGATACTGATGAAGTCCTAATGCGCAGATCTGTCGTCCTGAAACTCAGTACCTGCACCGTGAAATGTAGGACTCGGGCAAAAAGGGACGTAATTACATTTAAATTGTACTGTATGTAAAGCAATTGAAAGAATAAGCAGGCACATGAAATAATTGAAACTGAAACTGAACTATGAACATGATCTGACATGAATGTAGAAACATGTATAAAATTTGTATGTATGTATATCTGTGGGAGAGCAATAATATTACCGATATAAAACACCACGCTAGCACGTGGCGTCTGATCTCTGCCCGATCAGCTAAGCCATCCAGTACCTTGCCGGGGTACGATACATGAACATGACATGAATGGATCCAATAACCCGTTGTGGGTAACATAAAGAAATTGTCCTAACTGGGCGGAGCGATCCTTATCTTATGTTGGCATACGTAGTTTCAGGTATTAAACCGTCTCAGTAATCTGTGCAACCCCTAAAACATGAGCATGAATATATTTGGCTTGTAAGCCCATTGATTTCATGAATATAACTTGTAAACATGATTTGTAAATGTAAGTTAACATGAATACAAATACACAATATAACTTGTGCGAAAACATGATACTTTCACGGATTGAGTAAAAAAACTTCATCACTTGTATTCGGGAACTCATGGAATCCAAGCACGTGTTCATGAATTACGGACAGGTTCATGACAAATCATAATGACATATCATGAATACAAATAACAAAAACATGATATAAGCATGGTATATAGTTGTACATGTTTATATGGTCATCATGAATTAGAACAAAACCCTTGATCCGAGGAAATTTGCGTTTCATGTATTAAAAACGACGTGGGGAAGAACAATGATGTTCCCACACGTGGATAGAAGCTCAACACACCTTAATCGCTCCAATTCTTGTATATAAATCTAAACTTTGAAGAAGAAACCCAAAGCTTGAACTTTAATCTCTTGAGTTGGATTTTCTTGAAAATCCTAGGTTAGAAACAATGAATTTCACTTAAGAATTGAGTATACTTGATTAGAATTGCGTGGAAATACATGGAAAGGGCTTACCTTGAGTTATGAGGATGATGAGAGGAGAGAACTTCGTTCTAGGGCTTGGAAAAATAAGAAAATTGATTTTTCATAACTAAGTTCTCAATCTATACTGTTCGAGTCATCGGGGAATTTACTGCCATATTGTACGGTCCGTATAACTTTTACGGTGAGGGGTACGGTCCGTACAATTTTATATGATCCGTATAAAACGACTGTCATCGAGGTATGACTTTCCAATGATTACCAAAAGCTGAGGGGGACCCTATGGTTAAAATTATGGTTCGTATATTTTATACGATTCATATAACCTACCATAAATCGTCAATTTCGACGGTGATTTGTACGAGTCATTTCTACAGTCCGTACCCATTTCTACAGTCCGAAAACTTCGGCGTAAAACTGGAATTGCAGAACTGAAACTGCAATTTTAACTTAAACTCTTCGTCTTGGTTTCCTAAACTCCTGAATTATGAACTAGGGTTATATTGTCTAGACGTGGTTGAGAAGTTACAATTCAGCTAGAGTTCACTATTGCAAATCAAAGTGGCTGTAGGGTTATATAGTTCATTGTGTAAAGAATGTATCTTGGGCCTAATTCAACTCCAAAAGCTAGCTTGTAAGGTGAGGATTGTCTAAGTCCATATAAGGAGTCCATGTTCCCATTTCATTTACGATGTGGGACTCTCAACACATTGATCGAAAAATTACAATTTAGAGTTTACGAGTACAAAATAGTTTAGTGGTCGAGAAGTTAAAATTTAAAGTTTATGAGGGTAAAATCTTAGTTATCCTAGTGTTATATAGTCTAGTAATAGAGAAATTACAACACAGAGTTTACGAGACGGATCTTAGCGGTCGACATAATCATGTCCTTAGTTAGAATTTCTTTTTTAGTTATTATCATGTCTTATCTAAGCTATGTTCGAGAGAAGAAAAACAAGGAAAGTAAGTTTTGGCAAAATAAGATACTAATCCTTTCAGGCTAGCTTCCAACATATGTTAAAAACTATTCTATAAATTCTTTATCAACTTTTTCACCTGCTTCATACAATAATGGCATCATGAATGTTAGATTTGATCGTGTTAAACTGTTATTTATTCTTTCTTGTTTAAAATTTTGGATTTTAGTTCTAAGTTGTGAGTATGCTCTGACGTAATAAAGTCCAGGCGTGCATTATTATATAGAGCTAAATTTGGGCAGCATGGGATGTTAATATTCTGTCCTCCTTTATCATTTTCCTATTAATGTATTTATTCGGAAAATGTACATAATTGATTTAGACACAACTTTTGTCAATTTTATAATGTGGTTTCATGCCCTATTCCACAACCCTAAAACAAAATCAATACCCCGCATTCATTTACATTGTGACTGTTGTTACGTTATATATGATCATCGGTCTGTTTATATCGTAAAATATGTTGGAAATTTGTCTTTGGTAGAGAGGTGCGTCCACCCATATTTAATGACTTAAACACTAGGGTTTCGCATGTTGGAGGCTTTGTCTCTTCACACGTGCATAATCTACTAAGTGAGTAGATGACCGTAGGGCCATAAATCGTCAAATTTTGTTGAGAAATGAAAGAGATATTGGTCCACGAAGTAAGGTGTTTGAGGCATGGAAATGTGGTGTGGGACAAATCTACCACATCGGTGGGAAAAGGAAGAATTGTTTTCTTTATAAGTCTCAAAATTGGCCAAGGGTTTGAGACCCCAAGGGGTAACCCATGTGTTTGAAGGAGAGAGGACCTAGATGTGCTTGGGTTCAAGGCTAAGTCCACATGCGCGCCGCCGCCGCCCGTTCGGTCCGGGCTCGGGTCACGGGTCACAGGACTTGGGCTTCTTCTGATAGACCCCAAATTGTTTAATATTTACAGTTTGGTCCCTAGAGTTTCTGAAAAGATGAAATTGGCAACGACGGAAGGCAGAAAGTTTCTGCCTACCGTTTGAGTTGATGCTGATTAACTCCCTCCTTCAATGGAGTTGAGAAGTCTCCCCTTATGCGGGACAATCTTGTCTTAAAGACAGAGAGTCATCTCTCGACTCAGCACAGTTGTAACAATCCAGATTTAGTGTTTCTTGATTCAAGACTCAACAACTTTGCGGCAGTTCTAAATATTGTCTATTTGTTTATCCTTTCGAACACTTGTAATATATATTTACTTCCCGTACTGCTTTGCATATCCAACAAAATATTTATAAGTCAAGGTCTTTGTATCATAGGTTACAAAACAATTGTTAACCGAGTCTATATATCTGCTTTTAATCCATCGGTTGGGAAGCTAATGATTGTTGAAGCTATGAAAATTAGCAAGACGTTATAGATCGTGATTCGTAAAGGTGATATCGTATCAGATGCAAAGAAAATGATAATAAAAGTACATGGACCGATTTCATCACCTTGGAAGGTGCAAAATATATAGGAAGGTATGATCACCTAAGGGATAATCTAGATGTAGTTTTTTTATTTATTAGAAGAAATAAAAATAGGTTTAGTTACTTTTTAACTATTTTTTTTTTTAAACAAGGTACATGAGATTTCTTGAGATGAACAGTTTCTCACGTGACTTGTACATGAAATTCACGACACTTTTGATTTGATTAAGCATAAATAAGAGATTTGGTGTTTTGGTGGGGAAAGCATCATACATATAGCATGTGTGGCGTGAGTGAGAAGGAGATCGTAAATTAACCCGTAACTCTTATTTTGAATTTATCGAACATGATGACTTATCGTCTCAAGGCTTTAAGAAAATATAGATTTGCCGGAACAGAAATGTGAAAGTCAGTATGATCGATGTGGAGATTAAGTCCGTCTAACAATATATATATGAATAGTCGCGCAATTTTAATGAAATTATGAAGAACTTAAAATCCTTTTTTGTTTTATGAGATGCCTTTTAAATGACAAATGCATGCAACTGGATTAAATGGATCTCATGAAACTCCTAATTAAATAGAAACTGTTCCCTCAGTTCACTTTTTCTTGTCGAGTTTCGCTTCTAGAGAGTCAATTTGACTCATTTTCAGAGCTAAATTGATTTAGATTAATTCAACATTTTAAAACTAAAATTTAGATGTTAAAAAATTATACGAAAAATACTATAAGTTGCAATTCTTCTCATATTAACGTGAAGAAAAAATACATCTTAAAAGTGGTGGTCAAAAACCATATATTTTGACTATCGAGAAACGAAATATGACAAGTAAAAGTGAATGGAGGGAGTAGCTAACAACATTTGAGTATTTAGCTTTTTTCCCTTTTTCCCTTTTTTTTGAGTCTTTAGTTAACACCACATGATAGTTTTTTATATTACTCATACATGTTAAAAATAAATGTTATTTTAATCAAATTAATTTGATCCAAAATAAGTACATTGCTTTAGAACTAAGAATGCATTTAATCGAACGACACTTATGATTAATTCTATTAAATATTTTTTAAGTAACAAAATTGCAAAACTTTCCTTAGTTGGACTGGCGCAATTACTTGATTTATTGTGGTTAAAAAAAAATCAAGAATCTATCTTTCAGCTTACAGTCTTACACTAACTTTATGCAAAAGAAAAATGGTCCTTTTGGTGTAGTCATTGTACCATTCGTTTGATCCCATAATGTAGGACAGTAAAGGGTTTATATTGTAAAATATATACAACAAATTGGACCAACAAAGAGACAAGTCTACATCAGAAAAAGAATTTTGAATCGACATAAATATTTTCTGTTCATTTTTTTGGCTTTTGTCAATTGCATATGAGATCTTATCTTTAGCACTGGGCATTTGGATCTTTTCTTGAGGGGACCCAAACCTTCATTAAACGACAAAAACCATCAACTTGAATTTAATACTTACGTTTAAAGGTTTTTTAATGTTACAGTTTGGATGTATTAAGGAGTTATACTACTTCTAAGTACAAGGTTATGCCCAAATATATAAAAATCATGGTCCCTATAAATGGACAATCAGTTCTTTGGGTCCATTATATAAAACTGAGGTCTATTAGCTGGTTGATTTACGTAAATATTTCTTTTCAGGTCACCATTCAAATTTGAGTCATTTGCACTTTTATTCTATTTTGTGTTGGTCTTACATTTTTCCCCCTCAAGATAAACAACTTTTTCAGAAAGCATAAGTTTATATTTTTGCATCATAATATTCAATAAATTATGTCCCCCTCTCTTAAAGAACTTATGCCACGCTAGGCATAAGTACGATTTTGATTTTTGAAGTATAAAAATTAAAGACCAACTCATTTCAAGGGCAAACATTAAAGACCAACCTATTTGAAGGGAACCTGTGCAACTAAATGTTCAAGTTTTATGCCAAAAAAATGTGCAAATATAATTTTTGGGACGACATTAGACTGTTTTCTGATGTCTATAAAATTTTAGATCGTAGTCTGATATATTTTTATAAGATTTTCAATTTGTTAAAAATGAATCTTTAGATTAAATGTGGTCTAAAAGAACTCATAAATTACTAGAGAAATAAAAAAATAAAAAAAAGAATCACGTTCCATATAAAAAAACACGAAAATTTCGGGTGTTCCTTTGTTGTAATTGCTGATTCAAAAGTGGGAAAGAATTATTTTTATTCATTAAAATTGTAATTGACTCATCATTATAATAGTCATGTGATATGGCTAGAACCAAAGTTAATTACTCGTTTTCTCCTAGCTTATGTTATTAGTCTAGGGGCGAATCTAGGTGTAAAAATTGGGTCACGTGAATTTATAGTCACATGATTAAATTTGGTATTATATGTATAATTCTTAAAATATGTCTAACATTATCTAAAGGAAATTATCAAAAGAGACTGAACGGTGCATTGGTTAAGATGTTGATTTAATTATTGAGGATTGAACCCAACTTGTTGCACTATAATTTTTTTATCTCATCTTAAAAGCAATGGTGCACACATCCTTTTAAAATCTTAAATTTGCCAAAATTATTGTGCAACACATAAACCTCCCTTGTGGTTTATAATACTTATTACTTTTACCTTCCTTATATTGATTTATTTGTAACTGTGAGGTTGGAATAATTTCCCTTAGGGATTCCTTTCATTAATCACAATATATATAGTTGTACAGAGATTGATTCCTAATATAATAAGAATCCTAACTTACCTTAAATGGTTGATTCTTAATACAATAAGAATCCTAAGTTACTTTAAATATACATCTATCATAATTACAAAATATACTGTGAATATTCGATAATACTCCCCCTCAGTCGGAGCGGGAGGAGGCTGAACGTTAAGGCTGGATCGAAAGTCGGTGAAGAGTTGTCTCGGTAGTCCCTTGGTGAAAATATATGCATATTGATAGGAGGAAGGCACGTGTAATATTTTGACCTTACCAAGAGCAACCTTCTCACGCACAAAGTGAATATCCATCTCGATATGCTTGGTCTGCTAATGTTGGACCGGATTGTGAGACATATAGATGGCAGATATGTTGTCACAGTAGACTATAGACGCCTTTTGCAGTGGACACTGGAGCTCCAAAAGAAGATTTCGGAGCCAATAGATCTCAACAACAACATTAGCAACTCCGCGATACTCTGCTTCAGCACTCGAACGGGATAGCGTGGCCTGCCGCTTGGCGGACCATGAAATAAGATTATCCCCAAGAAAGACGCATTAGCATGAGGTGGAGCGACGTGTGTCCGAGCATCCTTCCCAATCTGCATCCGTGTAGGAGAGTAACTTAGTTGGGGCAGTGGGGTAGAGATGCAGTCCAAAGTCCAGTGTGCCCTTAACGTATCTGATAATACGTTTGAGGGCCGCAAAATAGGACTCTCGAGGGTCGTGCATGAACAGACACACCTGCTGAACGGCATATGCAATATCGGGCCTAGTGAATGTAAAATACTGAAGGGCACCTGCAAGACTCCGATAAAGAGTGGGATCAAAAACTGGCGCGTCCTCATTCGCATTGAGCTTGGATTTTGAGTCAACTAGATTTGGCATAATTTTACAATTTGCCATCTTAGCCCTGTACATTATCTCCTCCGCATATTTGTGCTGACACAAAAACATAGTAGCTGCAGATCTGGTCACGGATATACCCAAGAAATAACTCAGCTTGCCCAAGTCAGTTATAGCAAATTCTGTTTTGAGTAGAGCAATGATTTCATTCTTCAAACCGTCAGAGGAGGCAGTAAGAACAATGTCATCCACATATAATAGCAAATAAGCAGTGTTGCAACCTCGATGGAAAGTGAAGAGAGAGTTATCACACTTGCTACATGTAAATCCAATCTGTATAAGACACATGGCAAAGCGATCATACCAAGCGCGGGGTGCCTGTTTCAAGCCATACAATCTTAAGACGACATACGAACTGCGGAACTGCCGGATGAACAAAACCAGGGGTTGATGCATGTACACAATTTCTTTCAAATCCCCATGAAGAAATGCATTCTTGACATCAAGCTGATGAATCGGCCAATGCATGCCCATAGCAATACTGAGAACAGTCTTAATAGTAGTCGATTTAACAATCGGACCGAATGTTTCACCACAATCAATACCCTCTCGCTGATTAGTGCATTAGCAACCAGTCTTGCCTTATACCGCTCCAAGTCACCATTGTCTCTATACTTGTGACGAAATAGCAACATGCACCGAATAACATTTACACCGTCCGGTCTAAGTATCAAATTCCAAGTGTTCTGCTTGGTTAAAACATTAAATTCCCCGTACATGGCCGCATTCCAATTAGGGTCCAGTTTGGCTAGTTTTGGATTTTTTGAAATGGGTGATATGGTGTGTGCGGAGAGGTTAAAATGGACCTTAGGTTTGAAATTTCCGTGTTGTGCACGAGTCTCCATACGGTGGGTAGGTAGTGATCACGGGGCTTCAGGTTCAGAAATCAATGTTGGATTCTGGGAGGTGCCGGTGACGGGTGTTTGAGGTGACTGGTTTGTTGTCGATGTCGTTGGGTTAGGTGGCGAGTTGGTGGAGTTGGGCAGTAGCTGCAGATTTCTGATGTGTGGGTGGATCGGAGATGTGTCGGCGAGAGGGTTTCTGGACAACCTATCGGGAGTTTGGTGGGTTGGTGGTGGTGGTGACTGTTCGACCCTGTGAAGATGAGACAGGGACAACTGTGTTGTACGGGCGACATCGGCGATGGTCGCTGGTGGAGGCGAGACTGCTGGCGACGTTGACACGTGAACAATGGACGGAAATTGGAACAATGATTTGACTGGTGTGGACAAATCTGTGTCATCAATAAATGTGTAGTCCGTGGTTTGAAATTTCCGAATATTGGAAAATGGAAAATACGTCTCGTCAAATGTGACGTGGCGGGAGATAATGATTTTACGAGTGGACATGTCATAGCATAGGTAACCCCTATGGTTAGACGCGAGACCAACGAAGACACAGGGCATAGTTCGTGGTGTTAATTTGTGAGGGGCAATGGAGACTAGATTGGGGTAGCATAGGAAACCGAAAATTCTGAGTTGGTCATAGGACGGGATCCTACGGTATAGAACTTCAGTGGGGGTCTTGTTTTGAAGAGTGTTAGTGGGTAAAATATTAAGGAGGGATTCTACAAGTTTAACAGCATAGACCCAAAAAGGCGATGGAAGACATGCATGAAACAAAAGGGTGTGAACCATGTTATTGATGGTTCGTATAATGCGTTCAGCCTTTCCGTTTTGGGAGGAAGTATAGGGACAGGAAAAACGGAAAACCATGCCTTGTTTAGAGCAGAAAGTGTGAAATACCGAATTATTAAATTCGCGTCCGTTATCACATTGGAAAGATTTGATAGATTTTTCAAACTGTGTTTTAATGAATTTTTGAAATTCAAGGAACTTGGCAAAAACTTCAGATTTGAATTTCAGTGGGGTAAGTCCAGACAAAAAAAATCCTAAGCTACCTTAAATATACATCTATCATAAGTACAAAATATACTGTGAATATTTGGAGAATATTCGCTAATAGTAACAATTCTTAAAACTTATTTATTATTAATATAAAGATCATAGTTTGACTAGTTTGCCCCTTACTTTTTATTTAAATAATTATATAAACATATTTTCTTAAAAGTTCTTTTAAAATAGAAAACCCTAAATCCCTTAATTAGCTCCCCTAGTACTACTTTTCTTGGCAAACATCGCTTCCACTTCTTCCTTTTCTTCAAATTAGGTATTTTTATTTTGTGATTTTGATAATATACCAATAATCATCACATTCTCATTCCACTGCCCATAACTTATTAAACATTGGCATCTTTATTGAGGAAGATGCTGCTGGAGTCGCCGGAAAATTAAATCACTATAATCTTTTATATTAATAATAAATAATTTTTAAGATCATTACAGATAAATCAATATAAGGGAAGTAAGAATATTATTGTAAATTACAAAGGAGATCAGTGTGATTAAGTTAAACCTGAAATGAGGTCTTTGAAATTATCTCTAAATATTATTCCTACTACTAGTTTTACGCTAGCGCAATGTGAGCAAACTTATTAGGTAGAGTTAAATACGAAAATGATTTTTTAAATAATTCTGTTTTGGAAAAGAAAACAGAAGTTGGAAATCTCCTTATTCTATTACCTGATAAAAACATAGATAAGTGTGAAAAACTCTTCTGGAATGCTGAAATTAACTTAATTCATGATAAAAACATCCAGGAATGACAAACAAAATAATGAAACGAAATAGTGCTAGTTGATTGACGATAGTGATGTCTTGTTTGCTAAGTTGATTCCTAAAATGACAGATGTATTTGAAAATTAATATTTTTACTACAACCAATAAATCAAGACGTGCCGACGCAATAGTAAGATTAAATTCTGATGCAACTTGATTACTTAATGAAAGAATTAGTGTCTTAAGGTAAGTGGCGAAGCTAGAGATGTAAAAGGTTCATCTGAATTTTCTTTTTCGGAAAAGCATAGTATATATAAAGTTAATTTTATTTTGTATATATAATAAATATAAAATCCCCTTGACTTTTTTTTATGTGTTTACTTCTTAATTTTGAATCTCTCTTAATTTTTGAATCTCCTTAGTGGAGTAATAATTTTGACTCCACCGCTACTTAAGTCTACTGACGATGTTTAATTAGTGGGAGGCGTATTTTTGCTGTTCAATGTACAACAAAATTATGAAATTGTTCTACTTGGAGATAAGTGACAGATTCAATGTATGAGTAACAGCCAGTGAGGACACTCTGCTTTGAGCTTAACGTATAGAATAATATTTATATATTTTTGTAGTAAGCTCGAATCCAGTTACAAAATAGTACTTCATTTGTTTTATTTTACAACAACAACATATTCAGTGAAATCTCACACCGTGGGGTCTGAAGAGGGTAGAGTGTACGCAGACCTTACCTCTACCTTGATAGGTAGAACGACTGTTTTCGAGAGACCCTCGGCTCAAGACATTTATTTTATTTTATGTGATAAAATTACCGTTTAGAGAGTTACATTAATTTTTTTATCACAATTTTTTAAAAATATATTAAATTGATAATTATGACTTAAAGTATTTAATGTAATTTTTAAATATATAATTAAAAGAACTTAAAATTTTAAATTTACATGTAAAAGTTAAATAGTTTGGGCGTAATACTTCAAATCTTATGATATAAAGTGGAATTGAGATTACTACTCCCTTAGTCTTAAATTATATATTGTTTTTTATTTTACACTCTCCTTAAGAAATATTAATTAGGATGATTTTTTATTACTTTACCCTTATTTATGTTTAAATTATAATCTCTCTATTAAATGTTTACTCTATTTATATGTTATTTTTATTAATGACAAAATTCTACTAAGATAAAATAAATAAAAAATTATGATTTGAGCTTCTAAAATAATAAATAATTTGAGATAATTATTTTTAATAATTATGATAAATAATTTGAGACGGAGAGTACAAAATTGACAAATCATCATTTGTCTTCATAAAAAAAGTGTACAATAATTAGTAGTAGTAATAGACTTTGCATATAGGTCCTTAAAGTGCACGGAATTAGCACGTGTCTTTTGTATTGTTCTTGAAGTTTCGCATTCACAATCCAGCCAAGATGATTACATGGCTCATTTGAAAGGAAGCGACAAAAGGACAAATTTAACTTTATTCCAAGTGGCAAAAGTGGAGGGTTGCATAATGCATCATATTCTGCAGTGCAGCATGGGACTTTCTGCATTAATGGAAGTACACTGTACTATAAAGCACCACCAAAAGAGTATCAAAAACACAAATAATTCCGTGTAGCACAAGAATTCATGTCCAGCTACAAAACCAAATTCTCTTTCTCAATGAACCATGGAGGTGGCTCCGTTTTTCACCTAGATTCTCACCCGGTGTTCGAGATTTGTATTAAAGCTTAATTAAATTTGGATTCACATCGATAAGGCTCATATTGAGGGAAAATGTTTTTTAATAAAGGTGATTCCGTATTTAGAAAATTGAATTCGAGATCGCTAATTAAAAAAGAAGTATGTTCTTTTCAAGTACTCCAATACAATCCTTTTGGTGAGTTGGTTCCTTGATTAGCTTGTCCTTCTCACTCTTCCACGCGTATTCACCATTGCAAATTTGATGGAGTTTGACATTTTCATTTTTCAACTCCTGATTCTCACATACTTAATTGGATTCCATGTAAACCAATCCCTAGCAAAGGGATTTCTTTTACTGGTCTTGTAAGTCTTATTTTATAATTTTTACCCGTCTTGTAGTTTTCACTTTAAGCTTCGGTAATGTATTTGATAAGATTAGAGTCACACAAGAATAATTCACTGATTAATCTTTGTCAGTCATACGGCCAATTTACACGGAGAATTGACTTCCTAATTCGAAGTTATTTTTTCTGGAAATTTCAACCTTGATTAGACTAATTAAAAAATCAACGATCGCGATAATAAACAAATTTGTGACTATATATATATATATGACAGAGCGAGATGTGATGCACTTTTGCAAGTTCTACGGTAACCCAAGGACTAATTGCCCGTGTTAGAGATATATAGGTCGCCAACTATATATACCCACGAATTTTGCCTATATATGGGTCCTTTTACTTAGAGCGACGTAATCAGATTGAGTCAGAAAGGTCTTCACAACTCGAGGTTAACTTAATATATATATAATTATGTAAAGCATTAATAAGCTTTCTAATGGAATTGAAGTCGCCGATAATAGCCACGAGTTTTGTTTTTAAAACCCTAGTTGCCATTAGCCTGAGTCAGAAAGGTCTTAATAACTCAAGGTTAATATATGATACAATTACTATTTGTGGTAAACAAAATTCATCATAATTATATATAGGCATTGAAAAGCTTTTACCCAAACATTTGTCAACGTTAACTAGGTAGATGCCACTCTCATATGCTTCCATTCAGAAAAAATACAAAAAGTTCCTTAGAAGTGAAAATGGCAAACCAAATGGGTCCCATTATTTTTAGAAAGCAAAATCACTTACATTTCCCATTTCCTATTCGTCCACTCCAGCTCTTCTTTTTGAGTTTTTTTATCCTTGAAAAATTCTTGAAGTAATAATTAAATGGAATAAAATGAAGGAATTGAAAGTGAGTGTAGTAGTGATAGCAGGCAAAGTGCTTGAGTGGAGTTGCCTATAATTTGCAACTTTTTTTCTTCTCTTTTGTCCTGAAATAGGAAATGGGCAAAAAAAACCATCTCTAAATATTCACATCACATTTATTAAAGCCAAGATAAATGTGACTTAGATTCATTTTATCACTATTTGTGCCATTGTGTTTGTGTTTTTTTCTCTAGAACTAGAATTAATTGTGCCTAGGTTCACTTCATTTGGACTTCTATTTACCTATTAAAATAATATTATCAAGGTTATATTTTTCTTCTTCCACACTCAACAAAAGTCTTCTGTCTCAACCCATTCGACCCCAACAAGGCAATACAGCCAAATTATAAGAAATATATTATACTTGAAAACATATGCAAATGTAATACAGATTTAAAGAACTAAAATTAACCACGAGCAAGAAAACCTCTGAAGGGTTATGACACAACAAAAATAACTAAATGAATTTTGTTATCTTGTCTTTTTTTCTTCTTTCTTTTACTCCGTTTCGTTGTGAACTTGTTCACACAACCGGTCCCCAAATCCCAACAGAAGTGGAGGGTTATGGTAGTCTGGAAGCCAACGTCTAATACATATCAGGATGAATTCTCACAATTGACATGGTTAATGAAAATTCATATACCGATCCAATTTGTTTGAGACTGAAATGTAGTTATTGTTATAGTCTTTTTTCTTAGTAGTTGTTAGAATAGAAATGAGCCCAAAATTAAAAAAAAAAAAATATGATCTTATTATATGTCTAATTTTTATAATTATATTTATATATGTACACATAGTTGAAGCCACAAATTAGCAATTTAATGAGTTCAATTGCATTCATCAGGCTGGTCTTAAATTCTAAATCCGTCTTTGCATCAAGAAAGATGTAGTATTGCCAAGTGGTGTGACCTGAAGGGCTTGGAGAGTTGGCGGCAAACTATATACTTCCTCCGTCTCAATTTGTGTGATATTATTTGATCGAACACGGAATTTAAGAAATAAAAGAAGATTTTGTTATGTTTATCAAATTGCTCTTACTTTAATGTCTACTTTTGTTGATTTTTCTTCACTATAAGTACATCTTCAAAAGTAAGTGGGACCAACAAGGGTAAAATAAGGACGATGTAATTAAATAGTTGTCAAATAAGGAAATGTAACATTCTTTTTTGGACAAATTAAAAAAAAAATAGTGTCACATAAATTGAGACGGTGGAAGTAGTTGGTACTACCTTTGTTGGATGAATCAAATTAAAGAACCCAATATGCATGCTTAAAAGTGTTCTTAACGAGCTTTATCTTTACATTTCCTTTTTTCCAATTGTGGGAATTTAAGGTTTTAAATATACTCCAACCAGCCAATCAAACTGCACCATTCCTCTAAAATTTGAATCATCTGGACGACCTATTAATAAGTATTTATAAGTTACCAACGAAGGTTAATGTGTAGTGATGAGTATTTCTTCATCCTTAATCAGATGTCTTAAATTTAAGCCCCAAATATGAAGTCGTTTTTATCAGAGAGTATTTTACTCCAATATAATTTTTTTAGAACTAATATGGATTTAGTCAAATTCTAATATGAGTATCGAATATCATCGGATAATCAAAGAAAGAGAAGGTATAATTAAGCTCGCCTGGTAGCTAGCTATTGAGTAGTAGCATTCAAGTTGCTAAATCTCATCAGTTAAAAAGTTGGCATATACTTTCCCACTCTGTTTCCCTTTAGTTTATTGGGGCTAATTTTGGTTGAAATTCTTTTAAACTTTTCACACATACTTTACAACCCAATTTGTGCATACATATTCCTCACATTTCTTTTCGGTCTTTAAATAACTATTTGACCCTTCACTAAAACTGCACTTAATATGGAATAATCCTCCGAGATAGCTAGTGCGTTTTTATTATTTCGATGTCTTTCATTTCTACTAGTCAATTGTTCTTCTTCTGCCGCATCAAATAGTCTATTGTCATTTCTAAAGTTTTATATTACCTGTACCTCTTTCATTCTTATTTATTTGACATTTTTATTAATGTTGATTTGACTAGCTATATTTAAGTTGGATTAAAGTAGATGTGAATACAAGCTTAAATAGTGGAAGCAAATAGCCATGATCGAACTTGTATGTAATATAGATAATAAATAATCACAAATTTTAATCAAACGTAAAATCGACACTTATCTATTGAAGCATTACTGCAACCAAGAATCAAATCTTCAATCACGAGCAGAAACTATTTATGAGATCGTCCTCCAATTCCACCGTCTGCAATCTTCTACTATGTAACCTAATTAGCCTTTGGAGAAAGAATACTCGTGTGGGCAAATATTACGGCTCAAAAAAGTGTATCTCTTGGGGCTGAAAAGTCTTATATATATAGCTACATTTTAGGGTGCAAAAACCTAGCAAAAATGTGAGCTTTCTTTCTCCTCAAGAATAATATTTTTCAAGTTCAAGAATAATTAGGCATAGCATGGACCACAAATTTAATAACGAGGCTACCAATTATGGTATTGTTGGAAATTTGCCTTTGGCGGGAGTTGCGACCGACCAACTTTAACGGCTTAAACACTAGTGTTACATATGTTGGAGAATTCGGTTCTTCACACATGCATGATCTACTAAGTACGTAGATAACCGTAGGGCCAAGAATCGTCAAATTTCATTAAGAAATGAAAGAGATATTGGTCCACGAAGTGAGGTGTTTGAAGCATGGAAAGTGTGGTATTGAGTTCAATTCTCCCACATCGGTAGAGGAAGAAAGAATTGTTGTGTATATATTACTCGAAATTGGTTTGGGGTTTGGGACCCCAAGGGGTATCCCATGTGTTTAAAGGAGGGAGGACCTAGATGTGCTTCGGTTCGAGGAAAGACCACACGCGCGCCGCCGCCGCCCGCCCGTCCGGTCCGGTTCCGAGTTCCGGGTTCACGGGTCGTGGGCTGTGGGCTGATATTATCTTTTTGGGCCAGAGAACTTTGCCAGAAGTGCAGTTTGGTCCCTGAAGTTTTTCAAGAAAATCAAAATTTCGACGGTCAAAACGAAACGCCAAAGCACTCAATTCGGCCATTTATTTTGGTGAATTACTCCTCCTATAATGGCCAATTCCGTTGGTCTTTTCACCATTTAATTTGGTGGCTTTACTACCTCCATAATGGCCATTATTTGGCCAATAATGGCTGTTATGGAGGCAGCTAAACAGCCCTCCCTCACCTATATAAACACCCCTTCACCATTGTTGACAAACACAGAAAATATACTTGCTATATACACGAAAATACACTAGCAAAACAGATTCTTCCTACACCTTCCTTGCATCATTTCTTGCTCAATATTCTTCAAGGTAGCATTTGAGTTTCCTTTGCTCAAGTGTTCCATTCTTTGTTTTATCTTGGGAGACAAGTTGTCCGGGACGTATAAAGGATACATACGGGGCAATATTGTCTTAAGGACAGAGTGCCACACTCGACTCAAGCAAAAACAGAAAAACAGCTTTTTCTTTTTCATCTTTGTAATTTCCAGTTTTCTAGTTGAATTGTAATTTCAATTCTTACGTTAGCAGTTGTTTGTAATTTCCGTTTCCTGCAACCTTTGTAACAACCAACAGGTATTAATCCAGAATATGAATGAATTAATCACATCACAATAAATTAAAGATTATTCTACTAAAAATCTGTAATTACACTCTTCATTATAATTTTAAAATATTTTATTAAATCTTATTTAACTCCCCATGTTAAGATTACAGATACTAATCAATTAAATTAAATTACTGACAATTTAATTCATTGACTAATTAAATCATTTATACTACTGCTTAACTCATTTATTCCAACAGTGATAAGATTAGCACACAAAAGTATGATTAATCTCAATCAGCTCAAATTTGGGTAGATTAATAACTCACCTATTTATTAACTCACTTCATCTTGACCTACACAAACTCAATGCATCTAAAAGTTGGATAAGTTTGAGCTAAGTATGTCGCCCAAATAATTTATGAGAAACCTTATCTAAATATCTACCCAAAAAGTTTTTTTTATTTATATGTTATATAGTTTTAATAATGAATTTTCTTTATTACTATTGTTTTGCATTTAATAAATTATAAAAATAATAAATAAATTAAAATTTAGTTAGAGTTGGGTGACGGAGTAAGCTATGATCCATTTTTGGCCCATCTTGATCCAAATCTGTTCAACTTTTGAGCAGGATTGAGCAATGACTCATTTGTTTCAACTCATTTTGACCTCTCGAAATTCAATCCAAAGCACATGTTTATTAACCTAGATTAAAGTAATCCAATGAAACAATAAGTTGAGATCACAAATTATGATTTATGATTAACCTACGAAGCGTTGAGTTAATGGACTTAAAAGATTATAACGGTAAGAAATATTCTTCCTTGATTATTTCATTCCAAAATCATAGTACATATACTAAAATACAAATCTAATTCTAGGCTACAATTACGGTAAGGAATAACTACAATATACATCTACCATATACAGAATATACATAATTATGACTAAATATAATTTTCCTATTCTATCACCATCCCGCAGTCGAAGTGAGAGGTCGGTGTATGCTAAGACTATCTCGAATGTCTTCAAATAAAACCAGCGGAAGAACTTTCATAAAAATATCAGCAATCTGATAACGTGACGAGACATGTAAGACAAGCACTTGTCCACGAGCAACATTTTCGCGAACAAAGTGAATATCCAGCTCAATATAGTTAGTGTGTTGGTGGTGAACCGGATTTCCTGAAAGATAAATTGCACTAACGTTATCACAATAAACCAATGTCGCCTTCCGGACCAGACAATAGAGCTCTAAAAGAAGGTTCCGTAGCCAACAAGATTCAGACACTACATTGGCAACTCTTCGGTATTCTGCTTCGGCACTGGACCTGGACAACGTCGCTTGCCATTTTGAGGACCAAGTTACCAAATTATCACCAAGAAATACACAATAACCAAAAGTGGAGCGTCTGGTATCCGGGCATCTACCACAATCAGCATCTGTGTATGAAATAATAGTGGTTGTCAAAGATAGATATAAATGCAAGTCATGATCGAGAGTGTCTTGAATATAACGCACAATGCGTTTGAGAGCATGCATGTGATCTTTCATCAGGTTATGCATGAATAGACAAACTTGTTGTACAACATAAGAGATGTCGGACCTCGTGAAGGTGAGATATTGCAGGGCCTTGCAAGGCTGCGATAATGTGATGGATCGACATATGACTTGCTGGAAGAAGAACTCAATTTTGGTTTAGTATCAACCGGAGTGGCGGACAGCCTACATGATGACATGCCAGCTCGTTCAACAATCTCTGTTGCATACTTCTTTTGGGATAAAATTAAACCACCTGCATGACGTGTCACAGCTATCCCCAAGAAATAACTCAGTGGCTCTAGATCTTTCATAGCTAACTCAGAGCCAAACAGTGACATGATAGACTTGCGAAGAGCATCAGATAAGGCAGTTAATATAATACCATCCACATACAAAAGAATGTAGGTGATATCATTACCCTGACGGTATATGAATAGAGGATGATCAGACCTGTTGTTAGAAAACCCAATATGTGAAACATAATCTGCAAATCTCTTGTACCAGGCCCTAGGAGTTTGTTTAAGCCCATACAATGATTTCTTCAGCAGACACACATGATTAGGATAAGTAGGGTCTATGTACCCCATAAGCTGATACATGTACACTGTTTCATTGAGGTCTCCATGCAGGAAGGCATTTTTTACATCAAGCTGATGAAGTGACCATGCCTTCGAAAGAGTCAGACTGAGGACAGTTCTGATAGTTGTCGGTTTGACCACCAGACTGAAAGTCTCACCGCAATCCACACCAACCTGTTGAATCTTTCCATCACCTACAAGACGGGCTTTGTGCCTCTCAAAAGTACCATCAGAATTTTCTTTATGACTAAAAATCCACATAGACCGAATCACATTAACATTAGGGGGATGGGGCACCAAATCCAACGTCCTATTATTAATAAGAGCATTAAATTCATTATCCATAGCCATTTTCCAATTCGGATTATGGGGCAACGGTGACTGGCAACATGGGTGTAAAGACTATATTTTTTGTTTGGCTTAAAAATCTCGTGTTGACTACTAGTGAGTCATTGGGTCGAAATTGGATTTGGGATAGATGAGAATGGCGGACTGCCTGGCAGTGGGCTGGCAGTGACTGGACTACAGGGTAGTGGGCCAGCGGATGATGGGTTGTTCGAGCCTAAAGATGGGCCGAGATACATCGAACTGCCAGCTACTAGACCTCTCAGCAGTGGGTTGCCAGCGAGAGGCTCAACTAGGCCAACATCCGCTGGGCTCGGTAATGGGCCGAGACACCGAGAAAAATTGGGCCTGTTTGGGAGGCCAATTTATAGATCAAATTCGGGGGTATGCTATCATAAAAAAATTCATAGGTAGGAGGCCCGGAATAATGTAATTTGGCAAAAGGAAAATTTATTTTATCAAACATTACATGACGAGTTACGATGATTTTATTAGAGGATAAGTCGTAACATTTGTAACCACGATGATTCGACGGATATCCCAAAATAAAATACGGAGTGGACTGGGGTTGAAGTGTATTGATGGTAGTAGAATGAAAGAGAGGATATCATAAGTACCCAAAAACCCGTAAATGAGAATATAATGGGTCCCTTATGTATAAAATTTTAAGTGGGGATTGGTAGGCTATTTGTTTGCTCGGAAGTATGTTCAAAAGATAGGTTACCATTTGTAACACATGATGCCAAAATGATGGTGGTAGAGAGGCATGGGCAAGTTAGGTTCTAAAAATGTTGTTAATGGTTCGAATTTTTCTTTCTTCTTTTCTATTTTAAGATGATGTATGTGGACACGAGAGACGAAATGACAAACCATTAGTTTTGCATAAAATCACAAATGGCACATTATCAAATTCTCGACCATTATCACACTGAATATTTTTAATGTCCCGTTCAAATTGAGTGCGGATGTATGCTCTTAAGGATACAAATGTGAAAAAAAAAACTTGTGACTTTTTAGACGAAGGAAATGCCCACAAAAAATTAGAGTAATCATCCAACAAAAGAAGATAATATCTATGGCCCGAAGAGCTCAAAATGGGAGATGTCCAAATATCACTATGAATAACATCAAAGGGCATAACATCATGAGAATTAGAAGAAACAAAAGGCAACTTAACATGTTTTCCAAGAGAACAAGATCGACAAACATGAGAATTACGAGTTCTAGTACACTCAATAAATTTATTTTGTTTAAGGGAAGCAAAAATAACGGTGCTCCCGGATGACCCAAACGTTCATGCCATAAAGAATGAGCTAAAGCTGCAAAAGTGGATAGTAATGTGGCTTGATGTGTGATTGTGATTATTGGATAAAGCTCTTCCCGACTATCACATCCATTAGACGCATTTCAGTCTGAAAATCCTTCACGGAAAACCCAAAATGATCAAATTCAACAGAAATTCAATTATCAGTAGTAAATTATCTAACTGAAATCAAGTTTTTAATTAATTGAGGAATGTGAAGGATATTTTTAAAGTTAATGGTGGGTTCGGGGGAGATAAATTTGTAGTACCATAACCTCGAATTGAAATTGAATGATCATTTTCGATAATTATACCACGATTATTGCTCAAATAAAAATAGGATGAGAGATTACATTGGGAGGACGTCATATGAGACATTGCACCGGTGTCCATGTACCAGTTTGTGCCAGGCAGAGTAAGCCCAATAGTATGCACCGCGACCTCGATATTTTCGGGGTCGCCATTGCCGAGTGGGCCTGCTGCCACTAGCTCGGCAATGGCCCAAGAATCCCTGGTTGTTGCTGGCCCTATTGGGTCGCTGGCTGTGACTTGGGCCTGGCCCAGTTACCGGCTCGATAGGGACAGGGCGGCACGGCCCAAGGCCACTTCCAGGCCCATGATGTCGGCCTACTGCCCCATAGTACCCTCGACTGCCACTAGGCTGGCGGTTGCTACCGGTCGCCCCTCTGCCGCCGCCCTTTCCACCAGCGGTTTTGCCTCCATTACCTGTTATTTCATCCCTTTTGGCCACGGTTTGGCGAATTTTCAAATTGTGTAGAAATCTCCTCGGATGGAGCGGCAATCATGGCAGAATTCGACATGGTGGCTGACTTTTTGGCAAAGCCCGCTTCTTCGAGAATGAGCATAGAGCGGGCTTGGTAAAATGGTAGAAGAGGATTGCTTTGGCGGATGAGCGTACCCACTCCACTATATGCGTCGGTGAGTCCGGCAACTAGTTGTAAAATCAATCGATTGTTAGTTAGCGACGCGCCGACGTTTTTGAGTTGGTCTGACAACACCTTGAGTCGTTGACATTATGCGGATGCATTGGAAAAATCTGTCATGTCGATGGTGGAGAATTTCTGCTCAAGAGTAACGGCTCGGAATTTTTTGTTGTCTAAGAATATGTCGCGTAAGCGATCCCAAGCCCTCATCGTCGTAGATTCAGGTTCAATAATTGTATGTAGAAAATAGTTAGAAATAGTGGCATAAATCCACTGAAGAACTATCGCATCGAGGTAACCATAATTCTCTTTCGTCGTCGATTTTTGACACCTTATCCTTGCCTTTTTCTGGCGGAATTATGTGATGAATAACCCCGTGGGAGCGGCAGTGAATTTTGAAGAGCTCCGCACACGTTGCATAATGGACGTTTTCCATCTCAAGAGTGATGGAAACATGGGATTTAATGTTTGAAACTGTGAGGGTTGGGTGAAAAGAGGATTTCGAGTCAGACATAGCTGATAGGGAGAACGGTGGTGGTCAACGGCAAAAGAAGAATACGAGAGGGGGGTGCGACGGTCACAAGGAAGTAGGGTTAGGGTTTTAGGAACTTTCCTAGACTGCTGATACCATGTAATAAATATTCTACCTTGATTATTTCATTCCAAAATCATAGTACATATACTAAAATACAAACCTAATCCTAGGCTACAATTACTGTAAGGAATAACTATGATATACATCTACCATATACAGAATATACATAATTATGACTAAATATAATTTTCCTATTCTATCAATAACGACCAACAAAATTTGTGGTACATGGGATGGATAGGATCGTTCCATCCTTAATCAACGGCCTCTGGTTCGATCATTGTGTATGAAAAAATCTTGTTAGCGAGCGCTTCCCCCTTAATTTGGCCTTATGCGGCGCGAATCTGAATTAGTCGGGGCCCAATACGGGTACCGAACACCAATAAAAAGACTATAACTTAAGTAGCCCTTAACCTAAGCCTAAAATGGGAATTTCTTTTCTTTCCTTTCCTTTTATTTTTGGGAGCTTTTTTCTCTTTCCTATTGGAGAATCTATCTTCTTTAGATGACGGGTGAAGTTCGACCTTTGCATGATTTCAAGTACAACATATTCGCTAAGTTGTGCTGCTGACACTGGGAAAGGGACAAAATTTTAGTTTAAAATATGAATTTTTCCCATAATAGTTTGCAGATTGCAATGTGGAAGTATATATAAGGGGGGCTCACAGCTTTTTGATAGGAATTTTTATGCATAATTTGATTTGATCCAACTGGAAGGCGGAATCTTTCTTTAATTTCTTTCTCTATTACAGCTAATGGATTCAGGTGTACGTGGTTTCAACCTTATCACACAAATAAAACAAGAATTCACACTCTTACATATATGACAATTTTTTTACTCCATTGAAACCGACTTACATCTCATTACATATGAATCGAATCGAATATTACCAGTCACCGTGTTAAGGCTTGAGAATAGTATCTTGTATTAAAATTTGCATCAACTCTAAGACTGCAGAATCGGAGTCCATTAATATATCAGCCAAAACATGTACATAGTAGCACGTGTGGTGGTAAAAATATTTTGTACACGATATTTGTATTAAATCAATAAATATAAAATATATATATTTTATACATATTTGCATAATTTTATCACTTAATCAGAATTAAGTTATATAGTTCTCACTTTTAATAATTTAACTACTAAGTTTAAATTACTAATTAGTTCGTGTAAATATATCGAGTATGAATAAGTATTTAAGTGGTCCATTTATCGTACTTGCTTGAAATCCAAGCAAGCACATCTGCTCCTTACGGAGTATTCTTTATGTCCCGATTTATGAATCATATTTTTGTTTTAGTATATATAATAAAGAATTTCATACTTCCTTATATAGAAATTCTTTAATTTTAAATTTTTAGATTTTTAAATTTTTATATTAATGAAATGATTTATAATCACTTAAATATTCATGGTTTATTTAGACTACAAATTTAAAGTATTATTTTATGTATTCATTCAAATACTGTCACATAAATTGAAATTGAGGGAGTACTAGACTTTCCAAGCAGTCATGCGACATAATTTTAGTGATAGAATAGACAAATTGTATTTAGTCATAATTATGTATATTATGTATAAGGTAGATGTATATTGTAGTTATTCCTTACCGTAATTGTATCCTAGGATTATGTTTGTATTTTAGTATATGTACTATGATTTTGAAATGAAAAAATCAAGAAAAATATTTCTTACATGGTATCAGCAGTCTACGGAAAGTTCTTGAAATCCTAACCCTACTTTCTTGTGACCGTCACCCCCCCCCCTTCTTCTTTTGTCGCCGACCACCACCCTTCTCCCCGTCAGCCATGTCAGACTTGAAATCCTCTTTTCATTCAGCCCTCACAGTTTCAAACATTAAATCTCATGTTTCCATCACTCTTGAGATGGAAAACGTCCATTATGCAACGTGGGCGGAGCTCTTCAAGATTCATTGCCGCTCCCACCGGGTTATTCATCACATAATTCCGCCGGAAAAAGGCAAAGAGAAGGTGTTGAAAATCGATGATGAAAGAGAATTATGGTTAACCCTCGATGCGACAGTTCTTGAGTGGATTTATGCCACTATTTCTAGTGATTTGCTGCATACAATTATTAAACCTGACTCTATGGCGATGGAGGCTTGGGATCGCTTACGCGACATATTCCAAGACAACAAAAGATTTCGGGCCGTTACTCTTGAGCAGGAATTCTCCACCATCGACATGACGGATTTTTTCAATGCGTCCGCATATTGTCAACAGCTCAAGGTGTAGTCGGACCAACTCAAAAACGTCGGCGCACCAGTATCTAACAATCGATTTATTTTACAACTAGTTGCCGGCCTCACCGACACATTTAGTGAAGTGGGTACACTCATCCACCAAAGCAATCCTCTTCTACCATTTTACCAAGCCCGCTCTATGCTCATTCTCGAAGAAGCGGACTTTAGCAAAAAGCCATCGCGTCGAATTCTGCCATGGTTGCCGCTCCGTCCGAGGAGACTTCTACACAATTTAAAAATTCACCAAACCGTGGCCAAAAGGGATGAAATAGCGGTAATGGAGGCAAAAACCGCGGCGGCGGCCGTGGCACAGGAGGCGGCGGCCACCGCCGTGGCAAGAGGAGGCGGCGGCCAGCGGCAATCGCCAGCCCAGTGGCAGCCAAGGGAACCGTGGGGCAGTGAGCCGGTATCATGGGCCTGGAAGTGGCCTTGGGTCATGCGCCCTGTCCCTATCCAGCTAATAAATGGGTTAGGCCCAAGTCACAGCCAGCGACCCAGCAACAACCTGGGATTCTTGGGCCACTGTCGAGCCAGTGACAGCAGGCCCACTCGGCAGTGGAGACCCCGATAGATATTGAGGCCGCGATGCATACTCTTGGGCTTACTTCGCCCGACACAAATTGATACATAAACACCAATGCAACGTCTCATAGATGTCCTCCCAAGGCAATGTCTCGTCCTATTTTAATTTGAGCAATAATCGTTGTATAATTGTCGGAAATAGCCATTCAATTCCAATTCGAGGTTATGGTAGTACAAAAATTTCTCCCCCGAACCCATCGTTAACTTTAAAAAATATCCTTCACGCTCCTAAATTAATTAAAAACTTGATTTCAGTTAGAAAATTTACTACTGATAATTGGATTTCTGTTGAATTTGATCCTTTTGAGTTTTCCGTGAAGGATTTTCAGATTGGGATGCGTCTAATGAGATGTGATAGTCGGGGATAGCTTTATCCAATCACCACAACCACACATCAAGCCACATTACCATCCACTTTTGCAACTTTAGCTCCTTCTTTATGGCATAAACGTTTGGGTCATCCGGGAGCACCTGTTTTTGCTTCCCTTACACAAAATAAATTTATTGAGTGTACTAGAACTCGTAATTCTCATGTTTTTCGCTCTTGTTATCTTTGAAAATATGTTAATTTGCCTTTTGTTGCTTCTAATTCTCGTACTATTATGTCATTTGATATTATTCATAGTGATATTTGGACATCTCCCATTTTGAGTTCTTCGGGCCATGGATATTATCTTCTTTTGTTGGATGATTACTCTAAAAAAATTTGGACATTTCCTTTGTCTAAAAAGTCATAAGTTTTTTCCACATTTCTATCCTTTAGAGCATACATCCGTAGGGACCCATCATATTTTTATTTATGAGTTTTTGGGTGCTTATGTTATCCTTTCTTTCCTTCTACTACCATCAATAAACTTCAATCCCGGTCAACTTCGTGTTTTTTTTGGAATATCTGTCAAATCATTGTGGTTACAAATGTTACGACTTATCCTCTAATAAAATCATCGTAAGTCGTCACGTAATTTTTTATGAAATAAATTTCACTTTTGCCAAATTAGATTATTTCGGGTCTCCTACCTATGAATTTCTTGACGATAGCATACCCCCGTATTTGATACATATATTGGCCTCCCAAACATTCCCAATTGTTTCCGGTGTCTCGGCCCAATTACAAAGCCCAGCGGTTGTTGGCCCAGTTGAGCCTCTCTCGCTAGCAGCCTACTGCCGAGAGGCCCTTGTGGCTGGCAGTCCGCTGGGTCTTGGCCCACCTTCAGGCTCGAGCAACCCATCGTCCACTGGCCCACTGCCCAGCAGTCCAGTCACTGCCAGCCCACTGCCGGACAGTCCGTCATTCTCGTCTAGCCCAAATCCAATTCTAACCCAGTGGCATGTCACTCATAGTCAACACTAGATTTTTAAGTCAAACAAAAAATACGGTCTTCACACCCATATTGCCAAGTCATCGTTACCTCGTAATACTGTGTCTGTCCTTAATGACCCGAATTGGAAAATGGTTATGGATGATGAATTTAATGTTCTTATTAATAATAGGACGTGGGATTTGGTGCCCCATCCCCTGATGTTAATGTGATTCAGTCTATGTGAATTTTTAGTCATAAAGAAAAATCTAATTGTACTTTTGAGAGGCACAAAACCCGTCTTGTAGGTGATGTAAAGACTCAACAAGTTGGTGTGGATTGCAGTGAGTCTTTTAGTCCGGTTGGTTCAAACCGCAACTATCAGAATAGTCCTCCGTCTGGCTCTTTCGAAGGCATGGTCACTTCATCAGCTTTATGTCAAAAATACCTTCATGTATGGAGACCTCAATGAAATAATGTACATGTATCAGCCCATAGGGTACAGGAGATCCTACTTATCCTAATCATGTGTGCATGCTGAAAAAATCATTGTTTGGGCTTAAACTAGCCCTTAAGGCCTAGTACAAGAGGTTTGCAGATTTTGTTTCACTTATTGGGTTTTCTAACATCAGGTCTGATCATTCTCTATATTCATATGCCGTCAGGGTAATGATATCGCTTACATTCTTTTGTATGTGGATGATATTATATTAACTGCCTCATCTGATGCTCTTCGCAAGTCTATCATATCATTGCTTGGCTATGAGTTTGCAACAAAAGATCTAGGGCATGTGGTTTATTTTTATCCTAAAAGAAGTATGCAACAGATATTGTTGAACTAGCTGGAATGTCATCGTGTAGGCCGTACGCCACTCCGGTGGATACTAAATCGAAGTTGAGTGCTTCTTCCAGCAAGTCATATGCCGATCCATCACATTACTGCAGCCTTGCAGGGGCCCTGCAACATCTCACATTCACGAGGCCTGACATCTCTTATGTTGTACAACAGGTTTGTCTATTCATGCATAACCCGATGGAAGATCACATGCATGCTCTCAAATACACTGTGTGTTATATTCAGGGCACTCTCGATCATGGCCTGCATTTATATCTGTCTTCGACAACCACTCTTATTTCATACACAGATGTCGATTGGGGTGGATGTCTGAATACCAGACGCTCCATCTAGTTATTGTGTATTTCTTAGTGATAATTTGGTATCTTGGTCCTCAAAACGGCAAGCGACGTTGTCCAGATCCAGTGTCGAAGCAGAATACCGAGGAGTTGCCAATATGGTGCCTGAATCTTGTTGGCTACGAAACCTTCTTTTAGAGCTCCATTGTCTGGTTCCGAAGGCGATTGGTTTATTGTGATAATGTTAGTGCAATTTATCTCTCAAGGAATCCGGTTCACCACCAACACACTAAACATATTGAGCTGGATATTTACTTTGTTCGCGAAAAGGTTGCTCGTGGACAAGTGCGTGTCTTACATGTTTCGTCACGTTATCATATTGCCGACATTTTTACAAAGGTCTTCCGCTGATTTTATTTGAAGATTTTTGGGACAGTCGCAACATACGTCGACCTCCCCTTCGACTGCGGGGGTGTGATAGAATAGGCAAATTATATCTAGTCATAATTATGTATATTCTGTATATGATAGATATATATTGTAGTTATTGCTTACCGTAATTGTAGCCTAGGATTAGATTTGTATGTTAGTATATGTACTATGATTTTGAAATGAAATAATCAAGGAAGAATATTTCTTATATTTAGGACTAATATTAGTATTTGACCAATCTTGTCATATAATTTAATTTTGAAATAATCTATCAAATCCAGTTTAATTTATTTTCTATTTTTGAAGAGACTCTAAAGTTCATCAGAATCTCACTTAATACTTTCGTAAATTAATGGATTTAAACTACAATACATGCTTTATATATATATATATATATATATTAATTTCAAATCCGTGTTAGTTTATGTTATTTGCAGAAAATTTCAACTTTAACTTCGTATCATGATTTCAAATTTCAAATTCTCCAAAAAAAAAAGGCATGATTCCAAATCATGATTTTGTTTTTTTTTTTAAATATAAATTTGACCCATAAAATTTATGTTTTGTAAAAAAATATCCATAAGTTGGTAGATATATTTACCAACCATATTTATCAACTATTTATATCAAATATTTTAAAAAGTTATAAGTGGATAGTATATATTTATAACAAATTTACTCTTACCAATCAGTTACCAAGAAAATTTACGCGATAACTCATGTTCATTTTTTTCTTTTAAATGAATTAAAGTTTGATCAATAAATGTGTCTTTTAAGAAAGGTCTTCTAGTAGCGTATTAACTTTGTTATGAACTATGATTTGCTCGTTTGGTAAAATTGTATAAGAATTCGAGAAATTTTGATGGTTTTCACAACTGGTGAGGTTTTCATGTTTATGCGAAAAAATACAACTTAAAAATCTTCAAACAAAACTTAAACTTCAAATCAACCGATTTCAAACAACATTTTATATCATAATTTTAAATTATGTCAAACGGAACCTAAATATGGATGCTACGTAAATTTTGATACACTTTTGACGAAATGGTCAAATGAACTATAGCTAACATCTCTCAGAGTTTTGTGGTGGATATATAATGAATTAAATATTTGTAAATGGGACTACACAGTTTGAATTGAATGATGCAAAAAGGAGTCCGGAGCTTAAATGACATAAAAGGTGGTGCGTTGAATCAAAATACCCTAAGTGACATGAGTACCATTTGCTCAAGAAATTTCTCCGCAAAAGGTGTTAACTGTAACGGCGTAGTTAACTCCTTTTGCGCAGGAATTTACTGCGCAATAAGGGTTGTTATAAAACCTAATAGACTTAGTCATTTTCAAGTCACTCTTCACCTTCTTTATTTTCACTCTTTTACCATACTTTACCCCTCGAAAATCACGTCTCAGAGCTTCGAAACGTCAAACTTTGCTATAGAACTATATGTTTGTGGTTGCGGTTATTACTGTAGGCTCAAAACATCACGGACCCAAGATAATCCGGGGCATCACTTTTAGCATTGTAAAGTGCCCGATGTAAGTGTTTTTATAAGTTTTTAGGGTTTAGAGTTTTTTCACATTATCTACATATTTACTTTCAAAAACTGATTTTCTTGTAATGTTTATAGGATATGAATGGTTGCAAATATTTTCGATGGGAAGACGAAATTCTCGTGGATAAAATGGTGGCGCCGAAATTTGAAAAGCCTCCTATTGATAGAGATACCGCGACATCACGTATACTAGAGATACCGTAAAATTTGACTTGCAATTTAAACTTGTGGAAGCTCAATAAAAATTGACCTTTTGGAGGTCTTGCTAAAAGAATGCGAAGAAAAACAGAGTTTTTTTCAAGGATAACCTTAGAGACACTCAACGCGAGAAAAATACTTAGAATGATAAATTGAAATTTTGGAAGATGATTTGTGTTATCTTGTTATTATTTATTATTTCTATGTATTTTATTTATTACGTTTATTATTTTTATGTATTTTTGGTTAAGTTTATTATTTCTATGTATTTTGTTTTTATTAGTTACACGTTTTCATGTATTATGATATTTTCTATGTTTTTTTAAATGTATTATGTAATCGGCATCTTTTGTGTACTAATTTATTTGTGTTTTCATTACAAATTATGAATTATTAAACTTTTTATGTATTATTAACTCTAAGACTCTTATGTAAATTAATAATAGACTATAACAATCAAAGCAAAATTAAACATACTAATTTTCTTCAAATTGATATCTTCATCATAAATTAAAAATACACATAAAATCATGAGTCCAGGACTTAAATGACCCAAAAACTGAGCAACTAAACCAAATAACCCCTAATCATCATCAGAATAGAAGTCTTCAATAACGTCCTCAGAATAATATTTTGGGTTTCTTAAGACATATCTTCTTTCTATAGATGTTAGTTCTCTATCCATTGCTGATGTTTGTTCTTCGGCCAACTTTAGCATGTAAAATTTACATGTCTTGCTAGCATTATGTTTTTCCCTCTAATCCTCTGTACGACAACCTCACAAGAATGTTGATCAGTTCGAGACATGGTTAATGAGAACCTTGTTGGGATTTGATCATTGAAATTTCCAAGTCACGAACCAGACGTTCTGATTCGACATGCTGATAGGCCCATTCTCGGCGTAACCCGCAATAATATTCTCGTGGATCTGAATATTTCACATTGCAAAAATCATCATTGCGCTCTATAAGAAGGTGGAGTTTCAAATCATCTATCTTGAATTCATTGTTATCAAGATAACTCGAATCACCGGAATAGCTGCTATGATTTGAGCTGTCATCACCACCGCTATTCGGATCATTTGGAAGGAATACTGACAATTCTACATTTCTACTACTCGACATTGAATATGTTGTAGTGTAATAACAAATGAAAGACTATTTATATAGTTGCAAACCCCACGTACCCTTGGGGTCTTCATTAATAGGATCATGGAGAATCATCTTCATCCGACATCTTACAGTCCAAATCTCAGTTGGATCTGAACCTAACGTAACCATGTTGACCATATTCAGCCCTGAGGCAACGTATTTTCATCCGATTGATCTCTTCGCGAAAATAGTTAAGAGCATAATTGAACTCTTGTGGTGTACAGTGAGGTATTGATGTAGCACGACTTTTTGAACGTTCGAGTCCGAGCCCCCTCAAATTTTGTTCTAGCATTTCAGCCTTCTAACATTCCAATTCCACTCAGTTGTCATTGTATTATTGAATTGTTGATTGTATCTGTGGTTCGGGTTATTTGAGTTTTTAAAATCAACATTTAGTTCACATGTACAACCCATTGCTTCGAATATGTCTGTTGAGGTAAAAAATGTAATGGAACCAATATCAGAAAATTGGTTCCAAATTAACATAATAACTCGTTTTAATATGAGTGCTAGTTATTCGTCATTCATCTTATATATTACTCCTTGATTTGACAACACTATATTCGCTTTTGATCGATTTATATGACACTTATATTGCGCAATTTTTACATGCGCAAAATATGATGTTTCGGAATGACATCCTTAATTTGACAACATTATGTTCGCTTTTGATCACTTTGTATGATACACTTATATTGCGCGGCTTTTACATGTGCAAAATATGATGTTTTGGAATGACATCTTTAATTTGACAACACTATGCTCGCTTTTGACCTCTTTATATGACACACTTATATTGCGCAACTTTAACGCAAAATATGATGTTTCGGAATGACATCCTTGATTTGACAATACTATGCTCATTTTGACCGCTTTATATGACACACTTATATTGCGCAACTTTTACATGTGCAAAATATGATGTTTCAGAGTGACATCCTTGATTTGAAAATACTATGCTCACTTTTGACCGTTTTATATGACACATTTATATTGCACAACTTTTACATACTCAAAACATGACACACTTATCTAACAGAACTTTTATATAACTCATTCGGTTTAAAAAGCTCACATTTTAAAAATGACTAGAAAACTTATATTCAATAATTGGTTCAAAAATAGATAAAAAGGCGAGGGTAGCTCAAGAATGCCTAATGGTAGGATAAAAACAAACACAAACACAAACACAATTGAATCATATTTTAAGAAAGAGATTTTAGGATGTTACACATATTTATCTAATGAATAATAATATGGTGTTCTTCGTTCCTTTGAAAATCAAACAATTTGTATCAATGTTGATTTAAAAGTTATTGGACACATAATTAGGGGTGACACACACTCCTCAAAATCTAAAAGAGCTATAATTTGGGGTGAAAAGCTTCAATGAGTTTAATTATATATGAAAAGGTGTGATTAGGAGGTATTATATCGCTGACATAGTTTAGTTGTGCCACAAGCTTTGTCTGCTACATATCAGACTTCCAAATTCAAGGATGAACCACTGGTTATCCAACACTTGATGAAAGAAATTTTAGAAACGCATAAAGCACTAGATATGTATCATGCTTTGGACGATCTTAATTTTTTAGGAGCGGATGAAGAAGATCACTGAAAAACTGTTAGAAAATAAAAATATTTAGTGAGACTCTTCTTATCCAGTTTATCCAATAATTCAAGAATGGATAGGTCTTTCAAAATATTTACCACAAACATTAGATTGTGGAGTGTCATATTGTTGTGTCAACCAAGCAAGTGCTCCTAATGATGATAGTTGGGATCTAGACTACAACGAGGATGATGGCGAAAGAAATAAAGGGGAAGAAGATGAAGAATAGAATGCAAGTAAGGAGGATGATGAAAATGATGACGATGATGAGGTGTTTCCAGAAAGTGACGAAGATTAAATTACTTTTCTGATTTTTATATGTTATAAAAAATTTCAATAGAATTTTCTTGATGATAAAATGCCTAATTCAAGATTCTTCATTAAAAAAATAATACATCATTCCGTACAAGAAGAAAAATACTTAAGATTCATAATTCAAGACAATTCGAATACATCAAGGAGAATTAAAATACATTCATAAAATCATGAGGTTCTTCAACCATGAGAGGTTCTTCCACCACCAGAGTTACTTACAACACCACGGTCCCGTAGGTGACACAAACGCTTATCATGGCCAAACTCCTTACACATCGAGCACTTTCGAGAGTATATTCTATCCGGAACATTCATTTGATTGAGAATCCAAATTCATGCGTTAACTCGCAATTTACGGATATACTCCTTGTTAGCAATCATTGAAAATGGCTCTTCTGACCAATAAGCCTGATCACCAAGTGGGTAGAAACGAATGACATATGCTTTAAGATAATTTTTGGCGTTGTATTCCGATGCCACATAATTTGATATCTTTTTTCCAATTGCCTCAAAACACTTGATGGCATGAGAACACGACATGTTGTATGATTGTCATTTACCACAACTGTACGTTTTCGTAATCTCATAAACAATATGAATGTAATCTCCCCGACCTTGGTAAGAACCTGTCTTGATTTCAAACACAGGTTCAGCATGATTATATTTTACCATCGTGTGTTGCTCATATTTTTTCCTATGATGCTCGAACATTTTTGCAGTATTTGGCATCCATTTCCCACCATCTGCGAATATGGCTTTAGCTTATTTTGTTCTAGCCACAAACCGCTCCACAACTTGCTTGTAAGTCATTCTCACCATTGCAATAACGGGCAGCCCCCGTGCAGATTTTAGCAAACCATTGAATGACTTCGAGTTGTTTGTTGTTAGCATCCTCCATCTCATGCCTTCATCCGCATGTAATGTCCATTTGTCAATATTGATTGCCTTCAACCAATTATATTCTTCCGGCTTCGCTGCCTTGATCATCTCCATCCGCAAAAAAAAGTTCTTGATGCTATGTTGCAGCTGCCCACATTCATTTATTTAGTGTGCTTTTTCTAAAGGTCGTCTGAAAATTTATCTTTATATGGCTTGAACAATAGTGATGGTAAGCAAAGGGATGCTGCCACCCCTCCAAACGAAATATATTGTTCAATATGTCGTAATTTTGATCATATAGCACGCATATGCCCATACGATCCTTAATAACGTATCGCCTCAAATATGTCAAAAACATGTCTTATGTTTCGTTGCTCTCGTTAACGGCAATGGCGAAAGCAAGAGGGAATATAGACACATTGGCATTATATCGTATATCACGTACACTTGTGTGCCATCTATGGATATGATTGATCATCAATGAGTAAAACCATCAATGCATGGTTTGAATGTCCAAAACACAAAATTGAAAATATTACCGAGTACACCAGATTGGGTGTTGAGCTTTCACTCAAAGACTAGTCATCAGTGATATTTCACTCGCTATAAAGCACTAAACCTTGCGGTGCAATGAATATTGGATATCTACCTATTACAGATAATGCAAACTCATGCTTACTAACTTTCATTCTTTTGTGTATGACATTGAGTAATGTTGAGTAATCCAAGTTAGTTGAAAACTTAACATGATATTGTGGTGGAATAATATAACGAAGAGTATTATTATCATGAAGAATCTCTCCTTCCCAAAATAAAGAAACATTAACAGTTGAAGGAGGAGGCGTCATTTGTTTTATGAACTTTGGAGTTAGATAGTTTTTTCAAGAACATTTTTGATGATCTAAACTTATGAAATGGGTGAGTCTTTACTTCATCCAAAATTCATGTTAAATAAAAAACCGATGGGTTCTTGCAATAATTGTCATAGTGTTATGTCAAATCAAATATAAATGGATAAATGAATAATTGATTATAAAGCACAATAATTTATTGCGTAATTAAACTTAAAAGTGACCATTTAAAAAATATGGGCTGCCTAGGGTTATATTAACCCCTTTTTCGCAGAAAAATTCCGTGCAAAAAATAGTTTTATCACTGTTTTTTTTTTTTGTTGATGTATTTTTATTCTCTTGCTAACTTTGTGGGTCATTTAAGTTTATGACTATGCAAAAAGTGAATTGAATGATGTGAGGTAGCCAATGGGTAGCTAGCGCGTGGTAAAATATCAGAGAGAATCATCTCAAAGTTTTCTTCACATATCTTATGATTTGACCGTTTGACTATCTTAATTACAATAACTCGGCTCATAGTTTAGATATTACTATTATAGTGGAGTTTTATTAAATAATTTCTATATTTTAAATTCGAAAACATTATAAATATCCGTAATAGCTGGTAAAGAATGGTTCATGTCCTAATACTAACAACTCTCTGCCCAATAAAAGATAGAAATAAGGTTACTTCACCCTTTTCAGATTTCATTTAAAAAATTATACTGAATAATATGTTATTATTGTTACAATATTGTCTTTGAAAATAAAAGGAGTGACTATTTCCACATTGAAAGATAAGCTTGTCTTTATTTATTTATTTATTTATTTATTTATTTAGAGCTAGTGAATTGAATGATGTGAGGTAGCCAATGCGTAGCTAGTGCGTGGTAATATCCGAGAGAATCATTTCAAAGTTTTCTTCACATATCTTATGATTTGACCGTTTGACTATCTGAATTACAATAACTCGGCTCATAGTTTGGATATTATTACTATTATAGTGGGAGTTTTATTAAATAATTTCTATATTTTAAATTCGAAAACATTATAAATATCCATAATAGCTGCTAAAGAATGGTTCATGTCCAAATACAACAACCTCTCTACCCAATAAAAATAAAAATAAGATTACTTCATCTTTTTCAGATTTCACTTAAAAAATTATACTGAATAATATGTTACCTTTTCAGATTTCACTTAAAAAATTATACTGAATAATATGTTATTATTGTTACAATACTGTCTTTGAGAATAAAAGGAGTGACTATTTCCACACTGAAAGATAATCTTGTTTTTATTTGTTTATTTATTTATGTATTTATTTAGAGCTGGTGAATTGAATGATGTGAGGTAGCCAAGGTAGCTAGTGAGTGGTAATATCCGAGAGAATCATCTCAAAGTTTTCTTCACATATCTTATGATTTGACCGTTTGACTATCTGAATTACAATAACTCGGCTCATAGTTTGGATATTACTATTATAGTGGAGTTTTATTAAATAATTTCTATATTTTAAATTCGAAAACATTATAAATATCCGTAATAGCTGCTAAAGAATGGTTTATGTCCTAATAGTAATATTAACAACCTCTCTACCTACAAAGATAGAAATAAGATCACTTCACCCTCTTCGGACCCATTTAAAAAATTATATTAAATTGTATGTTGTTATTATTACAATACTGTCTTTGAGAAAAAAAGGAGTGACTATTTCCACACTAAAAGATAAGCTTGCCTTTATTTGTTTATTTAGACCTAGCATAGTAGCATTCACTACCTTGCCAAAAATAAAAAAAAGAGTCAATGCGTGTATAGGGGAAATGTTATTCAATTAAATTTGGTTGATCAAACATTTTAAAAGTATTTTTTCTAGAAATTTTTTTTCTTAAAAATGAGAAAATAACTTTTATAATGGATATAAGAAAAACAAGTTTCACAAATGTCATTCTATGTTAATGTTTCATCCCATCCCCACCACCCCCCACAATCCTACCCTCATCCTCCTCTCATGGTGTTTGTGTAGATTATTTATACAAATATTTTTAGTATAATTTTTTGTTTATGTATCAAACATTTTAAAAAGGTAAGAAAAGTTATTTTTCAAAAAAGTCTTGGGAGTAAGTATTTGGGAGCTCACAAAAATCAGAAACAAATTCCACCTTTACTTGAAAGTTGAAACAGGATGGCGACTTCCCATTACAAATAGCAGTGAGAATTGATTGGAAGCAAAAGAAAATTATGATTGTCTACGTTAATTATTAATCTGGTATACCGTATACATATAAGCAATAAGCATTTCAAATTTTCTAGAATGCAGATTATGATTATTGATGTATACTTTACGGAAGGAAAAAAAAACAGTTGGATGTATGTCACATTAAAATTTGTTCTATATTATATTCTATTTGTTGTCAGTCCTCACCTTTTGTTTCTCGAGGGTCAATTTTATAATTTAATACACAGTTAATAAAAACAAATAAGGTCACAACAATACAAGTCTATCCGAGGAACTGGTGTAACTCAAAAATTGTAGTTTTTAAATTTTTAAAAACATACAATTTTTCGAGTTAGAAAACTTCCTTTTTAGAGTATGTATTACTATATCTGTTTAATTCATGAGAAATAGTTTTGACTTCTCATGATCATAATTTTGAGTCTTTGATCGTTCAATTATCATGATTTTCAGAACATGAATCTATTCAAGTACTTTTATTAGGTTATAAAATTAGCAAATCTGATCAAATGTCAATTGTAGATGCAGTTACCAATATCATTATATATCATGACCCACAATCCTATTATACGGAGACATAGTGAGTACAACAGATTCACTTCACATGTAATTACTACTTAAAAATGGTAAACCACCCAAAGCACCTAGCACGGGTTATTTTGTCCCAAAAAATACGTGTACACTCTCTTAGTCGATGGGGGTCGAATTCAGAATTATAATTGCATATAGCTAATGCATTAATATCCCCTATCTAAACTATATGTCTCCACTATAGTTAGAATGTTTACTAACTTAATTATTATAGGTACTAGTCAGAATCCTCCAGAATTTTCAATTTTACGTGGCAACATAAAAATGCTTGATGAGATAAGGAGGACTAATCATTATTAATCGACGAAAGATTGCTTGAGATAAGGAGAGTTAGTCACTACTCCTGGTTTTAGCTTTCACCTGATCAGCATCACTTATAACGATTTAATCACACGTTTCTTCATTATGAGAACGGATGAATCATAACAGTAACAATTTGAAGATTAAGTATTCGAATTTCAGTTAGTAGTAAACTAGTTTGCTTCAATCAATTTTGATAAACATGGTTACTCGACATTAGTATTTATAAGCTTTAACAAATTACACGATAAATTAGAAGATGTGCATACAAACTGACTAATAATTATATTTTAAAAAAGGAAATCAATCATTTAGTCTCAGAGATGATTAGATCCATTTTTGTACATGATCGCCAATATTCTTGAATTTTTATAACTAAGTTATAAATATTCTTCCCACAATGTGGATGCACAACGCACGTGAACAAAGGCGATGCATTACTACTAATGGTGTGAACTACTTATGGTATCCCACAATAATGGTATCCCAATTCATAGCTCTAAATCTAATATAGTCACGTTCTCCGCCACTATTCGATTTCACTACCAAACTTTCATGGTCTTCGATAACTTATTTTATTACTTAAAAAGGCACAAAAGGATCTATTTAAAAATATAAATCCTTATTGGTTTATTGAATTAACACCTAAATATTTTATTTATTTATTAATTATTCATTGCATTTGCACTACTTATACTGACACATGAAGCCATTCAAAGACATTGTGTCAGTTGTTTGTCTAGCACTAGCAGAAAAGAAAAAAAACAATCAGAGAATGATAAAAGTAGTTTTTCCTTCTTAATTAGAAGTATTGGATTCAAATTTTATTGTACAATACTACTAAAAATCTCTATTATTTCAAATTTTTCATTGAAAAATATTTAGCGGTGATTTTTCACTGAATGTCATCGGTGGAATTTTTTTAAATAAAAGTGTTTTTACATAGAAAAATTTCAGTGTTTCAATGAAAACCTATTTTCTATCATGCGTTTATCACTGAGCTGGTTCGGCGGAAATGAGGTAGAAAAAACATATTTTATAATATAAAATCTCCTTCTTAATGTCGGTGATAAAAACCTATATTTCTAACAGTGCACATAGTCGCCTTTATTATAGAGTATTTTACCCAAATATAAATTTTTTAATATAAAATTAAATTTAATCGAATCACAATACCAATACCCCAAACACTACACAAAAAGGTAGAAAAAGAACGAAAAATTTCGTCCACAAGCGTTTTGGAATTGCTTGGACTTTAGAAAGGTCCAAATGACTTTTGTTACTCCACAAAAAGATCCACTGATCTATAATAAGAAAAGGGTTTGGTGCATTCACCTCTACCCTCCATATACAAACAATAAAATATGCACTGGGCCACAATTGAATTATTAAGCGTGATCAGGGAAATGGGGACAATTACGTAATAAATGATGTTGATGTTCTTTTTTGTACACATAGCTAGAAAAAGCCACATGTGGCTTATTAACTAATAATTAATTCAAGTGACATTATATAAAATACACACCTAGTAAGCTTTAAATAAATTATGTAATTTTAATGTGAATTAATGTAGCTAATTTTAAATCTGAATTGAAAGATAAAGATTCTTTTTTCATTTGAATTTAAAAATTAAAATCTTTAAAGATAAATATTTTTTATATGTCCTATCTTTACTGATCAAAACAAAATCAAACTAAGATTATGAATAAGATTAACATTAACAATAATAATAATAATAATAATAATAATCTATATCTATCTATATATTATTAAAAATTAAAATAAAAACTAATATAAGAGAAAAGACCAAAAAATATATAAAACTACCTAATCCCTAACCTAACCTGCACGTAACTCCGCATTCCCTCAACCCACGTCTCCTTACCATGCTCACACACAAACACACAAATTTATAAATTTACAAAAAAAATTAAACTCTTTAAACATAATAATCAATTTTCTTAAAACGAGGGAATTTTTGCAAGTAAAGTAAAACTTAAAGAGTATTTCAAATTTCACGAAGACGGTTGGACATTTTTTATCCTAATATATTATTTTAGATAGATAAAATTATTTTAAATAGATAAAATTTATATTATCAATAGAGGTTTCTTTCAACAATTAAATTTTACACGATAATTCCATGCACTTCCACTAAAGAGGGAAGACAACCCACCACTTCATAGAAAGAGAAACCAATTTAGGTTTGAATTTGAAATTGAAAACTAACTTTGTTTCAACAATACTATTTTACACTATAAAGAAAGATTCAACCCATCAGTTCACATAAAGAGAAAGTGAGAAACTGCTTTCATTTGGAAGAAATATTGGACATTCTTCTCAGTTACTACAATTTAATATTTACATTAGTTTTCAAATATTTCTTATTTATGTTCTGAATGATTGCAGGATTTGAATAATTTTATGTCGGATTTGTTAAGATAATTATGGGGAAATCCCATAATTATATCAAATTATCATTAATCATGAATATTGTAATATCTTAATTTAGACTTGTAATCACATTATTTAGGATAATTGTAAATTAGTATTATCTAAAACATAGACGCCTTATGCGTTAACTTTTTAATGGAGCGGCAATATAAGAGAAATTCTCTACAAGGATAGTAATCAGCTAAGCCTAAGAAACTACGCACCTCAGTACGAGTTGTGGGCCTCAACCAATTCTTAACTGTCTCGATCTTCTGATTATTGACTTTGATGTCTAGATCTGATACTACATGCCCGAGAAAGGCCACCGAATTTAACCAGAACTCGATAGTGTTTATTGATGATATTCTAGTGTATTCTCGATCAGAAGAAGAGCATGCAGATCATTTTCATTGGAATGAAATCACTCAAGGAATCAATTTCCCTCATGGTATCAAGAGCCAAAAAGATTTTGGCCTAAAAAATTTCCCTCACCTCTCTTAGCCAATTTTTTTCCTTGTTTTTTCGACCAACACTTAATCAAACCCTAGGGTTTTCTAAAAACCCTAATACTAAACCACTTCAACCCAAACCCTAAGCTACAACACCCCCACCCACCGGCTTCTCTCTTTCTCCCTTTTCACAAACCCTACCCGGCACTTAGGATTCTCCAAGTTAATTCCACCACACACAAAACACTATTCTCTTCTTCTTTTATTCTTGTTTTGTTTGTTGCATGGATAAACTATGGCCGAAAAACAAAATTTTCATCCTGATCTTGCCTTCAATAATGTCAAGAACTTTATTTTCATAACACTTGAAATGGAAAAAGGGCAATACACCTCTTGAGCGGAATTGTTCAAAATTCATTGTCGCGCTTATGAGGTAATATACCATATCATCCCTTCCGAGTCATCATCGGACACCCATGCGGCGGACAAAAAGCTATGGTCCCGTTTAGATGTTATAGTCCTTCAATGGATTTATGGCACTATATCAAACTATCTTTTACATACCATGCTAGAGCCGAACTCTACAGCTTAACAGGCGTGGGAACTTTTACAAAACATATTTCAAGATAACAAACTTTCTAGGCTTGTATATCTTGAACACCAATTTACTAATGTTAAATTGGATGATTTCTCCAACGTTTCCGCCTATTGTCAAGAATTGAAGGTGCTCGCAGACCAACTATCAAACGTTGGTTCGCCGGTAACAAATCAACGGTTGGTTCTTTAGTTGATTGCAGGATTGAATGAACAATATGATGGAGTTGCTACATTCATTCAGCAGAGTAATCTGTTGCCTCCTACTATGAGGCCCGTTTGAGGTTAATTCTCGAGGAAACACGGAAAGAAAAACAGGCATCCTCTGGAGCCGACACCGCCGGAACTGCTCTCATCTCCACCATTTCATTTTCTGCGGATTTTCAGCCACAAAATTCTGGTTCGGGTGGAAATGGAAATCGCAACAATAATGGTCAAAACTAGGTTCAAACCGTAATAATAACAAAGGAAAAATAATAGTGTAAAGGGGCGAGGTAGGGGAGACGGTCAACCATCCGGCGGCAGCAACCAGTCCGGGCAGTGGCGGCCCAACCAGCAAGTCGGAAACCAGTGGGGGCAGTACCCATCGTGGACCTGGGCCCCACAGTGGGCTGCCCCGCCATGCCCATATCCAACGTCGTCATAGACCAGGCCCTCATCTTCAAATCGACAGCCCAAAATTCTAGGTTCTCGTCCACAATGTGCATTTGCAGCCCATGCACCATCTTCTGTATGTTATGCTCCCACTGATATTGAACAAGCCATGAACAACATGAATCTAAATATTCCAGATGAGTCGTGGTATATGGACACATGGGCAACATCTCACATGACGACATCTCAAGATAATCTCTCATCTTATTTTAATATGAGCAGTAATAAAATATTATTGTCGGTAGTGGACAAAAAATTCCAATTCGTGGTATTGGTCAGGTAAAACTACCCCTCCACACCCACCATTATATTTGAAAAACGTCTTACATACATCAAAACTGATTAAAAACTTTATATATGTTCGACGTTTTACAATTGACAACAATGTTTCTGTGAATTTTGATCTATTTGGCTTTTCTGTGAAAGATTTTCAGACGGATATGACACTAATGAGATATAATAGCACGTGAGACTTGTATCCCATCACCATTGTTTCCAATAATCGCATGACCAACCATTGCATCTATTTCTCCTATTATATGGCACAATCGGTTGGGACACCCAGGAGCACCAGTTTTCAATAATCTTAGGAAGAATAAATTATTTTCTTGTAACAAACTTTTGGACTCTTCTGTTTGACAAACTTGTGTGTTTGGAAAGCATGTTAAGCTTTTTTTTGCATCATCTACTTCTCGTACCCTTATGCCATTTGATCTTTTGCATTGTGATTTGTGGACATCACCAGTTTTGAGTTCTGCAGGTCATAAATACTATATGCTCATTTTAGATGATTATTCGAATTTTCTATGAACATTTCCCTTGGAAAATAAATCACAAACCTACACCATTTTTAAATAATTTAGTGTTTTTATCAAAACTCAATTTGACAAATCCATTAAATATTTTCAAAGTGACAATAGAGAGAATTCATAAATGCCCAATTTAATGATTTTTGTCACCAAAATGGAATATCTTTGCGTCTTTCATGTTCACATACATCACCACAAAATGGGAAAGCCAAAAGAAAAATTCGAACAATTAACAATATGGTCCGCACTCTCCTTGTGCATTCGTCCACACCACCAAATGTTTGACACCATGCACTTCAAATGGCCACATATCTTTTAAATATTCTTCCTAGTAAACTGCTCCCCAATGTGTCCCCTACACAAATATTGTATCACTGTCTCCCATCTTTTACTTATTTGAGGGTGTTTGTGTTATCCTTTATTTTCGTCTACAACCATTAACAAATTGCAGGCTCGTTCCACTCCTTGTGTATTTTTGGGATACCCACAAAATCATAGGAGATATAAATGTTATGATATGACGAACGGAAAAATCATTATATCTTGTCGTGTAGTTTTTTATGAGTCTACATTCCCGTTTGCTAATTCTCATGTGGCATCCTCGCCTTCATATGATTTTTTGGACAACAGAATACATCCAATTTTGCACCACCATCTCAATATCCAAAATTATATGGGACCTACCTAATAAAACCCTCAAAATGTCCGGACCAACCACAAAATGGGACTGGACCAGTCCACAGATCGGAGGCCACAACCTTTTTATCGATGGTCTCAGCCCAGTCCATTTTTAGTGGAAGCCAGGCCCAAGTGAGGGAGCCCACTGATCCCTCACCCGTAAACCAATCCAGCCCAATACCATGTGCATTATCCCAGCCCAATAACCCAACGGCAATCTATTTCAACCACATTCTGACTTGGGCCAAAATACCATCTCTCAGCCCAATGCCATACCCAAGACCCATAATACCCAACCGATAATAGCACAACATTGGACTATTGAAACTCATGTCATACACGGGATTTTTCGGCCCAAACATCATTTTAACCTACTATCTTTGGTTCAACCATCACCTCTACCAAAAATCCCAAACACAGCCCTATCATACCCGAATTGGAAAGTTGTCATGTTAGATGAAACTAATGCTTTTATTAAAAATAAGACGTGGGAATTAGTGTCCCGTCCATTTAATGTCAACATAATTAGGTCTATGTGGGTTTTCTGCCATCAAAAGAATTTTGATGGCTCCTTTGAGAGATACAAGGCTCGCCTTGTTGGTGATGGCAGGTCTCAGCAGGTTAGAGTGGATTGTGGTGAAACTTTCAGTCCGGTGGTTAAGCCAGCAACTATCCGGATTCTTACATTGCCATCTGCATGAGACATTTTACATGCACCAGCCGTTGGGTTTTCGAGACTCTACACATTCAGAATATGTTTGGCTGCTTAAAAAATCCTTATATGGTTTGAAAGAGGCTCCACGGGCATGGTATGATAGGTTTGCATGTTTTGTATCCACACTTGGTTTCTCACACAGCAAGTCTGATCAGTCATTATTCATTTATAAAAAATGAAGTGACATGATGTATATCCTCCTATATGTAGATGAAATCATTCCCACAGCCTCATCTACATCAATTTGTCGGTATATTATGTCCCTTCTCGCAACAGAATTTGTGATGAAGGATTTGAGTCCTTTAATTACTTTTTGGGAATTGTTGTAACTCAATATGCAAATGGTCTGTTTCTAAGTGAAAAGAAATACACCGAGGAGATCATTAACATAGTCGGTATGTCCTCATGCAAACCATCACACACTCCGGTGGTTACAAAGGCCAAATTGAGTAGCGCTACAGGGACTCCATACAATGATCCAACACACTACGGCAGTCTAGCAGGGGCCTTGCAGTACCTCACTTTCACGATACCTGATATCTCCTATGTAGTTCAGCAAGTATGTTTACATATGCATGATCCGAAAGAGGAACATGTGGGGGCTCTCAAGAGGATTCTGCGGTACATCAAGGGGTACTCTTCATTTTGGACTGCATTTGTATAAGTCATCCATATCGAATCTCCCATCTTATACAGATGCGGATTGGGGTGGCTGCACGGACACACGACGTTCCACCTCTTGTTATTATGTGTTTTTGGAAGATAATTTGATTTCATGGTCATCCAAACGACAGCCAACGTTGTCTCGGTCGAGCGCTGAAGCAGAATACCGAGGGATAGCTAATGTGGTTGTTGAATCATGTTGGCTCTGTAATCTTCTCTTAGAGCTCCATTGTCCGATTGAAAAGGCAACTGTGGTTTATTGTGATAATGTGAGTGCGATATGCTTATTCGGTAATCCTATTCAATATCAACGCACAAAACACATCGAAATGGATATATTATTTGTTCGAGAAAAGGTTGCACGTGGACAAGTCTGTGTTCTCCGTGTACCATCCCGTTATCAAATTGCCGACATTTTCACCAAAGGTCTTCCGCTCGTACTATTTGATGATTTCCGGAATAGTCTCAGCATACGAGAACCTCCCGCTAAGACATCGGGGGACTGTTAAGATAATTATAGGACAATCCCATAATTATTTCAAATGATCATTAATCATGAATTAATATCTTTATTTAGGATTGTAATCACATTACTTAGGATGATTGTAAATTAGTATTATCTAATTTAAGCTAATTAGATATGTCTTCCTTTATTCTATTAGAATACCTCTATATATATATTTTTTACCATTAAAATGAAATCACTCCATGAATCAATTTCCCTTGGGATTAAGAAATGTACCCAATAGTTTGGTCGATGGAGCTGTCAGAGAGAAATTAAAAATTATTCCGGTCTGGTAAGTTTGTATATCTTAATTTTTAAGTTGGGTCATATTAGCTGCCTATCTTTATGTTAAATAGATTATAGAAAGAGAAGGCCGAAAAAGAATAACGCTGTGTTTTTTTTTCTCTGACAGGTGTGAGGGGCAACTTTATTCTCATGCCATATATGACGATTTTGATTTACATATTAATAAAGCAAAAAATCAATGAGGTTATTTGATTTATTTGTTAATACTAATCTAATAATTAGATATTGAAATATAGTCTTTTTATGAGGGAAGCTCTTGAGAGTTGAGCGGCAATCAAAATTGGAAAGGAAAATTTGAAAAAATATGAATATTTACTCTTTATTTTCTATAACGCCGCTATGAAAATGTTGGTATGAGAACTCTAGATATATTATATCCGCGTTTGTAATTGCGTTCTTGGTTCTTCTAACATTAATAATTTATGCCATGAGCAAGCTGATGAGTTATCGATTAGAAGAAAAAAAATTATTGTGTTTAACAGGCAAGTAGGGTCCTACCTCAAGTCTATGCTATCTTTTCTTCATAGACATTAAATTAACTCCTTTTTTTTCTTGTGTGATAAAAGTGAAAAAATAAATATTGTTAATTGATCCTAATAAATTTGATGTTTTTCATAGTAATCTTTATTTATAAAGGAGAGATTATTGCAGTTTGATCTTATTTGCACGATCAAGGAACATAATCATGCGACAAGAGGCTAAAATGAAAATAATTTACCAACTATTTTGTCCTAGGCCATTTCAAGTTTGGGAAGTTAGACAAGAAAAAGTATTATTTCTTCAAAAAACGTATGGGCAGGTGGCATTTTTAGCATTATAGCAATTGAATCATATGAATTTTGTATTTGCAGGTGGCTTTCAGTTTGTCTCTAAAAAGGAAACTTGCAAAAGTGTGGTATATAAAAGATATGTGCTCTATAATTTTAGTCATTATATTTTGTAGAATTATATTAATCTTCCTTAGGAGCCTTTCTCATTAATACAATATATATAGTGTGTACATTATGAAATTCTAATACAAAAGGGATCCTATAATTACCATAATTATACAACACTACTAATTACAAAATATATGGTGTACACACTATATACATTGTATTAATGAGAAAGGCTCCCCAAGGGAGATTAATCCAATTCTACATGGTATCAGAAGCCAACAATCCTTCCCAACCCAAAACTTAATTTCGCCGACCTCTCCCCTCTTTTTCAGGCGCCGAACCGACCATATACAATCGATATACACTAAATATACAGTTGTCCAGCCCTAAACTCTGCTAACAGCCCTGTATACCCTGGTATACTGCCGCTATACGGCCCTACCTCATTCCCTATCACTCCAACAGGTCATATACCCCTTGTATACAACCCATATACGTCGATATACACTCCGTATATGGCAGCTATAAATCCCTGCCATTATATACTATTCGTATACCACCTCCCTAAGCCGTTATACACCCCGTGTATGGCTATTTTCTGCCTCATATACGTGCAATATACGCTCCCCCTTATTGTCTTCTCTCTCCTACCCGATCTCCGGCAGCCACCATGGTCGGAAACCACCACGAACAAGGCGGGGGACAGAGGTAGTGGCAGTAATGGTCGAGCACGGAACTAGGCTTCAAGCTTGAGCCCAGCAGCAGCACCAGTACAGCTCGCCCCAGCCCAAATGCTGGGCCCCGGCCATCCAACCCAAAATCCCTCAATCCAGCAACGTCCCAGCAGTCTGGGACCACATCCGATGGGCCATAAAAGTCATGCCCAATTTTCTAGGGCCCACCTCTCTACTCCAGGTCATCCACAATCCATTCTGGGCCAAGTTTTTGGCACTTTGACCCGCCAACAACCCAATAATGTGTGGTATATGGATACGGGCGCCACATCTCATCTCACCAACAATTATGGTATTTCTCAACTACGCAAGTTACAATCTCCACAATCTATTATGGTCGGTAATGGTCATCGCATTCCAATTCAAGGATTTGGCCACACCCTTACCTCACCACCGCATCCACACTTCTCTCTTAAAAATGTCTTTTATGCCCCAAACATCATCAAAAATCTAACTTTTGTTACAAAATTTGCCACCGATAATTTTATCTCAATTAATTTTGACCCGTTTGAATTTTCTATAATGGACCTCTATACCGGAAAACTCCTTACGAGATGCAATAATGAGGGGGCCTATATCCTTTCCTACCCACATCCGCTGCTAGTGTCACCCCTCCCACCATTTTAACAATCATATCTCCCTCTACGTGGCATAGTAGACTTGGTCATCCAGGTTCTCACGTTTTTTATTCTCTTAGAAACCGAAATTTAATCTAATGTAACAAAGAGACTCTTTCTCATAGTTGCTCCTCTTGTCAGTTAGAGAAACACGTTAGACTACCATTTACGACTTCTATGGGTACTACTTTCTCCCCCTTTGATATTATTCACGTTGATTTATGGACATCTCTCATAACTAGCAACTTAGGCCACAAATATTATCTGGTATTTTTGGATGATTTCTCTCACTTTCTTTGGGTCTATCCACTCAAATGTCAAGTGTTCTCCAAATTTGTTGAGTTTCGTACACTAGTTAAAACGCAAATTGAAAAAGACATAAAATCGTTTCAATGTGATAATGGTCATGAGTTCAATAATTCCCTATTTCATAAATTTTGTGTGGCTAATGGCATGATCTTTCGTTTCTTGTGCCCCCATACCTCCCCTCAAAATGATAAAAAACCGAAAGAATTCTCTGAGCCATTAATAATATGATTCGTACCCTCCTTTTTCATGCGTCTCTCCCCCTACTTTTTGGGTATATGAACTAAAAATGGTAGAACACATTCTCAATATTTTACCTACCCGTGCGATTCAAAATAGGACATCCACCGAAATTCTCTACCGTCGGATCCCCACCTATGACCATTATAGAATTTTCGGTTGTCTGTGTTATCCTAATCTGACATCCACACACACACACACCCCCACAAATTGGCACCCAAATCTACTATGTGCGCCTTTCTAGGCTTCCCATCAAACCATAGGGGATACATGTGCTATAAACTATCCACCGACAAAATCATAATCTCACGCCACATCACTTTTGTCGAGTATGTTTTCTCGTTTGACAACATTCAAAAATTTCGAGTCACTGATTACAAATTTCTTAATGATTCGGACACATCACCGCTTGTCCACCAAGATATCCGACATGCTACCACTATTCCAGCTGTAGTCAGCACCCTGTCACCACCACCTCTCATCACTTCCACTACTGGCGGTCAGTCAGGCCACCCTCCACCCTGTATCGACGGTCAGTCATGCCACCCTCCACTCTATACCGCCATCATTACCCTCACATCCCCGACTCTTCCGACTGCCATTGCTACCACCGGCAGTCGATCTGACATTCATCGGCCTCCTTCGATTGCTCCTTCCACCACCGATAATCGACCAAGTCTCTCTCTGTCATATCCCGACACCCTATCTATCTCGCCACCAGTCTCAACCTCTACCACCGTAACTTGCCTTACTGTCTCCATGTCAAATATGGTCACCCCTTAGGACACCCACCGGAACAACCCACTAATGATAAATATGTCGTCATCACCACCAGCCGCAGTCTTTCCTCCATCTCATGCCAACCCCCAACACCCTACCCATCTTCTAAAATCCAATCTGAAATAGATTCAGTACTCCGACCACCACTACCACACCAAATCCCCACCTCTCCAATCCAACTCCACCACCAACAGCCTACCCGACGACATCGTCAACATCGAACCACCCTGTCAATCCCAGTTCTTCAAACCCGTCAAACCCTTCTGACGACCACACCCAGTACAATGACCCACAAACACCATCACAACAAAACACCCATCCACCTATTGCCCCCCCCCCCCCCCCACCCAATGGAAACCCGTGCCCAATACGGGATTTTCAAACCCAAAGTCAAGTTTAACCTGCCCGCACAAACCATTTCCCATATTCCTAAGAAGATAAAGTTAGCCAAACTAGACCCTAATTGGAATGCGACCATGTGTGAGGAATTTAATGATTTGACGAAACAACACACTTGAGATTTGATTCCTAGATCGGATGAGGTGAATGTGATCTGATGCATGTGGTTATTTCGTTACAAGTACAGAGACAGTGGTGAGCTAGAGAGGTATAAGGCGAGACTTATGGCTAATGGTACTAATCAGGAGAAGGGTATTGATTGTGGTAAGACATTTAATTTGGTGGTAAAATCGGCTACCATTCGCATAGTTCTGAGTATTGTTATAGGTAAGTGTTGGCCGACTCATTAGATTGATGTGAAGAACACATTTCTACATGAGGATCTGAAAGAAACTGTTTACATGCACCAGCCGCCTGGTTTTGTTCATCCTGCAGCACCGCAATATGTATGTTGTCTCCGTAAGTCACTTTATGATTTAAAACAGGCCCCTAGAGCATGGTATGATCACTTTGCACAGTACATTATGCGAATTGGGTTCTCATGCAACAAGTGTGATAATTCTTTATTTATTCTTCATAGAGATAGTAACATTGCTTATTTATTGTTATATGTGGATGACATTGTTTTTATTGTCTCTTCTGATGTGTTGAAAAATGAGATCATTGCACTGCTTAAAACCGAATTTACTATGAGTGACTTGGGGAAGTTTAGTTATTTTTTGGGGATCTCCGTGACTAGGTCTGCATACACTATGTTTATTTTTCAGCGTAAGTATGCAGAGGAGATTGTGTACAAGGATAAAATGGCTAATTACAAAGTTATGTCCACTCAGGTTGACTCTAAATCAAAAGTTATTGCAGTTGATGGTGATCCAGTGGCAGATCCCACTCTTTATAGGAGTCTAGCATGTGCATTTCAGTATCTTACTTTCACCAGGCCTGATATTACTTATATTGTTCAGCATGTATGTTTATTTATGCATGTACCCAGGGAGCCTCATTTTACTGCTCTTAAACGTATCATTCGATATGTTAAGGGCACAATTGATTATGGATTACACCTATACCCCTCAACACCGACCAGGTTGTTATCATATACGGATGCTAATTGGGCATGTTGTCCGGACACGCGACGCTCCACCTCTAGCTAATGTGTGTTCTTAGGCGATAATCTTATTTCTTGGTCTGCCAAGAGACAAGTCACATTATCCCGTTCGAGTGCAGAAGCACAGTACAGAAGCGTTGCTAATGTTGTTGCTGAGATCTGTTGGCTCCGAAATCTTCTTTTGGAGCTTCATTGTCCCTTGCGTAAGACGTCTTTGGTCTATTGTGATAACATATCCGCCATTTATTTATCTCATAATCCGGTCCAGCATCAGCGAACCAAGCATATTGAGATGGATATACACTTTGTTCGTGAGAAGGTTGCTATCGGACATGTCAAGGTATTGCATGTGCCCTCTTCATATCAGTATGCAGATATATTCACTAAAGGACTACCTAAACAGTTATTCCTCGACTTCAGATCCAGTCTAAGCGTCTGACCTCCTCCCGCTCCGACTAAGGGGGTGTATTAGTGAATATTAGTAGAATATTCACCATATATTTTGTAATTAGTAGTGTTGTATAATCATGGTAATTATAGGATCACTTTGTAATAGAATTTCACATTATACACACTATATATATTGTATTAATGAGAAAGGCTCCAAAGGAGATTAATACAATTCTGCACATTTTTTTTTATTTTTTAGTTACTCTTTCTTATATGAAAAATTAGAGACTCGTTAGTTTTTTATTTCAAAATCACTGTATAAGTGATCTCCTGGTAAGACATCAAAGAATACAATCTCCTAGCTACTTTGTACTTTGGTTGTTCCACTAGAAGGAGAAGTAGTAAGGAAGCACACATTTTTTAGTTACTATTTAGGTATTATCATTGGCTTGTCTTCTGCTTCTTAAATTTTTTGCATGACAGGTCATGATATAAGGATTTGGTGTCTCGGATCTTTTTCAAAACTGGAAGTTCGTCGTTGAGTACTGTGGGAGCATTTGCAGTAAAAGTATTTATAGTTTATACACATCAAATTTCTCTGAATAATTGTTAAAATATATTTTTATGCTTAATTTAATTTTATTATTATTTTATTTTTACTTATAATTAACATTACATTTACCTTTTATTGCAGATATATTTAAGGATTCTGAAGTTTTCCTAGATATGATTATATACTAATATCCCACAAATACGAAATGAATATTTAAAAAATAAATTGGAGAATCGAAATATATAAAAGAGTTATACCAAATTATCAAGGTATATTTTCATGCTTGATTTAACTTTATTATTGTTTTGTTTTTGTTTACAATTAACATTACACTTTTTTTTGTCACAAATGAAACTAAGGAATCTGAATTTTCCATAGATATGATATATACAAATATTCCACAACTGTGAAATAAAAAATAAATAGGAAAACCGAAATACATTAAGGGGTTCTACCAAATTGTCAAGGCATATTTTCATGCTTGATTTAATTTTATTATTATTATTATTTTGTTTACAATTAACATCACACATTTATTTTTATATTACAAATTTCTTGAAATTATAGGAGGCTTCAGCAATTGGAATAACATTTGCAGCATTGAAGGATTATCGATTGGATGGAAATAAAGAAATGGTAGCTTTAGGAATAATGAATATCGTGGCTCAATCAGTGCATAGAGATAAATTTAGTTTTAGCAATTTTAAAATCTATAGATAAAGATTTTGAATTTGATTTGCATATATATTGAAATAAATAATCACTTGATTATTTTCATTAATTGAAAGGCTATATATACAAGTTACATATTTCCATAATAGGAGAATCATATTCCTATTCTATTCTTAAAACTTTATTTTATTCTAACTATACATTTATGGTAATACAATAAGTATGGTAATACAATACTAATTATATTACAACATTACCTAAACTAGGATACTAAATATTTATCATAAATTATACACAATAATCCGAGAGCCAATCCGAGACCAATATACACATGTATATTGTGTGTATATTGTGTATATTTAAATCAATAATTATCCTTGATAAAGTTGTCACGAACCTAAGAAGATAAGAGTCAAAACAAAATGACATCTGACAAATCAAATTAAATTGTGTTATACCAAGCATAATGTTACGGATAAAATATTTAAATTGAGACTAAAAAACTAAAATTCAAATTGCAAGATAAAAATATTGAACTGAGATTTAAAAAAGAGAATTTGAATTAAAAGATAAAAGTTTTTGAATGAAGATACATATTTCGAATTTGAATTCAAAGACAAAAATATTTGTCGACCAAGTCTTATCGATATAAATTATTTTAAAATCTTGCATATATTTCAACAGATGTTTATTGAATTAGCTGCAAAAAAAGTTCCTGAAATGCAGAAGAAAAGTCATCCTGAAGGTTTCATTCTTATTTTATACTTTTCTGCCATTACTCAGAGTAGATTTAGTGGGCATTAATTATCATAGAATAGAACTTCATACAATGTTGATATGTTTGATAGATTAGTACTTACTTAGCGATATGCTTATGATCAAGTAATTTATCTTTGTTTGCCCATTTCACTTAAAGCCAAATGATTGTTGCACCGAATAAAATGGCTTGATAAAAATCTATAGGTTTTTTTTGTTCATTTGATATGTGGTCTTTTGCTAACTAAGAGGTCAACTTCCTATTTTTTTTTTTTTAATAAGGCTAAGGAATCAACAAATAAACTCACAATTTTTAGTTGAAAATAAAAGAGATTTTTTTAATCATGTAATATAAAATAACAATTTTTAAAAATACAGGTAGAGTTTATAACAAAATCAAAGAACTTCTTAATAAAATAAAATAAATTATCTGAAATTCCAAATCACAACTTATAACACAATATGACATTATTTGTGAAAGGGGGTCAAAGGCTACGGAAAGTAAAAGCAAGAGATGAAATAAATCGAATGTCAATTCTGTTTCCGAATGTCAGTGATAATGTCGCCTAACACAAGTGACAACACGTCGATAAAACAGAAAAACTTGAAGAGTAAAATACAACGGAAAAATAAAGAACACAAGGGTTTATATTTTCATAAATTATATGTTGATATAACTTATGATGGTCAATGACCAAAAGTATTGTACATATATTATATACAAAATTACAAATTCCTTTCTTTACAATTTTACAATATAAAATGGAAAAGAATTAAAAGTTGAAGTCGCAGATGACTTCTGCCTGAAAAATCTAACTACGTAGACATAGACAACCTCTCATTACAATCGCTCCATACAAAACTAATCTAGAATCTAAATAGCAATTGTAATGTTGGACAGAATGTTGTCGATACACTTAGACAACACTTGTGATCCAGATTTCTGGGTTGAAATCCCGAGAGCTCTCTTTGTATTTTTGCAGTGTAATTCTGAATATCGATTCGCCCTTGTAGCCTCTCTATTTATAGTAGAGAGTCTTCCTTGAAAGACTCATCAATTTGTTGAGGATGTTGAGGGAAAGGTGGGGGCTGGTGTGTTTGTTGGAGAAGATCATGGAGTCGAAATCTCAATAACTTTGACTTGTTCTTCACTCGACTTCTTCTCCAAGTTTTGACTCTTTATTCCACGTTTTACACAGCTCCTAATTTACACACCTAAGTCGTTTTTACCACTCAATAACATTATTACTGCTTATCGTGAAGTAAGGCAAAACTGTTATAAAAAAATGTTGGTCTGAATGTTGTGACATTTGTCCCAACATTTTATGCATTCAAATCAGTACTTCAGAAGATATGTTGGGTCAAATGTCACAATACCAAACCCAACATTAACAATTTGAATATAGGTAAAGGAATAAATAGGAAAAATTAATTAAAATATCATATTAGGAAAAAATGTATAAAGAGGTTAAAAAGAGATAATCTGGGGCTAATTAAAATAATTAACTTTATAATAGAGTAAAATTACTAAATAATAATAAAATATATTATTAAACTTTTAAAATTCAATTATAGATAGAATTTGAGAAATAAAATAAAAGTTTAAAATATATATATATATATAAGTAAAGAATACTTAAAAAATAATATTGCTAGATTCAGATAAGTAAAATATTGGGAATAATAAAGTAAAGGTTTAAAATTACAATAAATATTTCACCGAGTTAAAAAATATATATCTATATTATATTAAAAGATTAGTAGTGAATAATGATATCAAGTCAAGTAGCAACATAATGAAAAATATATTAACAATGTAAAATTACTAAATAGATGATAAATGATAAATAAAATTTACATAAGAGTTACTAAAGATTATATTTTTGTTTTTTAATTTCATAAAAAATATTGATAATTAGCGTATTGCATTGAGAAATTAGATAGTGTTTAATATTTTGTTAAAATAACATTACTTAATGTGTTCAAACAAACATATCACAATTTGACACGACTAATGCTTTTTATCATTGTCCGCGCATCGCTCGAGTACATATACTTATTTAATTAATAATAATAATAATAATGGGAGGACTCACTAACAAATTCACATCGGCACAGGGTGTATTAGATGTATAGAAAATATTAAAAGGAAACACTAAAAATAGTTAATGAGCACCCATGAAATAATAAGTCTCATAGGTGATTTGGTTGGTGAGAGGGTGCTTTAAGGCTTTGCTAACTAAGGGTCAAGAGTTTGAATCTCACTTGAAACTTTATTATTTTTAAATGGAAAATTATTTCTTCTTCTCTACTATTATCAAGCACCCCGAACTCAAAATTTTGAGTCCGTCACATAATAATAACAATAATAAATTTGAGTTCCGTCACATAATAATAACAATAATAAAATAATTTGTTTAATTTACTGTATCCATTTAAATTTAGATGGATATAAAGAAATCACTTATAATATTTTTGATTATGGACTTTCAAGAAAATGAATGTTATGTCGACTAATCTCAAAAGAAAACCCCTTGTAAATAAACTTATCTAAATTATACAATCTATTAATAATAGGCTAATAGCTACTAATAAATTGTTCGGTAACTAGCATTTATTCTTTCGTCCTATTTTCATTCACATGTCTTTGTATGTATTTACATATACGATCTTATAGGAGTAATTTCTAGTGGTAAATAGTAACATATACGATCTTATAGGAGTAATTACTAATTTCTAGTGGTAAATAGTAGCAGTACTACAACAAAGATATGTCATGTGGGACAAAAGGAAAATCAAGTCACGTGGTAGCTCATTTGTATAGACTTGCAAAGAGATAAACCTACCTATTTAATCAATTTTAATCTGTCAATTTCTCTGATATTTATAACGAATTTAATTCATCAACTTGGACTAATACCTTGAAAATGACTTTTTGTAGGTACTAGCTTTTACATCAATACTCCCTCCCTGACGCCTATTAAAAAATTAATAAATATAATATAAAGTTTATATCAATTTATATGATCAGTCCAAAAAAAATTAATATATTTTTATATTTAGTAATAATTTAATTTTAAAAATTTTATTTTATTTTTAATAAAAATTCTAAATTTAGTATCTAGTCAAACATCCTCTTATAAATTAAGGGTAATACTTTTTTAGAATTGAATCAATAGAGAGTACTTCTTTAATGATAAGTGCATGAAGTTGAAAACACATGATAATTTTTGTATAGAATTTCTAATGTGACACTGAGTATTAAATCAGCCTTAGAAATTGTCTTTCTTTATTGCTAAAATTCTATTTCATGAATGAAGACTCCAAGAACCAGCCAATAACAGATTCTTTTTCAACTCCCTCCTTTACTTTCTGTCTCTCTCTTTCGTTACGGCTGTTTGTATTTCTGCTGTGTTCTGCTACTCCTTGTATTTTTTGCTCTGTTTTGACAACTATAAATGCCCCCTTTACTTCATTGATATACCTTCTTATTCATTCTATTGACACTTAGGAACAATAAGGGTTTTAATCTTTACTGTGTAAAAGAAAAGAAAAATGTATGCAGAGACAGGGTTAATGTTCCCTTACTTTCAAAGTTTCCCTTCTGAAGTTCAACAACTTGAAGATTTCTGTTGCTCTCAGGAACCAAATGCATCAATGGTAGTTAGCCTTAGCCTATTCTAGTAATTGTTTTTTTTTGTTTCTCACCCGGGTGTCCGATATACGTATTGAAACCCGACTATATCCTGATTCATGCCGAGTAGAGTGCTTCTTACCAAGTATTTTTCCATTAACAGTTCTCGAAATTGAGACTTCTGATTAAAGGTGGAGTTGTCCACTGCACCACATCGTTTGGTGGTTATTCTAGTATTTGTTTGAAAATGTGAAATGATGTAGAGTTAGGGTTAGTGGGCTTTGATTTTCTTGGCTTCAAGTGTGGGGAATAAACTTAGGGTTACTGATTTTAAATCTTTTAGAGTCCAAATCCCTCCAACTGTAAATTTTTTTGTTGTGGGGATTTAAGCTTTATTCCTTTAATTTATTTCTATCTGAATATTTTGTTAAATGAAGGGTAAAGAACCAATTTTGTTTCCCACTTTCCAATTTCTTCCTCAGTAATTGGAGAAATGGACAAAAAACATTTTTTTGTGTTATTTCTACCCTTTTTTTGCTTGATTGTGTTAACTAAATAGGATTAGTTGAGTGTAAGTCTGCTTCTCTCAAACATTTGCTGTGTCTACTAAGATTATGAATGAAAAGTTTGATTGTTGCTTGGAAATAAAATTGTATTGTGATGTGTTATGCTTAGTATATAGAGAGTTTAAATAGATAGTATGTGAGTTCATGACATGTGCTAGATCTGTATATTGAACAAAATAGAAAGAAGCCAGAATATCAAAATCATGAGTTCCGTGTTCATTATTCTATCTACCTTCATAAAAATAAATAAAAACATAAGTGGCCACGACTTACTTCCCATGTATTGCCCTTTTCTGATTCTTCATTTCTTTTTTTGGCGGCCAAGTTGTCGTTTAAGGACTCACTTTTCACGTCACTTACAGAGTTGAAAGATTGAAAAAAGTTGGAAAAGAAGGCAAAAAAGAGAAAAGCAAAAGTTAAGTTTCACCTTTCTTGTTAGAGGATAAGGAGTTATCAGAGTTTGGGCAGTTTGTAAATGTCTTTTGGAGCATAAGGGTTAATGATTAGTATAACTTTCAGAAGGTAGTAAGAGGGTAAACCACTTAGTGAGTTCTTTTTACATGTAAACATCAAATTTTATGGTTGATTCCGTCCGATCTTATCTTGCTTGAAATGTACCAATGACAAGGGCTGATTCTCTTGTCATTAGTTGTTGGTTTTGTTCTTTTTCAGGTTTTGTTTAACTTAATGGGCATTGTCGAGTTTCCACTCTGTATGAATGTGCTCTATCTCTCCACTTTTTCTATCTAAGGGGTGTGTGCAGGCTGAATTTCTTGGAAAGTTGTTTGGTTCTTCTACTCCACCTTTTATTAACTTTATATGCATAAGAGAGAATGAGCAAGGGCTACCATTATCTATCATATCTGTTTGTTACAAGAATCCTTGTGCCTTCTACTTGTACGGAAAAAAAGTCTTTATTATCTGAAATACCTGATGGTGAGCTTTGAGAAAATCACCCCGGTACCCTACAATTGATGAGTTATAAAAGTTCATGTGTTTTATATTTGTGCTTCTGCCATGACACAAATGTCAAACCTTTGATTTTTTATTAGTGATGGTGTGTACTTTATTTACACATGTCAGGTTTTGTGTGATCTTGACAGTCAGAATGCATTTGAGTGGATGATTTTGTTTCTATTCTACTTCTTTATTGCTCAGTGTATTTAAATTAAACTCCTCGCCACGAAGCATCCAAGTATGACATTTGAATGCTGTGATGAGTTGAACTTTGTTGTGCTAAATATATATGTGTACCCCAGATTTTACTATGATGATTTTGAAGCATTTTCTTTCTCATGTTCTTTAGTTTGATTTTGGATTCTTATGTGGGTAATGTCAACAGGGATCCACCATATCAGAATATGACCTTGGGGGAGAAGGGGATCTATTTAAAGCTCCACAACCAATTATTGAAGAACCATTGATGAGCCTTGATCCTATGACCGCTGCTATTTTTATGATTTCTTGTTCAGAAGATGCCATCTCCCCACAAGGACTCAAAGTTTCGGATCTAGAAACTTCGTTTGAGAATGAACAACTCCTCAGTGAAGTTTTCTATGAATGCAAGAAAGATCTATTTGAAAAAGATGCAATTAATATACCGCTCTCTGAAGTCTTGGACATGAAAACTCCTATTGTGAAGGCCGATGAAAACTTGGTTTCTGAGGGATCCTTCCAGAAAAGTATTAGTTCAGGGTGTCTAAGCTCCATGGAGTGGATACATGGGGCTCCAATGAGGCCAAATTTTATAGATTTTGATGGAATGGACTTTGGAGCTGTTTATGGTATGCGAAGAGCATTCAGTGAAGGAGATATAAAGGTCGTCTTTACTTACTCGTGTACCACCTTTATTCCTTTTTATCTGTTTTGGTAAATCTGAATTACTACTCATTGTTCTTTAAACAATGAAAGTCTCTTTTCTTTCTTGCTTGGTTGGCTTGATATCAATGTTTTCTTGTTAATATCTAAAAGCAATCAAAGATAAACAGTCAATTTTGTCCATCAAGATAATATAGACTTGATGATCAAGAGTCAGTAATTGAATTTTGAGAGTAAGAACAAGATAGTTGGAAGATCCATGTTTTAGTAAATGTAAAATTGCCTAAGGTTATACAAAAGGTATTGAATTCAGTGAGATTTTCGGTAATCCTTTAACTAAGTGAACTGGTTATTCATAGGCCTCTTAAGTCAAACTAGTGGACTGCATCATTTATTGATGCTCCTTCCTAGTTATCGTTCATTTTAATGAGAGGCTGAGAGCCATAGCTGTCAATAAGTTGCACGGTTGATTGAGTCAGTGTTGGCTGTGTGCCAGCTGAGAGATGTATAGATGTTTTTGGCTTATTCAACAGAATGGGACTAGGTCACTGATGCTGAGTTTTTACTGCAGACTCTGGGTAATGGCAACATAAATCTGATCCATTCTCCACGGGGTCAACCACAGATTGTAGGAAATTCCACTTCCGAAACTCTTCGCAAGGAACAACTCTCCAGATACCGGAACAAGAAGAATAAAAGGAATTTTGGCAGAAAAATCAAGGTATCATCAACAATTTCTTTTCTGTTTAATTTTAATAATTAGCCTGGTACTGCAGTTCCAAACTCTAGAAAGTGTGAAATTGACTTGAATCGGACCAACAACTGTTCACGAAACATTCGGTGAGAAGAGGCCCCCCCCCCCCCCCCCCCCAAACTGGAGCTTCTCTCTTTGTTTTTTAGTAAATCTATGGCAGAGCCAAGAATTCAGACAAGGAAAAGAAAAATGGCAGCCCATTGCACTAGCTCCCCCTATGTGAGGGGTTCGGGGAAGGGCCGGACCACAATGGTCTATTGTACGTAGTCTTACCCTGCATTTCTGCGAGAGACTGTTTCCACTTCGAGACTCCCCTAATTTGAAAAAAAAAAAAACTTAAGCCAAAGGGATTCAACAATTTATATATATGTAAAAATAAATCATTTTAGCCCTATTTACATAGTATAATATTTCAAAGACCCCTCTACCTCCGTCCCACGTAGTGTGCATGTAGTGAAAACATTTTGTTGTAGAGCAAAAAAGGTGAAATGACTGATGCATCTATCATGTGTTTTTGCAGTATGCTTGCAGGAAGGCATTGGCTGATAGTCAACCAAGGATCCGTGGAAGGTTTGCTAAGACCGAAGAAATTGACGCAGCGAAGAAGCATTAATTGTTTAACTGTCTATGAGTTGGAAGATTATAGTAAGGTAGTAATGGTGAGTATTCACTAGTTATATTAGGTGCTGATATACATAGCAAATGGGAAGCTAGCTTTAGATAGGATCTGCTCAAATAAGCTGGGGATCCATCCAACATCTTTGCAAGTTTGTTAAATCTTTGTGTAGCTGCAATAATCTTTGTAGATTAGACCAAACCAACTAGTGTTGTATATAGTGTTTGTTAAATAAAACTCAGTAACTTGTTATTAATGTTGGATAACCTATCTCCGCGATTTCTATAACTTGTTATTAATGTTGGATAACATATCTCCACGATCTCTGTAACTTGTTATTAATGTTGGATAACCTATCTCCGCGATCTCTGTAACTTGTTATTAATGCTGCTAAGCATTTTCCACTTTTGATCACTTTAGCCCTTAGGATTGAGTGGCGGCTCACTAATAGAGATGATACCTCATATCCTGCTCCTCTCGAGTCTCGCCTACCCCGCTTAACGACATCACGATGACTATATATAATTTCAAACTAGTTGGGATCTGTTTTATGAATCATCACTATTTGTTTTTTCAATTTGGATGAAGTTCATTTTCATATTCAACATATAGGTAATTTTAATACTAAGATTTTCTGAAATTTGAAAAGGTAAAAGTTCGTTGCTCACCTGTGATTACAAGAATGATCTTGGAAATGGGTGGTTTCAAAAATTTTACCCCGTTTGACCATGGAAAACATTTTGACCTTGAAGGTTTGTACATGGTAAAGCAGGGGTCAAAAGTAAAAACTACCAATTCATTGAGAGTAATTTCCTGAGCTAAACTGTACTGAATGTTTGGAGAAGGACTCAGCGATAAAGCCCATGGGCTAGCAGTTTTTTCCTGTTATGATCTTAGATTGGGTTTGGACAACTTTGCAATACTTACAGCTAAAACATGAGGAGTTCCTATGTGGAAATTGACACGTACTATTCCTAGATAGAATTGACATGTTTTTAACCAAATATTTATTTAGTAAAATAAAGCCTAAAGAAATATTTTTCCTTGATTTTATTGATGAATGATTTACAATATATAAGGTTATAAGAATATTTATTTTGATACAAACTAGGTAACTAATTAACTTAATTACAAAAGGATTATAAGTCTATCTAAAATAAGAGATATACAATTAATACAATTAATGAAAGAATATTGGAAATATTCTATTACACCACCGCAGTCGAAAGAAGCGGGAGGTTCTCGAACACTGAGACTGGCTCGAAAATCATCAAATAGTATGCGCGGAAGTCCTTTGGTGAAGATGTCGGCAATCTGATATCTGGAAGGAACATGAAGGACACGAACTTAACCACGAGTCACTTTTTTGCGAACGAAATGAATGTCCATCCCAATGTGTTTAGTGCGTTGATGTTGGACGGGATTTCCGGAAAGATATATCGCGCTAATATTATCACAGTAGACCAGTGTTGCCTTTTAAATCGAGCAGTGAAGCTCAAGTAGAAGGTTACGAATCCAACAAGACTCAGAGACGACGCTGGCAACACCTCTGTATTCTGCTTCTGCCCTGGATCGGGATAGTGTAGGTTGCCTTTTGGAAGACCAAGACTATAGGTTATCTCCGAGGAAAACGCAATAACCAAATGTGGAGCGTCGGGTGTCAGGACATCCACCCCAATCAGTATCAGAATAAGCAGTGAGACTAGTGAGCGAAGACCTGTATAGATGTAATCCGAAGTGAAGTGTACCTTGGACGTATCGTAAAATACGTTTGAGTGCATGAATGTGTGCTTTCGTCGGACTGTGCATGTGCAATCCGATTTGTTGCACGGCATAGGATATGTTTGGTCTTGTGAATATGCGTATTCCAGGGCCCCAGCCAGGCTACGATAGTGAGTCGGGTCTGAATATGAAGGGTCGGAATCAGCGCTGAGCTTGGAATTGGTGTCTATAGGCGTGTGTGATGGTTTGCAAGATGCCATGCCTGCACGGTCAAGGATCTCTTCGGCATACTTCTTCTGACATAGAAATAGGCCACTAGAATGTCGAGCGACAGAGATGCCCAAGAAATAACTCATGGGCCCCAGATCTTTCATAGCAAACTCAGATGAAATGAGAGACATAATGGACCGGCGGATAGCATAAGATGATGTGGCGAGGATGATGTCATCAACATATAATAATAGGTAAGCCATGTGTTGTACCTTTTTTTGTAAATGAACAGAGGATGATCGGATCTGTTGTGTGAAAAAATGATAGAGGAGACATAATCGGCGAACCGCTGGTACCATGCTCGAGGAGCCTGTTTCAATCCATAGAGCGATTTCCGCAACAGACACACATAATCCGGATGAATAGGATCCCTGAAACCCATAGGCTGATGCATATATATTGTTTCATGAAGATCCCCATGTAAGAGGGCATTCTTGACATCAAGCTGATGAATGGGCCAAGACTTGGATATGGCAATGCTGAGGACTTGCGGATGGTTCCGAGCTGAACGTTTCATCACAGTCCACTCTCACCTGTTGAGACATGTCATCACCTACAAAACGAGCTTTGTACCTTTCAAAAGAACCATCAGATTTTTTTTATGTCTAAAAATCCACATAGAATGAATAATGTTAGCATCAGGTGGACGGGGTACTAGGTCCCACGTCTTATTATCAATAAGAGCATTATATTCGTCAGTCATTGCGATTTTCTAATTAGGGTCGGACAAGGCATCATTCGGGTTACGAGGGACATGGGAATGGACAACTGAAATGGAAAGGTTAAAAACCGTTTAGGTTTATGAATTCCATGTATGGCACGGTTTTCCATGGTCTGAGAGTGTGTCTCGGGATGCGGGATGGGAGGGGGGTTTGCCGCAGGACTGCCGGGAAGATAAGGAAGGGCAGGGGTGACGGTACTGGCTAGACGAACCTCATTTTGCCGAGAGGTGGCTGCTGAATCACCTTGAGGCGGGCTATTCTGGGCCATCGTCGGCAAAACCGGGTGGGCAGCTAGTCCCGGACTGGCCAAGGTGGTGGCGGGTGCTGGGGTATGGGACGTCAGACTATGTAAATAGTGAATTAGAAGAGGGTTTAGGCCATCATCTAGGAAGTCGTAGGAAGGTCGAGGTGGCGAGTGTAGAGAGGCAAATGAGAATTGAGACTCATCAAATTAGACATGACGTGAAATAATAATTTTACGGCTCGACAAGTCATAACACGAGTAATCACGATGATTGGCGGGGTAACCCATAAATACACAGGGAAGACCGAGGTTGGAGTTTGTGAGTGGTCGGATGGAGAGGGTAACAAAGACATCCAAAAATACGCAAGAGTTGGTAGGAGGGGTTCCTACGAAACAGAACTTGGGTGGGTGACCGTTGAGCTAGAGACTTGTTTGAGATTATGTTTAGGAGATAAGTGGCCATGGAGAGTGCGTAATGTCAGAATTGAGGGGAAATTAGGTGTGAGCAAGTAGGGCACAAATGAGGTTATTTATGGTTCGGATTTTTCGTTCGGCTTTTCCATTTTTGAACGATGTGTGAGGGCAGGAAAAATGAAAGGTAAGATCATTTTTGGAGCAAAACTATTGAATTGGTTATTATCGAATTCCCTGCCATTATCACATTGAAAATATTTAATGCTCTTTTCAAATTGTGTTTTTATGAAAGCACTAAATGAAGAAAAAATAAGGTAGACCTGAGATTTATTTCCAATTGAAAAAGTCCATAGAAAGTTGGAATAATCGTCCAAAAACAACACATAATATCGATGGCCAGCCGTACTCAAAATAGGGGATGTCCACAAATCACTATGTATGATATCAAAATGCATTAAAGTACAATTTGTGGATGCAGAAAATGATAATTTGATGTGTTTTCCAAAAACGCAAGATTCACATATATGAGTCCTAAAAATAAGGGTGCAATTAATAAAATTATTTTTCCTAAGGTAGCGTAAAACAGAGTCTCTCTGATGTCCTAATCTAGAATGTCATAAGGAAGACGAAAGAGCAACAAAGGTTGATGGAACTGAGGTTGAATTGCTGACGGCGTTTGAAATAGGGTAGAGATCTCCGGTGCTGTCACATCTCATTATTTGTCTCCATGTCGTAAAATCCTTTACAATAAAACCAAAAGGATCAAAGTCAAGGGAAACCCAATTGTCAGTTGTGAAACGTCGCACGAAGATTAGATTCTTAATGAGTTTAGGGGCATAGAGGATATTTTTTAATATTAGTGGTGGAGATAGGGAGGAATGACCATAACCATGGATGGGAATGCCTTGTCCACTACCAATAATAATATTCCGATTTAAATTATTCAAATTGAAATAAGACGAGAGAGTACATTGTGATGTCGTCATGTGAGATGTGGCGCCTGTGTCCATATACCAATTTTCGTCTGGAGTGTTGAATGACATTGTACTCATAGCTGCCTCAATGTCAGTCGGTGCATAAGTCGATGGTGGGGGGAGGGGGCATGTGCAATGTAGGATTGTTGTGGACGTGGCCTAAGTATGCCAGGTTGGGCCTGTCGGTTCTAAAGTGGAATCCACGATAATGTCGTATACATGCAAGGAGGGTAGGCCCATGACGGTGGGGCTCACACGCCCACGTGGCTCACGGTGGGTAGGTAGCCCACGGCGGCGGCTGCTGCCACTACCGCGATCGCTACCTATTATTACTGGAATTTCTTCCGCCCCGATCCTTGCCGGACTGCCTGCTCCGGCGGTTGTTACAGGAGGAAGCAAACTATTGCGGGTACTCTGGTCGACAGACCGAGAGACTCAGTTGTCGGCCAAGGGCCCGACGGTGGTGGTGAGGGCGGCGTCGGCAATGCTGGCCCGAGTGGAGCTGCACTTGATTTTCCAAGTTTTTTCAAGGATAAGCTTCGAACGTGCCTCATAAAATGGAGGTACCGGCGTGCATTGCCGAAAAATTGTGGCAACGCCGTCATAGGATTCGTTCAAACCTGCAATAAGTTGCATGACCAATCGTTGATTAGTGAATGGTGCACCGACGTTGGGGAGTTGGTCGCAAGCATCTTGCGTTCTTAACAATAGACAGACATGTTTGGAAATCGTCCTAATGAAAGTTCTTGAATTGATTTTCATGGTATAACGCTCGTTGAGTTTTGTTATCGTGGAAAATACTGTCCAAACATTCCCATGTTTGGTGGCAGTGGCATCAGTCTCTATGATGGTGTGCAACATACCATTAGATATCGTGTTGTATATCCACTGGAGGACGGCTGCATCCAAACGAGACCATAATGCATCATCAGAAGTCGAAGACGATGGTACGTCTGTGGACTTCGACGTGGGAGGGATGACGTGGTCGATAACTTCGTAAACACGACAATTGGATCTTAAAAAGCTCCACCCACGAGGAGTATTGACCTTTTTCCATCTCAAGAGTCATAGTGATGAAAATTTTAATGTTGTTTACGGCAAATGCCGGATGAAATTTGGTTTTGTCAACCATGGAAGAGGAAATTTAGGAGGAAGAATGGCCGGAAAAACTAGGGTTCCGTCATGGGGAAAAGAGGGGCCGGCCGAGAGAGGTCGGCTGCTAGGGTTCCGACGTGGGTTAGGTGCCGACAAGGAAAAAAGGTGGCGGCCGAGAAGGTGTATCAGCGGCTAAAGTAGGGTTTGTAGTTTTAGGCTATTGATATCATAAAGGAATATGTTCCCTTGATTTTATTGATGAATGATTTATAATATATATAAGGTTACAAGAATATTTACTTTGATACAAACTAGGTAACTAATTAACGTAATTACAAAAAGATTATAATTCTACCTAAAATAAGAGATATACAATTAATAAAAGAATATTGGAAATATTCTATTACAACAACAACAACAACATACCTAGTGAAATCCCACAATGTGGAGTCTGGGATGGTAGAATGTACACAGACCTTACATCCACCTTGATAGGTAGAACGGTTGTTTCCAAGAGACCCTCGGCTCAAGACAAAGTATAATCAGGCAAAGCAAAACAAAGTATGAGTAACGGTCAGACGAGAAATTAAAGCATTGTGGGCATGCAGATAGTAAAAATCAAATACTCAATGATAGCGTATTCTAACAACAGGAAGCAATAGCTAACATGAAGCAGTAGCTAACAGGAAGCAATAGCTAACACAACTAAATAAGATAAATAAATTACACTAAAGAACACATAGCAGCAGGAATCGAACTACAGGGTACTATAGCGCAATAATGCGCCTATAAGTGTGACATGCTAATCGAGCCTACAGTAATAACACTACACTATCATTTTGTAAGCGTAAAGAGGACTACGCTCGACTACCTACTACCCTTCTACCCTAATATATGTCCTTCACAACCCCTTATCTAAGGTCATGTCCTCAGTAAGTTGCACATGCGCCATATCCCGTCTAATCACCTCTCTCCAATACATCTTTGGCCTACCTCTACCCCTCCTGAACCCGTCTATAGCCAACCTCTCACACCTCCGCACTGGGGCATCTGTGTCTCTCATCTGCACATGCCCGAACCATCTCAACCTCACTTCCAGCATCTTATCCTCCACAGAGGCCACTCCCACTTTATCCCGGATATCATTATTTCTAATTCTATATCTCCTTGTATGCCCACACATCCATCTCAGCATCCTCATCTCCGCAACTCTCATATTTTGTATGTGCGAAGTCTTGACTGGCCAACACTATGCCTCGTACAGCATAGTCAGAAAAGGGAAGTGAATTTATTTTTTTCATAATATCACGCTATCACACCCAAAAATAGTGGAAGGAACATTAATCAAGATTCAATATTTACCCAATTCCTTCAAAGCAATATTCACGGAAAAGGGGTTCGTAGCAACAGAGAGCAAGCCCACCCTCATAACAAGTACTCTTGATAACCCATCTGATTTATTTCTATTGACCTCTAAATACTCTACTTTGCACCCTTGGTTTTCTATTCTAGTGAATTCATGCTTGAAATTTTAATTTCGAGAGAGCTCCAACAACATCTATTTCACCAGCAAGTAAGAAAGTTTATGTTCGAATTTTGGTGGACGACTTGAGATTTTGGTTCAAGGCATTGTTTAGTCATTGAGTTTCAATGGAACATTGTATTCCAGCGAATCCCGCAGTGAGCACACTATGAGCTAAGCAGATCTCGTGTTTCAATTTCTCGTTTTCATGATTTTTTCTGTTAGAAGAGAAAAATAATCTCGATTTCAAGTTTTTTTTTTACTGTACATAACATGGCGTGCTCTTGATATACACAGTTCCCATAATGAACGTTGAAACTGAATTTAGTTGTATCCCAATTTCTAATGTTCACAGTATACATAAATATTGATACAATTTCATTGATTGAACATGAGTTATATCTCGATTTTTTATGTTCATTGTATACATAAATAATAGATACTAATTTCGGCTCAAGCAAATGTATACAAATTTGTTAGGTGAATATGTACCAATGTAAAATGATAAAGATATTAATGAAAACAAATGTATATCAATTTATTACTAGATGAATACAAATCAATATATACATACAAAATATATACTAATTTATTAGGTGAATACGAATACATATAAGTGGCATATAATCGTGCACGGTATGGTACCCAATACATATAATTGGCTCTATTACTGTCGTGTAGCCTTTCTTGGGGTTCCTAGAGTCATATTTCCCGACTACCCACAACAGTTCAGTTAGTACTTGAGTCAGCCAGCAGCGTTCAAAATTTGAGATTCTTGTTGAATTCTAGTTTCCCCTTTTGCCAATTCTTCTAATTTCTCTAACAACACTATCAGTTTCATCATCTGCCCAATTTGCGCATTTTTTCAACTATCGAATCTTTCCCTTTCCGATTCATTCTGCAACTAATATCTTCCAACTTCCACCACCAACCAAAATATAATGTAAAATAAATAGAATCGTACTTGCAGTATTAGAATTATGTTTTTAGTGACATTATTTGGATTTATTGCTAAAAGAATACCAGGTTCACCACCAACCCCCCACCCCTAAAACAAAGAAAAGTCTTTCCCAGAAAGACCTTTGAAACTTCATGACTTCCAAATTTTTTTCTTGGCATATAATCAAGAAGATCTAGATCCACAAAGTAACACAAAAAAAAAAGAGAGCAATAATTATAAGGGGAAAAAAAAGGAATCAGAAAAAGAGTACTCACTAGGGAAGACAAACAAGATTTTCTATTTCTAATTAAAAAAAGTTGGGGAAAAATAAAAATCACCACCATGCCATCCGCAGATAGGAGAATAGTATTACTACTAGACAACGCCATTCTTTTATGCCTCGCATCGCAACTGTAACAGAAGAATACTATTAATCATTTGTCCAGAAAATACTCTTTACTACAAAAGGAGTAAATATTTATGCAACACCACAAAGCCGCCATGACCTCCCTTCTCCAAATTGCCATCCTACTAGTACCTATTTATAAAGTAGCCCCAAAAGAATTGATATAAAAACTGAACTGTACAAATCTTCACTAAACAAAAGCTATCACTTCTCACATACCCCAAAATAAACTCTCAACGAGGGCCTATCGAGTGTGCCAGCAAAGAAGATGAGAAAACAAAAACGTATTATGGGTCATGGAATATGTCCAAGTCTACATTTCTTTTCGTAGCTCCAAGTTCCACAAATATCATCATTTGCAACTTTTTCTGGCAGCTAAAAAAGTACTACAAAAACTCAGGTGAGTGACCAGCCAACAGAAAGCACACATCTTTACTAGTAAAAAATATCCACTTTCTTCAACACCCAATTCGATCCATCGACTAAATTAGAAGAAAAATCCAGTAACAAAATTTCTTGTTGCATCTTGCATCTTGCATTTCCACACTGGGAGTTCTATCACCCATTTAGACCCGTGACTTTAATCACCACCCAATTCTTAATTTTTTTCACTGGCGGGTTTTTTTTTACTTTTAAAAAAAGAATTGAGATTAAGATTTACAAGATTAATTAATCAATGTCATCCCCCACTCTGCTCCCACTCCATTTTTTACTGTCAAGGACGTAACGAAAGCTTCTTCAATCGGAATATTGCAGCCTTCACCTCCAAAAATCTTTCTTGATTCAACACATCGCAAAACAACTCTAATAAAAAATTAAGATCAATTTTACTCAACAATTAAAGTGAAAATCATCAAATTAAAACATCATTTTTTTCTTTCTCTGAGAATCAAATTCAAGCATTCAAAATTCCAAATTCTGAACCCGTTAAGAAATTTAAAGAAAAACAATAAAAATTGACAAGAAACAAATTATCCATTTCACTTTATCTTCAAAGTTTCTTGGAGAAGACTCCTGTAACATAAACAAAAACAACAACCTCTGCAACACCCAAAAAAAAAACGCCATGTCTTACATTTTTTTTAAAAAACAACGTCAATTTAGCTAATGTCTCGAACCATATTTCCAACAAAAATGCAATCTTGGTCAAGTTGGCAAAATTCTCTCTAATTACTCTAAATTATTGCTTTACTTTACTCCTAACGCCAACTCCCCCCACACCCCTATGTCATTCATCCTTATTCCCTTTGCAGTCTATCTATACATTCACACAACCTATATCTATATGTTCCCCGTCAAATTCGACATTTTTCACACACATTTTACATTTTTATTAAAATATATAAAATTATTTCCTTCAATCTCTCTCTCATCAACAGTTTTAGGAAAACTTGGTGGAACAGAGATCCCTATTTCTTGATCTTCTCTATTATTGTCTTCTTCTCTTTCTATTTCTCGCTATTTTAATTGTTTTCTACTTCAATTTCTCTCTCTATTTGTTACTTTGGCTGATTTTTCTTTATTTTCTCACTTGGGTGTGAACAATTTGCTGGGTTTCTTCAGTCAAAATTAGGGTTTCGGATTGAGGAAATTTTGGTGAATTGGGAATTTGGGGGAAGTTGTTGTTGTTGGAGATGATTATAAAGAAGAGCTTGAAAACGGTAATGCCGAGTATGAAACGGTGTCGTACGAGTGACTCGGGTGCGGATGAAGACGGCTTTTCTGGTAATCGGAAGAAGAGGAAGACTAGTAGCAGTGGTGGGTATTACCCTTTGCATCTGCTTGGTGATGTTGCCGCCGGTATAATTCCGTTTAATGGATTCGGTATTCAGACAATTTTAGCCGCCGCCGGAGGAGGTAACGGCGGAGCTGCGTCGTCGTCGTCGTGGTGCACGGAGGTTTCCCGCTGCGCCGGTGAGGCTGATCCAAAACAGAGGAGCAATAATCCAGTGCACGAGGCTTCACGGCCGCCACTAGTGAGGACTTCAAGGGGGCGTGTTCAGGTACTTCCATCTAGATTTAATGACTCGGTACTTGATAATTGGAAGAAAGAGAAGAGCAAAACCACTGTTAAAGAATCAAATTTGGACCCTGAATTTAACCCCTATAGAGAAAAACTTACCTTGACAAACGCCAAACGCGAAATTGGAACTAAGAAGAACTACCAATGTCGTGTGTTTTCGCCCGATGGAACAGTAGAAATTGGGTGTAATGGGTCAAAGCGAAAGTATTCTACTTCCCGCAGTACACTAACATCATTACTTGGGGAGTGTGATGAAGCTATAGATTTAAGCGGAATTGATGGAAATGTGAAGGTGGAGGGAGGGAGGAAAGCTAATAAGTTCGGTCATGAGGATTTTAATTCAGGTGACATAGTCTGGGCAATATCTGGAGGAAATTGTCCTGCTTGGCCAGCAATTGTCCTTGATTCAGAAACACAAGCTCCTCAACAAGTTCTAAATTATCGTGTTGCTGGAACAGTATGTGTCATGTTCTTTGGCTACTCTGGAAATGGCACGCAAAGGGTAAGACTTATCTTTTGTGCATTATGCAGACTCTCACTATCAAAGTGATAGAAGTATGAGGTATGGTGTATCGACTAAGATGTCACGTTTTCATTAGCAGGATTATGCATGGATTAGACGTGGGATGTTATTTCCATTTCTCGAACATGTAGACAGGTTTGTGAAAGTTAATGTATGTTAGTGTTGATATACTTTTAGTATTGTCAAGGTGCAGTGAAACTTTGCTTCGTTTAGGTTTCAGGGGCAGACTGATTTGAACGACAGCACGCCCGGTGATCTTCGCTCTGCCATAGAAGAGGCATTTCTTGCTGAAAATGGCGTTGTTGAGATGTTGATGGTTGAAATAAACGCAGCAGCTGGAAATCTAGATTATCTCCGGTCTCTTCCCCGAGGAGTATTTGAGGCCTCTGACTCAAATCAAGACCAAGAGTGTAACTCCCCAAGCCAGGCACGTTTCAAAGTTATTCAGGCTTCTTCCTTGATTTTTCTAACATACTACCATCAAGGGACTTCTAGTAGCTTTTGTCTATTTAGTATTCCTATACTGATCTGGGTGGAAATATTCTGCTAAAACTTTAATGTAGTACTTCCCCTTACTCACAGTCTCTAAAACCAAGAGAAAGAACAAATGACTCAGATTATAGGGTACTTCCAGTAAGTTTATCATGTGTAGAATCTCTGTACAGAAATTGTTGAAGAAGAAAGAACATGACTCTTGTGATGCTTGTGGATCGAGTCTTTCGTCTAAGCCATCCAGGAAATTGAACGAGGGCCATCGTCTGTGTACTGCTTGTGCGAGGGTTTGTTACTGCTTTCAAATTATCTTTCTAGCTTTCTTTGACTAAGTTTCATGGAAGATCTAGATTTTGATGTCATAAATAGTAATAATTTGTGACTTATATTCCAGCTTAAGAAGAAAAAACATTTTTGTGGCATATGCAAGAAGATTCGGAATCCCTCAGATAGTGGAACATGGGTGAGAAGTTTTCTATCTTTTGCTGGGTTTTTGTAAACCACTTTCTACTTCTTCCCATGAAATTAATTATGGTGATATTTCTTCATAGAAGAAACTATAATTTCTTTGCTGGTTTAGGTACGTTGTGATGGTTGCAAAGTGTGGGTGCACGCTGAGTGTGACAAAATTTCAAGCAGAAATTTAAAGGTATCTCAATCTTGCTGAAATTTTTTCTTTCCTTTTAATATCCATGTTTTATTACTTCTTTGGGCAACTAATCTGCTGTTTCTTATATTCCAGGAGCTGAGTACCTGTGATTACTATTGTCCAGAATGCAGAGCAAGATTTAACTTTGAATTATCAGACTCAGAAAACATGAATTCTAAGGCTAAGTAAGTCTCATGAATCGGTTATGTTTAAGTTGACAGCTTGTGGTTTGAACTAAAGAGTTACTGTGTCCTGGTTCAGAAACAACAAAAATGATTGTCAGACAGTAGCATTGCCAGATAAGGTTTCTGTTATCTGCTCAGGAGTGGAAGGCATTTATTTCCCAAGGCTTCACCTGTAAGTGTAAATGGGTGTTTGTTATGTGCACTGGTTTTTTATCACTTATCAGCGACTGGCTCAGTCTGATGCTGTGCATCACTTCCTTTAAGTTGTCTGACTGTTAAAGAATTTTACTGCGTGATCTTTTCCTGTAACAGCTCTCATACTTCTGAATCTTACTCTTACTATGTTAGTGTTTCCTTTAGAAACCTCAGATTTTATGATCAAGTGGAGGTCCGGGACACTGAGATGTTAACTTATGGAAAATTAACTGATTAATTCTATCTAACATTTGTCTTATTAAATGAATTTCGATGTAACCTTTGTGGAAAGCAAAAGAGCCACATGAATGCAAGTCACTGTTAGGAAAGTTGATTTATCAAGTTGTTTAGATGTGAATTTTCTGGGTGGACTCATGTTCTCTTCAAGGCAATTTTGAGCATTAAGAGATCAAAGTGCCTATCATTGACTCAGGCCATAGATTTTGTAATCATATTCTCCTTTCTTTTTTTTTTCCAGAGTTGTTTGCAAGTGTGGATACTGTGGAGCACAAAAACAGGCCCTTAATGAATGGGAGCGGCACATAGGTTCTAAAATAAAAAACTGGAGGACCAATGTCAGGGTGAAGAGTTCTTTTCTACCTCTAGAACAATGGGTTTGTATTCTTCAATTGTTTATGCTGCTTATGATTTGAAATGAACTTCTTTTTATTGGAAAATATCATACAATTGACATTACAGCTTTGCAAATTAGTCCACCAATAAGTTAAAGAGCAACGGGAGTGCCCAATCTGCTTCCTTTTTGTGCATCATTGTATCAGTGTGTGGTGGCTGCATTTATTTTCTAGAAATAAATACGTCAGAATGTCATTGCGGGCTAGTGGCAGGAATGAATATAAGATGATGTCTCAAACTAATTATGTTCTAAATTCAGAAATGGGTAGTACATGATACTCTAACTAGTCAAACCAAATATGTATAAACGTCCTGCTTAGGTTTTTTCTTCGTAAGATACTTTATGCATGAGTCCATTGTGAAGCTTATCTACATCAAAGTAGCTGAATAAATAATTTTCAAGGGAAAAGGAATCTAATTAAGTGTAATGTAGTTTTGAAGTGCTAACGTATAAGGAAAAACATGATCCTAACAATAAAAAAAAACTTGATCCTCCCCCCCATCCTTTTTCTCCTTTCCTCTTTTTCTTTTGTTGGGGATGACATCAGTTAGACAGCCTGATGCTCTTGACAACAGTAGGATATTCCTTATCAACGAGAACAACCAAGTAAACTTAAGATGATGTATATGCCCTTATGTAAAATTTGTATTTATCATTTAATTTGTCTACTCAACCTATTAAAAATTTAAAAGTATTCTCTCCCTTTCATTTTTGTGTTTTAATATTTTTCTTGTATTTTGGTGGAATGAAATTCAATTTTATGAATATCATGAAGGGAAGATTGAAAAGAGTAAATTTTTTCCTTTGGTACTGCAAATTTTGATTGTTCAGAGGGGGGATGAAATTCAAATTCTCAAACAGGGGGGGGGGGGGGGGTTCAATTGTTAGGAATTGATCTGAAATTGCTTCATGTGTTAGTGGGTATCATTCATTTTCTTTTTATGGAAAATAGTTGCGAACTCTTTTTTTTTTGTGAAACTGGTAATGTTAAAAATAGTGGTGAACTCTTACAGGCCGTCAATTATGAAGATTTGTTGGAAAATTCTCTCTCTCTCTCTTTTGGGGGGAGTTGACAAGGGAAACAATGCTCTCATTATTTACATGGCATGAGTTCATTCTCAGATTGTTTTCTGTGAAGTCACTGTTCAGTTATATCAGTTTTCTCCCCTCTGTTAGTCTAGTCTAATTAATTGCATGCCTTGCTGAAATTATATCTTAGGTGAAGCACACTACTTTTTACATTCTTTAGGTCAGTCTTATTATTATGCTGTAGCCGTAGTATGGTCCTTTGATTTTCCATTATAAATGAAGTAAGACAGGTAACATCTTGTTTTGCTCCACAGATGCTGCAAATGGCAGAGTATCATGCACAGAATGTTGTTTCTACCAAATCGGTTAAACGTCCTTCTTTAACAGTACGGAGACAAAAGCTGCTTAGCTTTCTCCGAGGTATATGCTTTGCTTGAATTTACTCGTTTTGGCAGACATTCCCACATCTAAGCAACATAGAGACTAAAAATGTGCATTGTGCCATCATAAGAGGAGATATGTGTTAGGACCAGGATACCTTGTCAACAAACTATGTTTTAATCCTCTTTCACTTTGACCACTAATGTTGTCCTCAATAATGTCTAAGCAAATTCTGTTTCTTTTTCCTGCCACCTTTTTTGTGGTCTTGATCATATTCTTACAGAAGAATTTTTAGTTTTTAAAAGATGAATTTGGGTTTACATAAAGGAGAGAGGTGGATCTAACATCTATATCAAGAAGAGATTCTATAACTGTACAAACTTTTAATATGATAATAACATAACACAATAGGTGTCCATGTAAATGTTCATGCTTGTTAAATGAATTTAGGCTGTGTATGACCTTGAACTAGGGATCAGAAAATAGAAATGTATTCAAATGATATCCACATTGTTCACAAATATTCGTTTTTAATTTCAAAAATTTCTTATAATTTAATCCATAACAGTTTTCACATTGAACCCACAAATGCCTGTATTTTTGAGTTACCTCGAGATCATTAGAACTTTCTCTTATAGTTAAATCACTGTCTTCGTGCGAGTTTGTCTACTGGAACCCTCATTTTCGCTACTATTTCGACTTTCACCACCACAAATGGCTTACTTTTAATTTTTAAAACCATCATCCCTGCGTGTCTTGTTGCATGTTGGTTGTCACTTGTGACCCTCTGCCTCTTTGTGCTGCATAGCTATGGGCAACCACTATTTGTTCCAATTAAGTAACAATACCATGAGTTGGCCTAAGAATTTAGTCACTACCTAGCAACCACTTCCTTCTCACAAAATAATAATTTTGAGAAGCCTATATGACCGAATCTCCTATACTCATATTTGTATTTCTATCTGAATCTAAAACCCTGCATCCATACCTGTAGTAGTACACTTGGCTAGTTCCATAGGCCATAACTACATGTGCTGCTTTATACACTGATCAGTTGGCAATTCTTTTTTTTAATGATACAGAAAAATATGAGCCTGTTTATGCAAAGTGGACCACAGAAAGGTGTGCAGTATGTCGATGGGTTGAAGATTGGGACTACAACAAAATTATTATCTGCATTAGGTATGACCAAACCTCTAAAAGCTAATCTAATGGGTGGGAGATTAGTGGAAACTTTTCATATGTATTCAATTTCTGGAGACACTGTTTGTTGTTATTTGATTTGAAAACCAATTTCATGATACTATTCATTGGAAAAGATTTGATTTGAAATAGGATATGTTATTGGCTAGGTCTTCATTATATTTTTTTGGTGGGTTTCTCAAGTAATTTCATGATTCCTTGTAGATTTCTTTGCAAAGGCTGTTTAATCTTAAGATGATATTCCAAATTTTTCTTAAAGAAAACAATTGTACTGAAATTCTATTTTCCATCAGGTGTCAAATTGCTGTTCATCAAGAATGCTATGGAGCTAGAAATGTTCGTGACTTCACCTCATGGGTCTGCAGATCTTGCGAGACTCCTGAGATTGAACGGGAGTGTTGTCTTTGTCCTGTGAAAGGCATGTCACTAATTACTTGTATTGGCTGTTGGAATTCGACCAAACTGTTCTCAAACCCATTTCCTTTCACCTGCTATTACTAACCTTAGATTGTTGATTAATTTAGGGGGTGCTTTGAAGCCCACAGATATAAAGTCATTGTGGGTTCATATTACTTGTGCTTGGTTCCAGCCTGAAGTTTGTTTTGCTAGTGATGAGAAAATGGAGCCTGCGGTTGGAATTTTAAGAATCCCTTCAAATTCTTTTGTGAAGGTAAGGTTTTTATTTTTGGAAATGTTATTCTACTTTGTGGTGTAAATGCGGTAACGTCACTTCATTGTTATCTCCATAAGGAAAATGGCTTGAGTGATGCAGAAAATATTGTGTTATGACACAATAGTATGTAACATGGCCTTTTACCTTCTTAAAAGAAAAGACATAATATGTAACATATCACATTTCCGTTCATTTGCTAGGAGGTTTTTATCCCGGATAGCTGAGGGAAGCAAGAAAATTTGAAGATGTTGTCTCGATTTTTCCTCACCTAAATTTTCAAATCTGAAATGATTTAAGTGAATTGTAAAACGAGTTCATAACCCTACATCGTTCTTTTGTGTTCATTTTATTTTTTGTAATAAAATATAATGAAACGTTTCTGTAGCAATATTTGTCTATCATCCATGCTAAATCTGACATTATCTATACTGATGATTTAGGTGCCGCATTTCTTTCACGAGTTTAAAGGACATAATATTCTATTTTAAATATTGCTGATGCTGTTTACTAATTCAGACCTCACAATGGACATGATGAAAAAGAAAACACATGGTGGGTGATTGACAATTTGAATTACTCAGCCCGCCTTGTTAAAGGGAGCATTACTTGTAAAGGCAGACATTGTAACAATATTTTATAAGAGTGGAAAGAGTTCCTCTGGGTGCGATCTTATCAACACTAACGCACCGGATCCCCTCGTAAGAGTGGAAAGACCTCCTCACCAAATTATTTGGTTGATATATATTAAAATTATATATATTAACAAATGTACAGTTATAAGACTTTACTTTGTCATAGTGTCATCTATAATGTAATATGTTATCAGCTTGGTGTTATTGCTCCAGTTAATATAGGTGTTCTACAGATCCGAGTCTCAAATCAAAATGGGAAAACATCATATACTAGCAAGAACTTGCCATTGAATCTGAAGTGAGTGTTGATTTTGTAAATTTCAGATATGTGTGATCTGCAAACAAATTCATGGTTCCTGCACACAATGTTGCAAGTGCTCGACTTATTACCATGCTATGTGCGCATCGAGGGCTGGGTATCGCATGGAGGTGAGATTACTTATCTAGTTAATCTGTTATTGGCATTGATTTAGGTGCTATTATTTAAGAGGTACTTTCCAGAGTATGCAACTTGCTTTACTTTCAGAGCCTATCATTCCTTTTAGTGCCCACCGAAAGGAAGCAGGGTTGTCCAACTTGTGTATAAAATATTTATAACATGTGTTATGGTAACTGTTAATCATCATTTGGTAACAAGCATGTCTACATGCAGATCTTTTTTCTTCTCTCTCATTGGAACATCCTTTCTTTTGGCGGTTTGAGTATCTATTTTCAATCAGTTATTCTAATGCCTTGATTGCCATCATGTTTTGGGTACTGTTACACCTACTATGTAAATCTTGACATGATAGTTAATTTTGTGTTGTTCAATCAATGCATTCAACACTTTTAGCTATATTTTCCCCTATCCTTTTACTTAGTCATTCACTCCTGGATGTTAATACTTTTCAAACTGCAGCTGCACTGCTTGGAGAAAAATGGAAAACAGGTTACAAGAATGGTTTCATATTGTGCCTACCACAGGTACTGCTCCATCTTCTCTGGATCAAAGATTTAAAAAGGAGAATGAGGGAAGAGAGAGAACGTCATTTATGAGAACTGCTTCAGTCAAAATAATGGATACTTGATTATTCAAGCTGTGACATTTAATGGGGGCTTTCAAGTCTAATGGGTTCGTGGTTTTACAGGGCTCCTAATCCGGATACTGTTCTCATCATTCAGACTCCCAAAGGGGTATTCTCTGCTAGAAGCCTTCTTCAAAACAATAAGCGCACAGGTTCACGTCTAATTTCAACAAGCAGACTGAAACTTGAAGAAGCTCCAGCAGTAGAGATAGAAGAGATTGAACCATTCTCTGCAGCAAGATGCCGTGTTTATAATCGATCGCGTGATAAGGTATTACACCATGTCACTGATATGCAGTGTTATGATTGGTGCTGCCAAGTTTTATTAATCTACATGGGAAGGAAATGAAAATTTTATGTTTTATTTAGCTACTTGAGTCTTTATGACATCTAGGTAACTGAAACATTGTTCCCTTTTGGCTTTTGAACTGTTGAAACTCATAATGAGCAATTTCATTATTCTTATTCAAATAAAAAATGAGCAATTTCATTATTAGCATCTTTTGCGCTAGACATTAGAGATACAAGAACTAAACTTTGTTGTGAATATCTTTCTATAATTTTGGTTATTTGTTGACGCCTAATATCTTCCCGTTGTTTGTTTTATTTACAAGTCCAATAACTACAGTTGTTTTTAATTATGATTTTTAACTACCTTAAGTTTTCTAGTTTTGCTCCCCGGTATTGATAAAGTCATGCTTCTTCATATATGTTTGTGGTTTAAGTTTTTTAGTTGACATTCACACATCTTCCTTCTGACTGCAAATTCTTAATTTGCCTGTGTTCTGTTGTTTAATCATCCTAAAGGGTTGCCAGTTATGAATCTCCTTATTGTTTTATCGTCAGGGAACTGGAGAAACTGCCATTGTCCATCACGTGAGGAGACCCTGTCACCATTCTTCAAGTTCAATGCGAAGTTTGAACAATATTAAAGTAAATTTTTCCCTCCCTCCCATATCCTTCTTTACTTCCTATGTAAAGTGATGTTTTCCTGTCACTTCTCTTAGCTTCTATGGTGATTTTAAATGTTAGTCCTTTCTTCCCTTTTTAACAGGAAGTCAAGGGATCCAAAACATTTTCTACCTTTAGGGAGCGGCTTCGTGAATTACAGGTATTCTTTTTAACACCTCTGTTCATCAAGTTAACAGTTTTAAAATTAAATTTCTCAACGTCGACGTTTTATTTTTGCAATTGCAGAGAACAGAAAATGATCGTGTTTGTTTTGGTAGATCTGGGATACATAGATGGGGTCTCTTTGCTCGTAGAAATATCCCAGAAGGAGAGATGGTATATAAATCTTTTTTAGTTGTTACTGGTTACCGCTAGTCAATACTTTGACCATAGTAGGAAAAGAAATAAATGGCAGTCCGAGTAATCACATGAAAATGGAGTCCTATATCTTTTCATACTGAGGAGCTTTCTCTATAGTCAATGATTTTTGTGTCATAACCTGTGAACATTTCCAATGAGATGTAGTTCCTCCTTGCTCGAGTATGCTACATGATCATCTTGTTGTATCGAGAATCAGTTACTAACTGAAGTGCTCGTCTTTCTAATTACTCCAGCATCAAATCTAGAAGTTACTTAGTGGAGCATACATTTACTTGTTTTAGGTTCTTGAGTATCGTGGTGAGCAGGTCAGACGCAGTGTTGCAGATTTGAGGGAGGCACGGTATCGTGTTGAGGGAAAAGATTGCTATGTAGGTTCTTTTCACTCCCTTCTTTGTGCTCTCTCTCCAACCTGTCACAAGTATCAATTAATGTCGTTGAATTATCTTGTGCAGCTATTTAAGATTAGTGAAGAAGTTGTGGTGGATGCCACTGATAAGGGAAACATTGCACGTTTAATCAACCATTCAGTAAGTATCACTTATCTTTCCTTGTACCTGACGCTTCTCTTCGTCTGAGAAATCAAACTAGAATTATATATTTGATGGTGCTTCTCCCTTCTATCATGCTCTTTAGATCTTGTTAATTCCTTTACTTTTTTCTTGAGGAAGTGATCATGTATTCCTTTTTCTTTTCCCATGTTATCGACTTTTATGCTTCTCCTTGTTATCAAAACCTGCAAATGAAAAAGCAAAGGCTAGTGAACTAAATTAGGTAAAAGTAAATAAGATTCACCGTGTAATTCGTCCTCTAAAGCTGAAGGAGATCAGTTTCAATCCCATTATGCGGTTACCCCTGTAATTAGGGGTGGGCATGGTACGGTATTTGAAACTTCGGTACGGTAATTTCGATTTTGATTTCTAAAAATACTATACCATTACCATACCAAATTAATTCGGTATGGTTCGGTATTTTCAAGTTCGGTTTCGGTATTTTGCGGTATGATAAATCGATAACCATAGTTTGTTCGACTTCGACTTACATATACTCATATCACTGAGAATTATGACTTCGGCTATTCAAGAAACATCTCAATTTTATCGTACTAACACTTCACATAAAAATATTCAAAAGAAAGTACAAGCAACCCCCTTCATAAATCAATTAAATAAGAAAGAAATTTCAATCAAGATAGAGTAGTCAAAATTCCAATGTCTACACAATTAGTTTTGTACTAATACTAGTTTATATATTTTTTAGTATTATAATACTAATATATATGAATTATACATGTAACTATATACTTCGGTATGGTATTCGGTATTTCAGCATTTTCTTTATAAATATCGAATATCGTACCGAATAACATATTTTTTTTAAATGCGTACCAAATATCATACCAAATACCATAATACCGAAATCACGGTATAAAAAATTTCGGTTTCAGTATGTTAATCGGTATCTACCATACCATGCCCACCCCTAGCTGTAATGATATTATCTCATTGACGGTTTCAACAGGAAAAAATACTCCATGCCCACCCCTAGCTGTAATGATATTATCTCATTGATGGTTTCAACAGGAAAAAAATAGTATTGATCACACCCCACAAGATTATAGTAGGATGTGTAAACTTGTTTGTAATCTGAATCCAATCTAACGTCAGTGAAGATGTGCTCACTGAAGCCTTATCTTGGTCCAGATTAAATGTGCTTAAATATACTCCTAATTTGATAAATATGTTTCAAGATACTCCAAATAAATTTTACGTCCTATCATAGCAAAGACTCAGATCTGGCAATGTTAGAAATTATGTGCCCCCTTTCAAGCCATATTTGTTCTAAAATTTATCTGTGGTCAGCAAATTTAGCAAGTCAATAGATGCGATATTTTCTCTCAACTTACCTTAATTGATAACTCCTCTTACTGCCTCCTTTTCGCCGTTTTACTTTGTTATTTTCACAGTGCATGCCAAACTGCTATGCAAGGATCATGAGTGTAGGAGCTGATGAGAGTCGGATTGTACTTATTGCAAAGGCAAATGTGGCTGCTGGTGATGAATTAACGTCTCTCTCTCTCTCTCTCTCTCTCTCTCTTTAATGCGTACATATTAGCAAGTCCGCCCCCTGATTTATTTTATTTGGCTGCAATACTGACAGGTATGACTACTTGTTTGATCCAGACGAATGTGAAGAATTCAAAGTTCCTTGTCTGTGTAAAGCTCCAAACTGCAGAAAGTACATGAATTAGGTCCACACTTCCATAATTTTTTTGCCTCCACAAGGAGATTCTAACCATTACGCTCTGCTACCTGACCTCACACAGTTTGCTAATTAGTGATTCTAGAGAATTTATGTAATTTTTAGTGTTACGTTTCTTCTAGGGTGCTTTCCATAGATGATTTGGGTCAATAATATTGGCGAAAGTTGTGTCTGAGTTATATTATGTATAGATTCAGACAAGGCAGATATTTTTTTTCTTCATCCTTCTGCCGTTACACAAATGTAAACTCCATCTCTCTATTTTGTGGGAGATAACAAAAAAGAAAGAAAAAAGATGCAAGCAATTACTCTTTTATTTTTTCCTCAATCTACTATCTTTAATCTTCACCCCCTCTCCCCGACTTAAAAGTTTCTCCATAAAAAACCTCTGAACCCCAATCCACCTCCCCCCCCCCCCAAATGCATTTCCATAAGTGGATTTGGAGAGGGTGAGGTGTTAGCAGACCCTTACCCCTATCCCGTTGTAGAGTAGAGAGACCGTTCCTAATAGGCCGTCACTCAAGAAAAGTGATTTTCAAAATAGGTTTGAGAAATATAAGAATAAAAAAGATGTAATGTAGATAACTAAGGAAAGAAAAGTAATGACAACGGAATAGTAAAGATAGTCAAGTAAAAGAAACAATAATAGTAGTACAAATTGAAGAATAAGATGACAAAAAAAGAAAAACAATAGAATAGGAGAGAAGAAAAGTTACAAGTTATTGCGCACTCATAATATGGCTTATGGCTTATGGCTTAATGGTCAATAAAGTTGAATTCCCATGAATTCAAGCACATATGAAAAGAAATTGCAAGATTTTTTTTTCACTAATAAGGTTACTTCGTTTCATTTCATACCTGTATAGTTTTACTGCTGGTGAACGATAGCATATATGTGGTAGAATAGTCGAGGAGTGGACAAGTTGATCTGGACTTAAAAAAAGGAATTACCACTTCCTTCATACAACGTTGGCAACATGGATGGGATGTGGCCATGTGGGTGTACGAAGACTAGCAAAACTTCTTCTCTCATGTACGTTTTCAAGTAATCAGTCGAGTGAATTTGTAAATTCTGCTACAGCCAAATCTGAAGTTGCAAATTCTATATGAAAGGATTTTTGTTCTGCAACTTGACTGCTTCACTGCCTGTCGGCAACCTTTCTCTTGTGATGTTTTATGCACGTCAGCCATTTATTTAGATCGGATGAACATATTTTGTGTGATGTAAAAGGAGAAATATTTTTTGTAACAGATCGGCCTAAAGTAGATTTTGTTAATATTGCTACCTATGACTTATGATGCTCTACATAATTTAACTTATTTTGATATTAATGTGATGATTGACTAGAGATATTGCAATTTTAGTCCCTTGTCTATCTGCTAATGAACAAACTCGTCCTTGTTGTTTTGCTAAACATTCACTTCGATTGGGGCATTAAAGACTCGATAATCAAAGAATAAATGTTCCCTAGAAAATTGCCATATTCTCTCTTACACATATTTCTAAGTCCTCAGTGTATTTTATTTAATTTCCATAAACTACTCGTATATCTCATCAGGCTTGCCTTGTTGTCTCCTTCGCTGCTAATTTGGGGTCAAGGATAGGAAGTGAACACAATTTTCTGTGTAACCTTGTATATTCCCTCCGTCACAATTTATATAATTACTTTTTTTTTAGTTTATTTCAAAAAAATAATTTATAAATAATTTAATTTTTAAAAAAAATCATTTTACTCCTGATGAAATTATAACCACATAAATCTAAATCGAATCCATTACTATTATTACTCCCTCCGTCTCAAATTATTTATCGTGGTTACTAAAAATAGTTATCCCAAATTATTTATCATTTTAAAAGTTCAAGTCACAATTAATTTTTTTCTTATTCATTTTATCCTTAATAGAATTTTGTCATTAATGTAGAAATATCGTAAAAAATTTAATAGAGAGATTATAACATAGACATAAATAAGAATAAAAGTAGTCAAATATTTCTCTTATTTAATATTTATTAAAAGGCATGTAAAATAAAAAAACGATAAATAATTTAAGACGAAGGAATACTAGTCTATTTAGTAGCATAGTTATTGTTACTAAAAATAATTTCATATAGCATTTTGATGTATGCTAGATATTTGGTTAGGCGGACGCAGACACACGGTAGACTCGTGTCGAAACGCCTTAAACTTAGTCCAACACGCCACTCTCACAAGCTTCCTTTTCTTCCCTCTTACTACTATTTATGTACACAATATTTTCCCCCCTCTCTCTCTATATATATATCTCACTTTTTGTTATGCTAGGTTTGGTAAATTTTTAAATTTGAGCTAATTCTACTTGACTTTATGATTACGAATTACGATTCAACACTGTTGCATCAGCTCGATTTAATTTGGTTTGGTTCTATTTTCGTTTGTTTTTACCTAATTTTCTATTCAAATTGTTATATTTATTTGTTATTTTGCACTTTGTGATGAGAATTGAGAAATGTTTGTGTATATCTCTTTTGATCGTTTAGAATTCGACGTAAAATGGCGTCAATTGGAGTATATTCAAGTCCAAAAATGGAATACATTGAAGGAAGGTGCTTCAGTTTTATTAATTTGTCGACTAGTCTAAATTTATGGCCTATGATTGGGAGAAAAAACTTTCCGAATCGAAAAAAAAGGCTAGAAATGACTCGTTCATTGCCAAATACACTGTCTCCGTTAGAATCGGAGGAGGATGCAACTTTAAGTAGCAGTGATTCCCTAGAGGATGAGTTCAGCCACGTGACGAAGTTCGAAATGTCTGATTTTAAGATACGGAATCGTGTTAGCATTGGCCTCGGTGGCAGGGTAATGAAATTTCCTTGATTATTATCGTTTGGTAGCTGGTTAGGGTTATGCTTGTATTAATACAGGGATTAGTTATGAGGGAATCTATAACAATGAAAAAGTAAAATGTCATTGCTATTTTGAGTTGTGTTTTGTGCTTTATGGCAGGGAGATGAAATAGTGTTTGAAGCAATGGTTACTGATCCTCATAGGTGAGTGTTTCCTTGTGGTACAGTTTTATAGACGATCGAATTATAGTAAAACTCATTGTTTCCTGATTTTAACTGTAAATGCAGTCCATTGTATAAGACCAGAGTTGTACTTAGACAACTTATTAGTGCTCGAGCAAAGCGGAGAGGGCGTCGTGCAATAGAGGTATTTTGCACCTAGCCATCGTTTTCTTGAACTTGTGCATCAGTTCCAGGATTGTCTCGTGGTTCTGTTCATTAATTATTGATAGTCCATGTGTTCTAGGTGTTGAAGAGACTGGCACGTCGTAAGCTCATGTATCATTCGTATTCCATGCAAGTTCATGGGTATATCAGCTCTTCCATGATAGATGAGAACAGTCCATTCACCCTAGTCCATGGGGTATGCTGATTTCTACGCTAAGCTCATTCTTTATTTTTAAGGGACTATTCTTTGACCTGATAACATAATGAAGATAAATATACTTGCTTAGTCTCAAAAGTTCTAATCGAGTACTTTTTAGCTCCACTCTTGTTCTCTTAGGTGCTTAAGAAATAACTAAATACAAGTACTATGGACCTGTTTAAATGAAACATAATGAGGTTTCTTCTCTGCATACAGTCAGCAGTAGTAATTAAACAATCGATATTTCCTACTTTAGACCTTCAATTAGCTAACATCCTTGAGGACCTTGGTTTGTTCTCTCAGCATCATGGAAGTTCATCATTGAGACACTGGCTTCAACAATCTGATTGGCTTCCAACTCTGGAAGCTACTCTTTCTCTAGATCAGGAATCTGTTAGAAGGGTGGGGGATGATACTATAGGAGGGCCAGCTATTTCTCGACAACTGCGACTAATCCGAATTCTAATGAGGGATCTCTTGATTGGAGTATGTGCTGTGTGTCTTTTTTCTTGTCTGAACAGGTATCAGATGACAAGTTTTTCTCTATTTGCTGATTGATCCTTGATTCTCTCGTCTCTCAGGTGAACTATGTGCACAGCCATGGCCTTGCGCATACAGAGCTGAGGCTTGAAAATTTGCACATTAGTGCGGTGGATAAACATATTAAAGTGAGTGTCATTCATATTGCCTGTTGTAGTAGGGATTGGATGGTATTAGTACTTTAAGGACAAAGTACTGCAGCTAACGCTAGGATGCTTTCACATGCTTAAACTTGGTGATAGGGCATACCATAATGGTTAGACCTTCACCTCCTACTGTAAAGGAAAATGTTCAATTGTCATGAAAACAGATAGGCTTTATTTCTGTAGGTTCCAAGTTATCTGGTGGAAGAGACACGTTTTCTTCTGTGAAACTAGGGCTATGAACCATGTCTTAATTATATTTCATAATGCATACATTTGACAAACTCAAGTATATTTGATCAATACTTTCTCAGGTATGGAAACTCCTTTATTAGTTCATCCATTTGTGGTATTGCAAGAGTGCTTACTTAGATCAGGATAGTCACTGTTTTCAAAAGGACAAAGATCCCTACATTTTGTTTTTCTTTCTGATGTTGGTGGTTCTGATACTTGGTGTTAATATGGTTCTATTTGGAAACATCATGTTACCCATAAAATTAAACCAAAATATGCATTTTCATAGTTTCAACTTTACCTATTTGGGAAGAGGAGTTTTATTTTGATTTGTCTCGAGTATTCCAACTGATCACTTCTTATCAGGTAGGTATATTGGGAAATGCTGCTGACTTTAATGAGGCTGATCCTGAGGATATCACTTCAGATGACAATATGGATAGGAGGAGAATGATGATTGCATTTGACATGAGGTGTGACATGCATACTTAGATATTTATGGTTTTTTTTTTTATTTAGCATGAAGCAAGTTATTCATGAATTTCTATCTGCTTTTACCTGTTGCAAAGATGTGTTGGATTCATCATGGCAAAAATGGTTTTGAGGGAACTCATGGACCCAATGATCTTTGCCAAGTTCAAAGCATTCCTCACCAAGGTTGTGCACTATTTTTAGATGTTCCCCGTATACATGCTTTCACATGCAATAACTTTGTTCACATCATCTTCAGGGAAATGATCCCTCCTGTTTGCGTGAATTTCTTCTGCATGCTGTAAACAGAAATTCTTCAGCCGGAAATTTTGGTTTACAAGTTAGTACCCAATCCCTTATTTATTGTTGACTGTTTGTTCCATTGTTGCTTGTGAAAGGCAAGAGATTAAATATAGCTATAAATCAACTATGACTAATGAATTCTTTTTGTAGACTATATTTATTAACTTCCTCTATTTCTTTCTATGAACATAACTATGTAAGTTTTTTTGTGCTCAAAAGTGTCGGTGATAATGACATTTCTCAGAAGGTGTCAAATGGACAGGTATGAAGATTATAAGTGGTGAGTTAATAAACAAGCCATGTCTCAACTCGTCCAAGATTTGCTTAAGTCAGGATGGATTAGTAAGAGTGTCATAGCTCAATTAGCTTAACCCAAAACCACTCTTCTATTTGTTTTACAAGTCATGTCTCAACTCGAGAACTCTTATGAGGTTGTCCCATTCCTACTAGATTAGAAAATTGAGTTATGATTGGGTGGATTCAAATATATGAAGGTGGATGTAAATGAGTAATTTTTTATCACACGGTTAGTTCATCGTGCTATAATGAAGCGTGAATATTGTAACACAGTAAAATATTTATCATGGTGCTGCCTTATTTAAGTAATTCACTTAGGTAAAGGTGGGTGCAATTCACTTATTTAGGTAATTCTCCCTTTTTAATACTAACTTTTTATGTATTTCATGTAGTTTGATAGCATCTTTTTTCTAGTAACGTAAAGTCTTGTATAAGAATCCCTCTGGGAATATTGCCTACAATAATTCAAGACAAGTTCTCTCTCCTTTTCTTCACTGTTTGCTTTGCCTTTTTTGGTAATATACTAAATTCTTTTGTTCTTGCAGATACTCGATAGAAACTGGGGTGCAGGTTGGCATTTGCTGTCACTGCTCCTTGCACCTAAACCTTTGGACAGGATAAGGTAGACTGAGTCGTTATGGGTTGATGATGCCTTCTGGAAACTTCATATGCATGCATCAGATATTAAAAGCTATGCAGGATTAATGAAAACCAGTCTATTAGATGACAATTTATGGTCTAGAGGTTCAGCAAATTTTCTTGAAGATAACGGAATTGGTGAACTGCATTTGCAACTCTTCCAACTGATTTCTGCAAGAGCCCTAGCTACTTAAATATTCGAAAGATTTTTGGAGAAACATGCATCTTCTTATACGAACTTCAAAAATTATTTTGGGAGCTGATCAAGGGGAAGCAGCTTCTTGATGCGTTTACTTGGTTAAACAGAGTTTGTGACCTCTAATAGAGTAGCTAATAAAAAAATTTACGTTTAAAAAGCAAGACAGGTTGCATGTACATAATTTTAGATACTTTATTTCAAGAGGTAATATTTATTGTCAATGGCAATAATATATAATTACATTAACATTAATGAATATCTGTACTTGATATTTCACAGTTGCTTAAATGCTCTGAGGCATCCCTTCTTGTGTGGACCAAAATGGCGTGTGACCCCATCTATTGATCTAATCAGATGGAGTCTTGGCTCAACCACTGTTCGAATTGCAGAGGAATACATTTATGGGCAGCAGCAGGTAATAACTGCTGGCTGATCGTGAAAAATATTCTTCTTTATCAGTGGTAAAGTGGTCGATTCCATGCAAAGAGTATTGGATTTTTTGATGTATAATCACTTGTATTTCCCCTCCTAGTTTCTCAATGGTCTATTCGAAAAACATACCTCCTTATTTCAGCTGGAATTTCGAATGTGCTTCACTCCTTTTGTCTGTAGTTAAGCTTGCTTCCGCCTTGTAGTATTTCTTATTTACTGTTCGATTTGTTAAATGTGTCCCTCAAATTTTTCATTCAAGCATTATCAAATTATAATTCTATCTAGCTCATCACTACTATATTTATTTAGTCATTAATCTTCACTTGGTGAAATCTGTTAGCAGGATCAGAAACTAAAAGAGTTGCTAATCTATTCCCTCTTTTCTGTTTTTTCTTCTTTTTTTCCAGCGAAGTAGGCTTGCTCATTTCGTTGAATTAATGGAGATGCTAAATCCTTATCCAAAGCCAAAGGTGAAAATCTCTTTTCTTTTATTACGAGCTTTTATATTCTTTGGTGAAAAACTTCTGCATCATCTGTTTCTCACTTATAGCAGTTTGACGAAATTTTACAGTTCTCCCCTAGAAAACCACACATATTATGCATTTTATGCTGGTATTTTTGTGCAATAATCTTCCTTGCTAGGTCCTCTTGCGCTGATGTTTGGGTAGGACAGTTATATGTTAACTTTCTTCTCCTTCTTAGCTGCCTAATTGTTACAAATTAACTTTGCAAACTGAGTAACACCTTATATCTGCTGCCCTTTGTGCAAGCTTTGTTTATTCTTATAATTATGCTGATCTGATTCTGAACTCTATGTATTTAATACTGTGTCTTTATATATTTGTTACACTGCCTTTATTGTTATTTAGGGTGAGTAGTGATGTATGCTTGCGTTTGTCCAATTGGGAAAAATTGCTTCCTTGGAAATGATACCTATTATACCTTGAGCAATGTGCCTACACTAGCAACTGAATGAGTATCTACTGATCTGCAGCATTGGCTGGGATTGCTTCCTGGAAAGTGGCGCCTGTTATACTGTACTGGTAGACATATAGGGTTGACCCTTCGGCAGCCTTCTGTTAGAGTACTCATTGGGGAAGCATACCTATCGGTATCTAAAGTATCAAAACCTAACACAACATTTTCAGCTGTCTCACATATTAGCTTCACTGTTATGGCTGGTCAGGACTGGGCTCATGACAAGTCTGGTGTAGGGGGGAAATTGCAAGTTAATTCCTTCTACAGATTGAGAGCTGGGAGACGGTTATATCTTAAGGAGGAAACTACCACCTCGATATTTCCCTTAGCTACACCGGATGCTCAAGCTTCTGTCCTGAAAAGGATATCTAGTAAAAAGTGGAGAAAAGCCATCCCGATAAATGAAGTCCCTTCAAGCCTTTCTGTAGCTAAACTTGTGTCAAGTGAAATCGATGTGATGATGAGTCTTAATGAACCACTGAGTGGAAACATGGAAGTTGCACAGAAAGCACTTCAAGAAGTACGCACTCAAATACCTCCTGAAATGTTTGATCTGTCAAAAATCGTTTGTGGAACATATGTAGATTCAAGATTGCTGGTCCTTCGAAGTGTAAATGGATCTGCCCTCGTTTTTACTAGATGTACAAATGACAGTTGATTGTGAGTAAAAATTGTGTTCATCCACTTTGTAAATAACATCATATTTTTAGTTTTATGTAAAGAAGCGATTGGTAAAGGAATAGAAGCCATGATTCGTGTATATATAGGACACGAGATTCTCTTATTCTCTTTTACTATGTTGCCAACTTTCTAGCAGAGGGTTGGGGTTTGTGTGTGTGTTTGGGGGGGGGGGGGGGGGGGGGGGGGGGGGCACATCAACTGCATGCGAAAAACACCATTTTCACTTTATCTACAATGTTCAATATTTAATACGGAAAAGGGTAAAAAATGCCCCTTAACATATTGGAAATAGCAAAAATTCTTCCCCTTATTGAATCCGAATCTTCAACGTTAATTTTCAGTGTTAAAAATCTCTCCTTTCACCTATTGGACTCAATTGCCTTTAACATTAATTTTCTAGTTAGAATGCCCCTGTTTTTCACGAAACTATGAAGTAGTACATGGGGTTTCAATTAAATAGAAATATTGATTTATTTATGGAGGTTGGCTCAATCCATAAATAACCTAATCCAACTAAACCTAAAAAACTAAAAACCATTTGAGTTCAACAATGGTGTATTTGAACTCGCCAGGCTAGAAACCATCGAGTTCAGCAGTCAACAAACTTCAAATGAAAACAACTCAAGAATCGAGTTCAGTAGTCAACAAACTTCAAATGAAAACAACTCAAGAATTATAACTAGTAGAGTATACACAACAACTATAAATTTTAGCAAACTTTGATGATTATAATTCGAATTTCATATAAAAATGATGTTTTGAAATAAAAAATACCTCAAAATTCCAGATTCGGAAACACTTAATTTATTCTGCAACTAAATTTTCGAGTTTCAAAACTGACGGATAAGGTAATAATGGTGATCCAAAATATTCTGGCACAAATTCAATTCCAACAATAAGTATCGACATAAATTGATGTGATAATAGTTTCTCGGTCTTAACAAATGAACAGACTTCAAAAACTATTTACAAACTTCGAATTTATTCGTACCTAATTCTTTTTATGCTTCACAATGTTTCTTAACTGGTGCACACAAGCTTCAATTGATTCAAATCTAAATTCATCTTCAACTTCTTCGTTGTGAATTCTTAAAGATCCAGCCCAGCAATTACCGAACAAATATTCGAATGTGAAACACTTTACGGGTTGGTGATAGAATAATAAATCTGTCCAACCTTTTTAATTGAAACCGCACATAAATTTCATGAATCCGTTATCGAAGGGATATTTCTAACCAGAAAATCAACAAGAGAAATTTGCTATAAGAACATTACGGAAAAACTTAAATGAATTTCAATATGTTAGATTTTCTTAATTTTTAATATGTCAGGCATTTTTTATTTACCCTTTCCGTTTTTAGTATTACAATGAAATGAAAAAGTTATCACGCAGAAGTCCTTGACCAGGCTAAAAGAACTCACGACAAACATCAAAGCGTTGTAGGCATGTTTACAGAAAATTCAGTAACAATTCATAGGAGACAAAGCAAAGAATTTGGCGAACTAGACTCGGCAATCAAGTTGCGCCAGCATGCATTAATTTACCATAGTGTAAGTTAAATGCACGAAAGTGAAGATAACAGTGCTGTAGATGGTGAGAAATATTTGGATGTCTTCATCGGAACCCCAGACGACCCGCAAAAAGATCAAGACCGAAGACATCCTCGCTAATACCAATTACATGCCATTTCATACAATCCAAATAACTATCGTCCCTCATTCTCCCAATTGGTGAATTAGAAATTCCAAGTAACTTCAGAAGGGTCACCAAGTGAATACGCCATTAAGGAACTTCTCGGAGGATTACCAAGTGAGTACACCAGCTATCACTTACTGAATAACAAGTGCTTGCTCAACCAAAATCAAGACATTTGGTCTGTCCAATATCTAGGAAAAGGAAAACGCATAAGCAAGAGCAGAAGTATTTCCACCCCGGTCAAACTAAAACCAATAAAGGAACATACAGCCAGAAGGAATGAAAAGCTCTACCGAGATTCATCTAAATCAAACCCTGGCGTTGTAGATCAGTGTATGTCTTTTTGTTGTAGATGTTACCCTCTTGATCTTCATATTCTTCTTCAAGATCTGGACGCCACTTATTCACCCCTTGTCTTTCTTGGATTCTTTCCCAAAGTAGCTTGGCTTCCTGTGACACAACAAAAAAGTGCATCAGACGATAAGAATAAACTAAGACATGATTAACACAGACCCAAGGAAGAGGTAAGGACTCTTTTTGAAGCCTAGACGGCTGATGCAGAAAGGAATCACCGTCTTCCTAACATGCAAGTCAGGCTCAAATTGTACGTAAGCTACTAAAATCACAATTGACATTTTTTGGATGAATAAGGTAATTCATTAAAAGAAGGGGAGCATTGGAATAACTGGTAAAGTTGCTGCCATGTAACCAGGAGGTCATGGGTTCAAGCCGTGGAAACAGCCTCTTGCAGAAATGTGAGGTAAGGCTGCGTACAATAGACCCTTGTGGTCCGGCCCTTCCCCGGACCTCGCGCATAGCGGGAACTTAGTGCACCGGGCTGCACTTTTAAGGTAATTCATTAAATCATGCTGAATTGTTACCAATCACCAGCAAATTCTGCTCAAACGCTACACGTGTCTCAACGGCTTGGTTCACAAAAAATATCGAACTTGAGACCGCAATTAAATAAAAGTCTGACACAATTTGAAGAGGGAAATAATCTTCCACTGGAAGTAATATAGGTTGAAAAACGGGTATAAGAGTCAGATAAGCAGACTATGAATGGGCTTATAACTACCAACTTATCACCCACCCTGTTTACACTTTTTGCAGCCTCTATCAGGACCATAACAAACACCATGCAAGAACTTATGCTACAGCTATTACTCAAAATCCCTTGGCCTCTAAAATAGGTTAAAAATCAAATTTAAGACATTCCAAAGATGTTTCGGAACAAACAGAAATGAGAGGAGGAAACCGTTATTTTTGTTTTCAGAATGATTCAAACAAAGGGAAAGGAATTATCACATACAACACAGCATACTTGATGAAGCTTTTATTTGTTCACAAGTCTATGGTCCTTCTGGCGTTACTAATTTCCATCTAAAAGAGGTCTCTTTCCTCTGCTTCTGTCCAAAAAAAAACTACTATGTATCTTTTTACAAACCTTTCTCTCGCTAGAAATTAAGGCAAAAGTAAAAGTGAAACTCGTCTATTCTCCTTTCTCTCCCTTTCCTTCATCCAGAACATCCATTTACATTAGAAAGATCACTCGTCAACATAAGCAATACTGATGAGTGATGTCTGAATGACCAGTGTTATTTTTTGGTTCAGTAAAGGTATAATTATATTGAAGCAGAAGCACTGAGTGTGCTGAATATATACAGCAAAGAGTAACTGAATACATGCCCTTAATTCTGAATGATCAGTGTTGTTAAATATAGACGCCTTTCAGATGAATAATGTGTATTGCAGTTGTTTTGCAGTTTCATTTGATTTGTGAATAGCAGATGTTTTAACTAGTTTAAAATCTAGAAACTAAACAAACAACATTATATTTTGAAAAAGGTGAACTGAAAATGAACCTTAGAGAAACTTACTTCGATTGATGTGATCTCATTGAAGTTCTTAGTATTGGGGATACCAAGACAACGCATCCCATGTTGATGTCTCCATTCCTTGAAATGCCGCTCATAAGCCCTACGGCCCCAGTAACTGTGGTTCCCACATATCTCACACTTGAACTCCTGAAATCATTCATGCTAAAGTGCCTAAGAGCTCATATATCAAAATAAGTGGCGTATAGAGATGCATGAGAAAGCTAATCAACCATCAGCAGCAGATAACACCTATTGATCCAACAAGCAAACAGCTGTAATCATTTGGATATTACAGTAAAGAAAAGGATTATTATCCTATGGAAGCATCCTCTAATCCTTTTCCAGAACCATTTTTCATCCTTTTTTCCTTTCTCCTTTTATTTGGTGAAATCTTTTTTTCCTTTCAGCCTTTCCACTCTTTTAAGGCAGGTAAGGAAGTTTTTGAATGTACTTTTGGGGCATGGTCCAGAGGTAAAGGGGTGCTTTTCATCTCCAAAGAAAAGTTGTAAGCAGTACAAACTATACCAAAGCAACAAATCTGTGACGAACTAAAGCCTAAACTAGCAAAGTCCATAACAAGGACCTTTAGAACAAAAAGAAGACCATTGCAAGCGCCCAAGCAAAGATTACTCCAAGTGCCTTTTTGGGCTGGTCAGTCTCATCTGCTGACATCAATGAGGAATGAACCTTTACCATTTCGAGAAAAAACAAAGATAACTCCCAGTCAAATATCTATTCAATAGCTAAAAACTAAGATTTCCAATCTTAAATACATGGCTTGGAACTATGCAAGGAGATAATACATGTCAAAATTCAAAATACAAATGCCAACTGTAAAATACAACAAAGATTTTCACTCAGCAAAAAATAGGAGAACTGACCAAACACAGACCAAAAGAAATTACCTGACCAAGACCGTGAAGCTTATACAACCAGTAAGGAATAGGTTTCCCATCCCAGCCCATTGGCAACTTCAGAGGATTATAAATTTGTTGGTCGTCTTCATCACTCTCTGACTCAGCCTGCACATCGTCCTGACAGAAATAATCGAAACAGCACCTTTGTCAGAAAGGATGGCAACTCATACATCAGGCAACATATGCTAAAATGAAAAACTAAAACAAATGAATAAGAGTGACTAAAGGTCCCTAAAGAACACGTTTTATGGCCTGTTAAATTCTCTACTCCGCTTTCTTACTAGTCAATGCAATAAACTTCAAGGGGCTTTTCCTTTGTATCTTCTATTTCAACAGCTAAGATCTCTAAAACAAAGAAAACAGCTTCATTGTGTATAGGCTAAATACCTAGATAGCCCCTTAGACTTGACACATTTTGTAAAATAGACACTTAAAACTTAATTGGTGACCAAAATAGACATTTGAACTTGCTAGAAGTGCATCTTTTAAGCACTTGTGTACATGAGGTCAAGTGTGTGAGATACACTTGCTTATGATGTGTTAAGTTAACCAATCATTGTATGACACAAGTAGTTTTCTTTTAAAAAATTAACAAATTAACTAAAAAGTATATATATGAAAAAATGAAGTGAAAAGTATGTAGAAGAAATATTTTTAAAAAAGAATAAGAAAAAACAAACCCCCTCCCTCAGCTAACCCAAAGCAGTTTCCCTCCCCCACTTTTCCATCTTCTACCCGAAAAAAACCTGGCCATCCCTTTAACTTTAGAGTGCCCTGCACCCCAAAATAACTCAACTTGGTCATATGAATTAAAAAATTTGCCTAAAGGCTAAAATCAGACCTTACCCTCAGACTCTTCTTCCCTATTTTGAGTTTTTGACGCCATCAACCACTGCTGAAATACTCATTTATTTAATACAAGATTTGATGTTCAGAGATATCTACTTGTTAGATATAATGCTTGATTTTTTACAGCATAACATGAAGAAGATAGAAGAATTATTCTATAAAATTATGTTTTTTTTGGTGATATAATAATAATCTAAAGTTGTTGCCATGTGACCAGGAAGTCATGGGTTCAAGCCGTATAAACACAACAGACCCTTGTGGTCCGGCCCTTCCTCGGACCCCGCGCATAGCGGGAGCTTAGTACACCGGACTGCCCTTTTTTACAATAATAATCTAATCTAATTACGAAAATAAAAGGTATGTGTAATTATGGAGAACATAAAGTTTATGGTGAAAGAGAAGAATATGATGAATTCACTGAAGATTGAAGGAGTAAGCCGGAATTATGAGACCCACATGGAGTAAATTCTTGAAACGTAAAAAAATGTGAGTAAAAAAAGGGAAGAAAAATCCCATAATTTAAGTTATCAAGCACTCATCTGCGCGTGTAAAACATGGCATTTGCCATGTCATTATAATGTGCTTAAATGATACATTTTAGCAAGTTTAAGTGTCTATTTGGTCACCGGCTAAGTTTAAGTGTCCATTTTACAAAGTGTGTCAAGTTTAGGGGGCTATCTAGGTATTTAGCCTTGTTTATATTTATTAAACAAAAAAAAAGAGTGATGTACATTTTCTTTCCACTTATGATTATTCTTCTAATCAGAATTACTAATCTAATGATGGAACAAGAAATCAGTAAAAAAAATTGGCAACTGACTAGTAGTAACTAATAGATCACAAGTCCCTCAACTACTTATTTTTCATTTAAATTTTTTTCTTCTTTTAATAAGGACAAACTTGCACTAACAGTCAGATGTTAGTCTAAGACTCCGTTTATTTGCTTTTTTAAAGATGAATATGTCTGAATCTGAACACATCTGGATATTAAGATGTTTACTGTATCTAGATCTGAGCATTGAAGAATTAACCCTTTGTTTTCCCGCATCTGAATGTGTATGATTTATTTTATTTTAGAAACTACAATAACTTAATGGAGCAATAAACATTATATACACAATATTAAACACAAAAGTTTACCTAGTGTTGTATAAGTGATGTCTCTAATAAACCACACTCTAAAAGCTCAAGTGGTGGTTGATGATAATGGTTGTAACATAGTGACTGATTGTTGCCGTGGTTGGTGGAGGATTCTAGCAATGGTGGTTTAATGGTGATTCTGTGATGGTGACTAGAGGTGATGGATGTGCAGAGGTTGGCGCTGGTGGTGGTTGATGGTAGAAGTGGTTAGTGGTGGTCCTGCAGGTGGAGGTTGGCTGTGGCGACTAGTGGAGGTAGTGACTGGTGAAGGAGGTAAGTAGTGGAGTCAAGCGATTTGTGGTGGCTGATGGTGGAAGTTGTATAGTGGAGGTCGGTGGTAGAGGTGTCAGGTTGTGGAGGTGGATGGTAGAAGTGGTGGTGATTGCTGGCGGTGGCAATAAATACTTTTTTTATAACCTTGGTGTTGGGGCAGCTTGCACGCACCTTAACTAATTCAACGGAATACCTGCTACCTCCCACCAGCACAGGTACAGGGTAGCTCTGTCCATGCTGGTATAATAAATATAGTGGTAAAATATTTCATTCACATGCATTTTTTAAGTAAATCTCTTAATATTTTTAAGGCCCTATACAAGATGTGAATGATTCAAACATATTAAAAGTTAATAAGTGACTGTAGGAAGCTAGATCTGAATAATTTAAATTCAGATCCTTATAAGTGCAAACAAATAGACCTGGACCTTGCAAAATGGCTTCAGAGAGCCAGACATGTGGTACTCTATATGATATATAACCTGTGCACCAAATTTTTCTTTTATTATTTGGAAAAGATTGAAGTATGTCCAAGTCCAACAATCGCGGAGATTACCAGAAATGAAGTGAAACACTACTAATTTGACACTGATACACCCTAGACCTACTCTAAACAAACTTTTAATACATTTGCTTTAGAACAATTCATTATGTTGGAATTTTTAAAAATGAATTTCGTTATGATAAGTAGGTTAAAAATGGGAAACTAACAATTTTTGGTCATTTAGAAGGTGAGAGGAAAAATGGAACACTTCAATATTTAATGAGACATCACAAATGGTGAGATTTTCTATTTTGAAGATGGACATCATTCCCTTTCTTTCCTTCCTTTTTTTTGGGGTGGGTGTGTGCGCGGGAGGGGGGGGGGGGGATTCAGGACAAAAGGTACCACCAATCCTGAGCAAAACATGATATCAAAATGCAAGACAACAAATCCTACATAAAGCTGTCAGATCAAATGAACCAACACTAAGTCATGACTAAAGGGTGTTGCCATTTGTTTACTTAAAATATTATTTTTTGTTTACTTATTATTATTTTAATGAAGACATCGATCTCTTTTAAAATGGAGTTTTCTAGCCATATAAGGTTGCAGGTTACTCATGAATTACCTCTTCACGTTCTGCCTCCATTTCTTCATATGTCAAAGCCTGTTTTTTCTCAACATTTTCTCTTGTCCGCACAATTGTCTGCAAGATAATAAAATATTAAAAACAAATTAGCGAGCACCAACTCAAGTGTTTAACATAATGTAGATCCACACCATGCTTGCTATCTTGCTCAAACATCACTCCAAAAATTGGAAGTATGGTAGCGCATAAAGAATCCATTTTCTTAATTTACTATATATTAATTAAATGTGACATGTTGCCTTAGATATCTTGCCCTTGGGAAATAAATTAAATAATAGTGTTGTGTGACCCACCTCATCCAACAGATCACATAGTTTTCTTATCTTGGCTTCCAGAAGAGCAATCTCTTTTACATCATCACCCACTTGAGGAGCTGCAACAACACCGTTTTGTTCTGGTTTCCGCGAGCCTTTTGCGAAATGCTTTCTGTCCAGTTTTTCAAGCGGTGTATTCTGTCAAAACATCAAACAAGAAATTTATAAATGTCTAAACCAATTCACAAATAATTTGCAAATTAAAAAAAAAACAATCAAATCCTTAACCATATAGGAGAGAACTTTTTTTCTTGGGTAAAGATGCTAGCAACTGACCTTCGTAAGGAAAAGTCTCTCAGCACGTTGCTGAATAGTACCTCCTGTCTTCAATCCCAGTGCTCTCAATGCCTACAACAGATGCCACAACATTGAGGCACCGTATCAACATCCAGCACACTAAAGTCGTACAACAATATTTAAAACCATAGATGAGAAACAATTTTAAGAAACTTCCGTACCTCCTTTAACTTCTCTGGTCCCACTACCATCAGCTCCTCAGCTGTACTATAATAATCAAGGTCGATTACAGTATGATTCTCTGGAGCACTTCCATTTTCCTGACCATTATTTTCCCATCCTTCTACCTTGCCCATAGTCCACTCCTCTTCGAATTCACTTGTTACCTGTCAGAAATTAGTTATTAGAATAAGAAACCATACATAAGTGTTCTTTTTTTTTGGGGGGGGGGGGGGGGGGGTGGGGGGGTTGGGGGGGGGGATAAGTCAAGTATCATTCCATAAGCGCATATAGAAGTTAACCATAAACGGCATGAAAGTTCAATCATATCCACAGATAAAACTCGATAATACTGTGACTTATCTGGAATTTTTTAAAACAACCATTAAAATGACAATCTGAACATCATATAGTATGACAGCATAAGCTCCTCTTATCAGAAGATATAATCCTAAAACTACATAAGCTCCTCTTATCAGAGGACATAATCCTTAAACTACACTGTTTCAGAAACAAATTATAAAAAGAGAAGTTTATAGCAAAACTACATAAGCTCCTGTTATACCATGTCTCCTATGAGAGGCATGTGTCAGCAATGACTTCCACATAGCAAAACGTCATACTGACACCAATGTACAACTCACGTATCCCAAAAATTGCAGTAATTTCCAAAAGCAGATAAAAGAAACCTTCTCTGCATGTGTTCACTAAACTCTCCCATTATATTAAATGGATAAAGGACTCTGTATACACTTCACGATGATGTCAGACAGAAGCATCCAGCGAGTAAGCAATTGTCAGTCAATAATAAAATCAGTTGAGTAACAGCATGTTGATAGAAGAAAACAGCACCTTTGAGAATATCCTATCAAGATCCTGCAAGGGTTCTGTCCGCTCAAAAAAATAGACCAGATACTCCAATAATTTCTGCAAATATTCTTGGTACTGCCTGTTAAAAGAGCAAAAAGACAAATATTGCATATCAGAAAAACATAGGGATCATAAAGAGCAGGAGGGAACAGTTTTCTACATCCTTAACAGGAACAACAAGATTTCACCCAAGCTAACAAGCGGTTATTGAAGTAGCTGTTATTTCAAAAGTTGTTTCCTGAAACTGTCTAACTTCATTGAACTGTACTAAGAAACAAACTCTGAACTATATTCTTATTTGAAAGATCAAATATTCCAGACCAACTACTGACATTTTTACCTTGTCGACTTTGCTTTACGGGGAATCTTCTGCGGTTGGGAAAACACATCAAGGTAAGCTGTGTATTCAATTGGCTCACCAAATTTGGAGTTGATATACTCGTTAAACAATTCATGCAAGTCAAGGTATCGCCCAGAACCTTCCTGTCAACATGTCACAATAGCAAAAAAGAATATAAGACAACTAGTATCACACAATTACAAGGAAGCAAAGATAGAAAAGCAATAGACGCTAGGAGGGACAGATCAATGATCAATCAAAAAGCTCCTGCTTCAAAAGTTACAAAGTTAGACGTAAGCATAATCTCACTGGTGAATCAGTAGACTATTATTGAAAAATTCACATAAACATCAGCTATAAAGTATATAAACTTCTAGTTGTCCCTTTTGCAGTTAGTAAACAAAGGAAGTCTAATTTCAAGTTTCATTGCCAACACTAGTTTTCATGACAAGCTGTTAACAAGCCCAACGACTGAGCATAGGCTTCTATACAACATAATTTCCTTATCGTAAAGCTATAGGATTAGTGAATGTTCGATAGCCATTAGCTTTTCAACAAAACTGCTGTATCAGATAGTAGAAAATCCTCACTATCAGGGAAGAGCTAACTGATAAAATACAAGATCTGTCTCGCCAGCTGCAAATATTCAGAGCAGAAAAGTATGTCTATAACTTAGACAATTCCCAACAAATAAACAGTGTAAACATGTAATATGCTAAGAACTACTAAAATCACTGTAGTTATAAACATTTCAAGCAAAAATCACATTACATGCTGCGTGAATTCATCATTTCATCAAAAAACACAAGCAACTAGTTTCGGCACAGAGAGGAGACGAAGAGTGACACCGACCTCGCCACTAAACTCGATCTGTGGTTCTTCTTTAAGGAGCTGCTCATATTCGTCGCCGGTGTCAATAATAACACGCGCAGCAGGATGCCTTCTATGGTATTCACGAATCTAAATATCACAAGCACAAATACACAGAGCAAGTTTGTCAAACTAAGCAAAACAAATTGAACTAAGTAACCACAGGATATAGAAGATAAAAACAATAAGAGCCGTGACTGTTGTATAACCTCTTTCAATCTGTCATAAAATGCACTAAATACGTTTGTTCCAGTTGCTGTCTGGCCTCCTAGAGCTGCAATTTCATCCTTCCTCGCACCGTCTTTGTCTTCATATACATCTACCTATAACACACACACACATTAACTTGACAAATTACAAAGTTAAGTAATTTCGAGTAAAAATAAAATGCACCATCTTCCTCACACCGTCTGTCTTCATATATATCTACCTATAACACACACACACCTTAACTTGACAAATTACAAAGTTAAGTAATTTCAAGTAAAAATAAAATGCAACATCTTCCTCACACCGTCTCTGTCTTCATATATATCTACCTATAACACACACACACACCAATCGTTAACTTGACAAATTACAAAATTTCGAGTGAAAATAAAATGCAACATGAATTTAATTGTATAATAAGCCGGAAATTACCAGTTTGTGTGTGGTGTCAATGATTTGCTCGATCATGTTGCGAACGCGGTGGCTCTGGTGGAGGCGGTCCTTGTTGGTAGGCGGCTCAGTCTGGAGATCCTTGACGACAAGCCGCTCGAGCCGTTCAACTTCCTCGTGCGATGCACGAGTCACCTCCAGTAGAGTCGACGACATTGTTCTTCGATTTCCACTTCCACTAGCTACAAGGATTAGGGTTTAGAGTTCTTCCTTTTTCACCAACAACTTGCTGCTTCAGGGAGGTCGGTTTGCCCGGTTGGAGGAAAAAAAGTTGTGCTTGCCCCCACCCGAAAATTGATTTGAGATGTCTGAGAAAAATCATTTATCCTTATTATTTGCGTTTAAATAAAAATCTTTTTTCAGTAAGGTAGAAATACGTTCTCGTTTTTATTGTAAGATCGAGCTCCTAATACTCATACTAATAATTTTTTGAATTTTGTGCATGTTAATTAGTATGTCCATTTTATCTATTATATATTCTCATAAAATTTAATTTAAAATAATTCATTTCTTTTATTTTTGTTAGAATATAATAATAATTAGAATAGTTATTAAAATTAATGAGAGTATCATTTTATGTATGGTAGGTAGTAAAGTGATTATTAGAATTATATTAATTAGGAAGTAGATTGATTTGATTAGGAAGATTAGAGGCATGATTTACTCTTCTCAATTAATTGTATATTGTGTATATATTATTCCTCAATTGTATTCATCCATTAAGGTCATGACATACATGATCGATCTTATAGCCAAAGCATATGAGATCATTTTCATGCGTTCAAGTTCTATAGAATTAGAATGACTATCCTTCTTAGATAATTTGATGCCTTGTCCCATAGGTAGACCGCCTTTCTTGAAATTTTTCATAGAAAAACGTCTAAGCACTTTGTCTATGTAGACTGACTGTGACATCCCCAACAATTTGTTAGGTCTATCTCTATAGATCCTAATTCCCAGAATGTAGCAGGCTTCGCCTAAATCCTTCATCATGAAGGTACTGGACAACCACTTTTTGACTGACTGCAAGAGAGTCTTATTGTCTCTCATTATTAATATGTCATCTACATATATGATAATGAAGGAAATACTCTCATCCTTGCGTTTACTATAAACACATGGATCCTCTTTGCTTCTGACGAAATCAAACGATTTGATAGCCTTGTCAAAGCAAATGTTCCAACTCCTCGAGGCTTGCTTAAGCCCATAAATGGACTTTTGTAGCTTGCATACGGCATTTGGTTTGGACTCGGTTGAAAAATCCTCAGGTTGTTTCATATACACTTCCTCAACTAGATTACCATTGAGGAATGCAGTTTTGACGTCCATCTGCCAAATGTCATAGTCATAATATGCAGCTATTGCAAGCAAAATCCGAATGGACTTAATCTTAGCAACAAGTGAAAAGGTTTCATCATAATCGACCTCATGCCGTTGATTATAACCTTTAGCCACCAGTCTTACTTTATAGGTTTGTACCTTGCCATATGTATCAATCTTCTTCTTGAAGACCCATTTGCATCCTATGGGTCTAACCCCTGTTGGCAAATCAACCAAGTTCCAAACTTGACTTATGTACATCGAGTCCATCTCATATTTTATGGCTTCTTGCCATCTATGCGAATCAATGTCTAACATAGCTTCGTTGTAGGTTGTAGGTTCATCGTCATCAGGAATATCTATCTCATTGTGTGTTTCAACAATGAGATTAAGTCTTTCAGGTGGACGATAAGTCCTAGTGGTCCTACGAAGTTGAGTATTCTGCGTTTCAGTGCTTGTTGCATTCTGATTGTGAGAAGGTATTTGTGTGTTGGACAATCCATCACCTTGAGAGTTTTCAGGAATGACATTTTCATGTATTTCCTAAATGGGATGATGTACAACCATTGCATCATCTTTCATTGGTTGTGTATGAGAGCCTTGCATTTTTGCACTATCTCTCACAGCACTCCCACTGGATGAAGGGCGTACTCCTAAGTACCCAATCTTCACCAGATACTCCCACTAAATCATTGTTTAGGTCATTCAACAAGGTTCATTTTCTGTGTTATCTTGTGGTTCTTGAATTTCTTCAAGTTTTATCTCTGTGCAGCTATGTTCCTTGTAGACATATTCTTCTTCAAGGAAAGTTGCGTTCCTGGAAACAATGACCTTATGTTCTCCAGGAAGATAGAAGTAGTATCCCTTAGTTTCCTTTGGATACCCCACGAAGTAACATTTCTCACTTTTAGATTCCAACTTGTCAGTGAACATCTTCTTAACATATGCAGGGCACCCCCAGGGTCTCATATGTTTAAGAGATGGCTTCTTGCCACACCATATCTGATAGGGTGTCTTTTCTACTGACTTGGAAGGAACTCTGTTCAGAATGTATATAGAGGTTTGTATAGCATGTCCCCAAAGGTATGTCGGTAGAGCTGAGGAGCTCATCATGGATCGAACCATATCCAATAAGGTTCGGTTTCTCCTTTCGGCAACACCGTTCATCTGTGGCATTCCTGAAGGTGTCCATTCAGATTGGACTCCATGTAGCTTTAAGTAATCTAGAAAATCCTTGCTTAAGTACTCACCTCCTCGATCCGATCGAAGGGTCTTGATACTTGTTGCAAGTTGCTTCTCTACTTCCGACTTGTACTTCTTGAACTTCTCAAAAGCCTCGAATTTGTGTCTCATAAGATACACATACCCATACCTTGTGAAGTCGTCAGTAAAAGTGATGAAGTATGGGAAGCCTCATTTAGCTTGAGTCGAGAATGACCCATATACATCAGTATGGACCAACTCAAGCACCTCCTTGGCTCGCACACCTTTTTCAGAAAGTGGTTTATTGGTCATCTTTCCTCTCAAGCAAGATTCGCAGTTACCATAAGGCTCCAAGTCAAATGGTTCGAGGTAGTCTAACTTCCTCAATCTTGCTATCCTTGATTCGTTGATATGACCAAGTCTGCAGTGTCATAGGTAGGTGGAGTTTCTATTACTTGTCTTGGCTCGTTTATTTTGTACATTGAATATCTCTCGACTATAGTTCAGTGTATATAATCCATCCACAAGAGGAGCAGTTTCGTATATAACATTATTAAAAGGCAATATGTGACTGCCATTAAAAATATACGAGGAAAAGCCCTCCATGTCCAACACTAGGATAGAAATAATATTCATCGTTAACGAGGGAACATAAAAACAATCATTCAACACTAGACAATAGCCGGAAGATAAATTTAATCTATAAGTCTCTACGCGCTCAACATCCACTCATGCTCCATTTCCAACGCGTAGGTCTACATCTCTCGGTCCAACCTTCCTGCTATCAGTTAGCCCCTGCACATTTGTACAAATGTGTGAGCCACAAGCGGTATCCAATACCCAGAAATGAGAATAATGACAAACAATCAAATAATAATTCAATAATTGTAAATGCCAAAATATTAATCTCCATTAATAATAATATGAATGTGTATAAAGTAATTTGTTCTAATACAGATTGTCTCTAGGACATAAATATACTTTCACTTAACACAAACTTTTCTTTTCTCCCTCTGCACACACATCTGTATGCAGTATGCTCCACTAACTTGATCTTGTAGGTCCTACTTGAGACGAAAGTGGTGTTAGCTTGCTAGGTGATTCCAATAAACTTGATAGAAATGACCTTGAAGATAATGTTTTATTGTGTTAACAGATATATGCACATTATCCATTTTCTGAAAATAAAAGAAGCCGAGAATTGAGAAAAATAGTTAATCAGAAAATGATTTGTTTGAAACTTCCCAAGAACCAACCAGAGCTATCCTTACTACTTTGCTGCTATTGTCTGTTTTTCAGGTACAGTTTAAGTTATATTCCTTTTGCCCGTAGAATGGTTTCACCTTTTTGACACTATAATCTAGTGGATTGATGCTGAAGCAACATCACTCCTGTATATTTTTGAGTTCTGGACTCTAGTCTACTCAACTTGGAACAGGTGCTTCATCGCTGATTATTTTGAAGAGATTGATAATTCTTTCTGGTTCCCTCTGATGACAAATGGAACTCCAGCTTTCATACAGGTGTGACTAATTCGTTTGGACTGTTGATTTATATGCTGAGACTATACTCTGGTTTCTTTTGATTTCGGAAAGTTGTGGTTGCTTTCTTCTTGTGCCGTCCTGCTCACCTCATAGTTGCCCCATGGCGACAAATGTCTTCATCGCTCTTCGTCACACAACAAATTTAAAAACATTCTTGAAACAAATCACACTCAATGTATATCTTCTCTACTTGTTTCTTGTCTTTCAATTGTTCTGTTATTTTTCACATTATGAGTAAATATCTCTCTTCTTTCTGTATAGTTGCTTATTGAAAGAAATAATTACCTTGATTATTTTCATTACTTGAAAGGCTATATATACAAGTTACAAAATATGAGAATCATATTTCTATTCTATTCCTAAAACCTTATTCTATACATTTATGGTAATACACTACTAATTATATTACAACATTACCTAAACTAGGATACTAAATATTTACCATAAATTACTTGGTACAAATCAGTCCACAAACCGAGAGCAAATCAGTCCAAATCCGTGACAAGTATACACAATACACACATGTATATTGTGTGTATATTGTGTATATTTAACACACCCCCGCAGTCATAGCAGGCGGTCTTTGAACGCTAAGACTGTCCCTAAAATCTTCAAAAAGGACAGAGGGAAGACCCTTTGTAAAGATGTCTACAACCTGATATCTTGACGGGACATGATAGACGCGTACCTGACCCCGGGCAACCTTTTCACAGACAAAGTGAATGTCCATCTCGATATGTTTAGTGCGTTGGTACTGAACCTAATTACCAGAAAGGTAAATGACACTAATATTATCGCAATAAACCAAGGTTGCCTTTTGAATCGGACAATGAAGCTCTAAAAGCAAATTACGTAACCAACATGATTCTGAGACCACATTGGCGACACCTCGATATTCAGCCTCGGCACTTGAGCTGGATAGAGTCGCCTGACGCTTCGCAGACTAAGAGATCAAGTTGTTGCCAAGGAACATACAGTAGCCGAACGTAGACCGTCTCGTGTCTGGACACCCACCCCAATCAGCATCTGTGTATGAGACAAGTGTGGATGTCGATGAAGGATACAAATGCAAACCATAGTCCAGTGTACCTTGAATATACCGAATGATGCGTTTGAGTGCATTCATGTGCTCAATTCTGGGATAATGCATGAATAAACACACCTGCTGGACTGCATACGTAATATCCGGTATGGTAAATGTAAGATACTGAAGGGCCCCTGGAGGACTGCGATAGCGGGTCAGATTCTCGTAGGGAACGCCTGCCGCAGTACTAAGCTTGGGCTTTGTATCAACTGGAGTGGAAGTGGACTTTCAGGATGACATCTCAGCCCTCTCGATGATCTCCGTTGCATACTTCCGTTGAGACAAGAATAATCCATCGGAATGACGAGTGACGACAATCCCCAAAAAATAACTCAAGACACCTAAGTCTTTCATAGCAAACTCAGAGCTGAGCATGGTCATGATAGACTGACGTAAGGCATCGGAAGAAGCAGTCAAAATGATATCATCCACATACAACAGAATGTAGGCCATGGACGAACCACGATGGTAGATGAACAAGGAATTATCTGACCTACTGTGAGTGAACCCAATAGTCGAAACATAGTCAGCAAACCTTGTATATCAGGCCCGTGGAGACTGCTTAAGCCCATATAAGGACTTCTTCAACAAACAGACATGATGAAGACGGTTGGGATCCCTGAACCCCAACGGCTGATGCATATAGACTGTTTCCTTGAGATCACCATGTAGGAAAGCATTCTTGACATCCAACTGATGAATAGGCCATGCCTTTGAAAGAGCCAAGCTAAGCACAATGCGAATGGTAACCGGTTTGACCACCGGACTGAACGTCTCCCCACAATCTATACCAACCTGCTGAGTCTTACCATCACCCACAAGCCGCGCCTTATGTCGAGCAAATGAACCATCTGAATTCTCCTTATGAGCAAAAATCCGCATACACCTGATAACATTAATACCAGATGGACGGAGCACCAACTCCCACGTCTTATTATCAATAAGAGCATTATATTCATCAGTCGTAGCAATTTTTCAATTCGGGTCGTTTAAAGCGGACACATGATTACGGGTCAAGGGGGATTTAGAGACATTAGAATGTAAATTAAAATATCTTTTAGGTGTAAAAATACCCCGCTGACTACGAGTGATCGGTCTATGACTCGAGGACGAATTGAGTGAATTTTGGGAATTTGCTGGGCTCGGGACGGGACTGGCCAGCAGGCAGTGGGCCTGCTGGCCCAAATCGACAAATTGGAGCCGCCTTTGGACCGGCCTCCAGAGTGGGTCGAATCGACAAATGGAGTCGGCCACCGGACCGGCCGATCCGTGGACCGGCCCAATCGACGGAACGATCCAGTGGACCGGAAAGTGCGACGGAATAGTGGGGCCAGCGGGCAGTGGGCCCGCTGGAGGATTTTGGGTGCGGGATATGTCCGAAAAATGGTGAGTAATATACGGGGATATACTATCATCCAAAAAATTATACGAACTAGGCTCGGGAGTATGAACTTTAGTAAATGGAATTTGGGTTTCATCAAAAATTACATTGCGATTAATGATGATTTTCTTGGAGGATAAATCAAAGCATTTGTAACCACGATGATTAGACGAATAACCCAAAAACACACATGGAGTAGACCGGTCCGAAGTTTGTTAATTATGATGGATGGGAATAACGGATAACATAAGCACACAAAAACCCGAAGATGAGAATAAGAAGGATTCTTATTATATAAAATTTGGAGGGGGGAAGAATATGTCAGACCTTTGGAAGGAATTATGTTAAGGAGATAAGTCACCATTTGAAGAGCATGATGCCAAAAATATGGGGGTACGTCATCACGAATTAAGAGAGTGCGGACAATGTTATTTATGAAACGAATTTTGCGTTCAGCTTTCTCATTTTGTGAAGATGTATGAGGACACGAAAAATGAAAATTGATCTCATTATTAGCACAGAACTCTCGAAACACCCTATTGTCATACTCTTTTCCATTATCACACTGAATATTTTTTATTTCTCTTTCGAATTGTGTTCTAATGAATGCTCTAAATTTGATGAAGATGGAAAACACTTGAGATTTATTTGCAATTGGAAACGTCCACAAAAAATTTAGAATAATCATCCAAAAAAAGAACATAATACCGATGACCCAACGAACTTATAACAGGAGAGGTCCATAGGTCCCTATGAATAATATCAAATGGCATTGACGTATGAGAATTTGAGTCTACAAAAGCAACTGAATAATTTTTCCTAACGAACAAGATTGAAAGTGAAGTACGACTCGTACCTTACAAGAAATAAAACTATTTTTATTTAAAACATATAAAATAGAGGATCCCGGATGACCAAGGCGAGCATGCCACAAGGAAGGAGAAATGGCTGCAAAGGCTGATGGCAAGGCTTGACTCGATAGACTGAAACCGGGTGTGATAGGATAAAGATCTCCTCTACTATCACACCTCATGAGAGGACTCCCCGTCTTGAAATGCTTCACATAGAAACCAAAATGATCAAATTCAACAGAAACGAAATTGTCAGTGGTGAATTTTTGGACAGACACTAAGTTTTAATAAATTTTGAGGCATGTAAAGTATTTTTTAAGATAATGGGGGGATTAGGGGGAGATAGAGTTTTATGACCACAACCCTGAATTGGAATAGAGTTACCATTACCGACAATTATACCACGAGGGTTGCTCAAATTGGCATAAGACGAGAGAGTACCTTGATAGGAGGTCATGCGTGTCATTGCGCCGTGTCCATGTACCAATTTGGATTCGATTGCGTCAACCCAAGTGTGTGTATCGCGGCCTCGATATCTGTCTGAGTGGGGCCTGCTGCGTGGTGAGCTTGCGGAGGCCGGGGCCCAAGAATCCCAGAACTGGGTTGTCCCTGGGCCGTAACTGCTGGAATTACTGGGCCAATGGGCAGGGGCCGTGACTGCTGATTGTTGGGCCTGAAAGTAGACTGTCCAGCCCACTGGCTGCGTGAAGCTATTGGAAAATAGGTGTTCCCGACCCACGACCCATTGCCCCACCCCCCATCGCCATGGGCCCCCTTTGTTGGGACCCGAGGGAGGAGGCCCACTGTTGACTGGACGGGGCCCACTGCCGGCCTGCTGACCACCGGAACCACCACTGAAACCGCCGCGTTTGCCCCTGCGGATTTTGTTATTATTCTTACGATTATTTTTGCCGCCACCATGAGTACGATTTTGGTCCGAATTATCAACAAAACCTGAAGAATTTGTCGAGGACGTCATTAGGACGACGAGGCTTGCTCCGGTAGCCGTCTTTTTAGCCAAACCGGCTTCTTCCAAACTAAGCATGGAGCGGGCTTGATAAAAAGCGGGAAGTGGGTTGCTTTGACGAAGGAGAGTCCCAACATCATTATAGGCCTCAGAAAGACCGGCAACCAGTTGTAGAACCAGACGATTATTTGTTACAGGTGCGCCAACGTTACGGAGTTGGTCCGCCAACTCCTTGAGTTTCTTGCAATATGCAGATACATTTGGAAATTCTTCCATGCGAACTAGAGAGAATTCATGCTCGAGTGTGACAACACGTGAATGTTGGTAATCTTGGAATATGTCATGCAATCTATTCCAGGTAGCCATAGCCGTGGTATCCGATTCAATAATCGTCTGTAAGAGGTCAACCGAAATAGTGGAATAAATCCACTGGAGAACGGTAGCATCAAGAGTAATCCATAACTGAGGATCCTCTCGCGAGAATAGGTGCAGCGGGAGGAATTATGTGATTGATAACTTGATGGGAGATAGCGTGAATTTTAAACAATTCTGCCCACGTCGCATATTGGACGTTTTCCATCTCAAGCACAATAGGGATGTTGTTCTTGACATTATAAACCATGAGGGCAGGATGAAAATTGTTCTTAGACATATTGAAAGAACAACGAAGGAGGGGAAATTTGGGAATAGTAAGAGAGATTTTGAGAGCGGAAGATGAATTTTGGTAAAGAAACCCGAGGGGGGGGGGTTTCGGCCGAGAAGGACAAAATTTGGGAGAGGAAATTTTTTGTTAGACCTAGTCTCTTGATACTATGAAAGAAATAACCCCCTTGATTATTTTCATTACTTGAAAGGCTATATATACAAGTTACAAAATAGGAGAATCATATTCCTATTCTATTCCTAAAACCTTATTCTATACATTTATGGTAATACACTAATTATGGTAATACACTACTAATTATATTACAACATTACCTAAACTATGATACTAAATATTTACCATAAATTACTTGGTACAAATCAGTCCACAAACCGAGAGCAAATCAGTCCAAATCCGTGACAAGTGTACACAATATACACATGTATATTGTGTATATTTAACACTTATATTTGGAAACTATAAAAGGGAATTACTAAAAAACCAAAAAGGCCATATGTTATTGTTTCTTACTAATTTGTTCATAAGGTTTAAGAGGATGCGAAAAATGATTATTCATCTTCTCCAATAGCCACATTCTCAAAAGCTTCTTCTACCTGTACACTAGTTCATGTTTTCATGTGAATCCTTCCCGTCGATATCACAATGCACCCGTACACGAACATGGAAAAAACTTTTTTTTTCAAACTATTCTTTAGCGTTTACGGGTTTCATGTGACCAGAAGGTCACATATTGAAGTCGTGGAAACAGTCTCTTGCAAAAATGCAAGGTAAGGTTGCGTGCAGTAGACACTTGTGGTCCGACTCTTTCTCGGAGCCCGCACATAGCGGGAGCTTAGTGCACCGGGTTGTTCTTTTATTCTTTAGCGTTTACTGAACAACATCTTGAGATGGAGTAGAAAAGGAAACTACGGTTTTCTATTGGGCCAGACGGATACTAGTTGGATTAGTTTTACTTTCTAAAAATTAGAGGTACCAACTGAAAGTATTAGACCGTAGTGGCCCAGTCCATGGCGAATGGCGATAGTAGCAATTCACTGTCAATTGACTGAAGTGGACTTCTCCACAGAGCACTACTATGAATATTGTGGAAAAAAACCAACTTGATTAGTATCGTTTCATCTATTGTTGCTGTTTATGTTCCAAATATATTTGTCATTGTTCCCAGCCCCTCCCCTTTTCTATTACTTTCGAAAACAAAATAGAGATGAGGAACCTTGACCCGAAGTTTATCCGCAGAGTGCTTAAATTAAATTATGTATGTCATGTGTTTGAATATAGACTTTTTTCACTTAATCATGATTAATTAACAAATATTTTTATTTCATTAAATCATTTAACTATGATAAATTATATTGATTTGATATAAACATCCGGTGCTAATGAATTTTTACGTAAGTGGAGTCTCTAGTGTCCAGAGAATAAGATATAAATAGGTATCGTTTGATCTCGCTTTCGCCTTCTTACTTCCCCACACATTAAATAATGATATCATGATGGACAAAGCTTCCCCGCTCCCAAGGGTGGTAACGAAGATAGCCAATCCTAACACAAATATTAGTAATTGATTCCACACTCACATTTCATTTACTTAAAAAATAAATCCATGTTTACACCTCCTAAACAGCAAACACCTTTAATCATCATATTAACAACTAATAATAATGTGTGCACATGCGTTTATTTTTTCCGAAACTTTCGTAGCATGCAGTAACAAATGGTCCATCCCATAATTACAAAAAAAAGGTCCATCCCATAACCTCATATAATTAATGGCAAAAATTTACTTTTCTTCATGCCCCACTACGTTGCCGACTGCTTAGGTTAGGCACTGTTTGTACTGGGGTTTCTTCAACAGTTGGTTTTCAAGTATTGGAGTTCCTTTTATTTTTTCTTTTCTTCCTTAAATTCAACTATTGGAGTCAAATCCTTAAGTGCTGTACAAAACATGTGAATATACGAGGAAGGTGTATAACCTTTTAACTCCCTGTTTCATGTCATGTGACGCTATTTTCTTATTAATTCTTTAAAAAAATATCAAATTTTTTATATTTTGAAATAATTTAACTTAATTTTTCATAAAAATGTCATGGGAAATTTAAGATCATAATTTCTAAAAGTATTTTTTTTCTTAAACTTCATATTTCAAACATCGTCACATTAATATGAACAGATTAGATTAAGTCTTCCTCAAAGTTTTTGTGGTGAGAGCAGGCCTCTCAATGGTTGAGAGATGAGCTTTGGTAATGAAATTAAGTGGGCGTTTGGACATAAAAATGTGAAATTACAAAAAAAAAATTAGTATTTGAAAAAATAAAATGAAAATAGTACTTGAAAATTGGAGTTGTGTTTGGACATAAATGCAACTTGAAAAATATATTATTTTTTTTTGAGTGAATATGAGCTGGAGTGAATAATTTGAAAACAAGTATTAATTTTATGTCCAAAACATGATTTCTAAATACAATTTCAGAAAAAGGTGAAAATTATGCATGGCCAACAGGGTCCTAAAACCGATGCGGGGTGAACTACAAAATTTTCCCTACATCTCTCAGCCATATAATCTGAGAAAAACACCAATACCTTTCTGCTTCCTCCCCAAATACATTACTCAAATTTGGTACCTTTGGGTTATTCAAGATTTTGTGGGTTACAACAATGGCAAGGAACGTGAAGTAAGTAAATAATACAAATGCTAGAAAGGATAAAGTACTCAAGATTACAACAAACTGAAAATAAGAACGATTACAAACTCCTTGTGATTTGCTGAGACGAGTGATGACACTCTGTCTTTAAGACAAGATTGTCCTGTATATATCTTTTTACGTTGTCGGGCAATAGTCTCCCAAGATACAACAACAACTTAACAAATGTGGAAAGGAAACTCAAGTGTTACTCTTGAAGAACTTTGAATAAAGAAAACTTGCTAGAGAGAAAGAAGAAGATTTCAGAAGATTTCAGAAAATTTCTAAGTGTTGAAATTGAGCCAAAGGCCTCAATTTATAGTGTAAGAAAATGACCTCTCAACTAGTCAACTAATGGCCTTGAATAGCCATGTAATGACACTTATTGAGGGGTTACATTTAGCCAAATAATGACTGAATTCATGTGCCAAATAATAGAGATTCAATGCTCCAAAACCAGCCCAAAAGTTAGAACTTTCCATCTTTCCGTCGCAACATTCTGCCTCCGAAGCACCACGGCTCTGCGAATTAGCGCTGCGGCGCCTCGGCTTCAGAGCCCAAGCCACCATTTAGCATCGCGGCACTGCCATGGGGGCGCCGTGGCTCCGACGGTGTTGCGTCGCGGCCCTTCACGGCTCCGCGGCAATTTCCGACTCATTTCATCTTACACTTCTTCCTTCGTTTACTAACATGGAATACTTGTCATTTGGCCAATAACCGTCCATCATTCTATGTCTCAAACGTATTACGTACGTACCAATATCTCTTTCACTAATGAAATTTATGATACTTGACATTACGTGTACACGTGTGTGGAAACGACGTTTCCAACATGCGGGGCCCCAATTGTTCGAGTCATAAATAATGAGATAAATTTAATTCCACATTAGTAAATTTCCAACAATCCCCTCTTGAAAGAGATTTTGGCGCACTCACAAGGTGCCTATTTCCAGCAATCTTTCAGCGGACAAATGTATCATCTGGATAGGTAGCTTCCGCTTTGAACCTTCCATAGTTGAATACCATCGGACTTACTTACCGTGCGGTGAATGTGATGTCTTAAACTATCAGTGTTTAGTGTAAGCCAAGTCAATGGTACCAACACAACAATTTCCCTTACTCCGTTCTTCGTAATGTTTTGTCCGTTGTGGCCGTGGACACTTCTTGGATTCTTAAGTGCTTTCATTTTAGGCGGCCTGTCCTCGCACTTAAATAGGTGGTCTCCTACAAGGTATCCTGCTATACTCCACTTTACAAGTGTTAAGAACCATTAAAAGTTTCCCCAAACCTAACCTCAACCGTTGAGGATCATTAAAGGTTTGAGAAACTTAACATTTACCCACACTGCAGATAGCACTTAACGTCTATCGTGTGAACGACTTTGGGTTTATGTTCCTTACAGGGATCATAACCCGAAGTGCTCTTGCTTCCACCGAAGCGCTCAACTGAACTTTTACATCTTAGTTTTCCCATTGAACCAAATTCCTGGGATCTCCGGTCAGTAAGGTTGGGTTACCACCGTATTGGTCCTTAAAGCTTGGGTTTTAAGCCCATTCCCCTAAACAAACAGAATATCTGGTCTTTGGGTAAGCCCTTTGTCAGTGGGTCTGCTATGTTATCCTTTGATTTTATGTAAACAATTGATATTATACCCGTGATGATCATCTGCCTAACGATCTTATATCTCCGTCGAATATGACGAAAATTATCGTTGTACATAGAACTACGTGCCCTTCATAGAGCCGACTGACTATCACTGTGGATCAATACATAAGGTACGGGTTTGTCCAGGCAAAGGACATCCTCTAAGAAGTTGTGAAGCCACTCAACTTCTTCTCCTGCTTTGTCTAAAGCGATAAACTTTAATTCCATCATGGATCGGGCGATGCAAGTTTGCTTAGAGGATTTTCAAGATACAGCCCCACAACAAATTGTAAATATATACCCACTTGTGGACTTGATGTTCTCTATATCAGATATCCAGTTTGCATCACTGTACCCCTTTAGAACAACCGAATATCTCGAATAATGCAACCCGTAAGTTCGCGTGTATTTCAGGTATTGAAGTACCCGATTCAACACCTTCCAATGATCATCACTCGAATTATGGGTAAACCTAGCCAACTTGTTGACTGCATAAGCAATATCAGGTCGGGTGCAGTTTGTTATGTACATCAAACTCCCAATCACTTGTGCATATTGCTCATGGCATACAGGTGCACCACGATTTTTATCAAGTTTTTTTTTCTATCCATTGGTGACTTCATACGCGAACTATCAAACATCTTAAACTTTCTCAACACATCCTCTATGTAGTGAGACTGAGATAAGACCAGTCAGTCAGACGTCTTAGATATTTTTATCCCTAAGATGACATCTGTGATACTCATATCCTTCATGTCGAAACATTGTTTCAACATGTTCTTAGTCTCTAGAATTATGCTAGGACTGCTCCCTGTGATCAACATGCCATCTACATACAAGCATATCGTAACAAACGAGTCACATTTACCTTTCATGTAAACACATTTGTCACACTCATCAATGGCGAAACCATTCGATAGCAGAGTACTATCAATTTTTTTGTGCCATTGCTTAGGGGCTTGTTTCAGCCCGTACAGAGATTTGATAAGCCGATATACTTTCTTCTATTGCCCTTGAATCACATACCCCTCGGGTTGGTCCATATAAATTTCTTCTTTCAAAACACAATTTAGGAAGGCTGTCTTGACATCCATTTGATGTATCTCAAGGTCACGCAACTCTGCGATCACAATGAATACTCGTATGGACGTCATCCTAGACACCGGGGAGTACGTGTCAAAATAGTCAAGGCCTTCCTTCTACCGATAGCCCTTGACTACCAACCTGACCTTGTACTTATCTATAGACCCATCTGCTTTATACTTCCGTTTGAGTATCCATTTACAACCCAATGATTTATTTTCCGGAGGAAGATCAACCAACTCCCAAGTATGGTTATGCAGGATGGAGTCTATTTCACTATCAGTAGCTTCTTTCTAGAGTGTTGCCTCTGGAATTGATAATGCTTCGGCAATTGTCATTGGTTCGTCATCAACCATATAAGCTACAAAGTCATGACCGAAGGATTTATCCTTCCTGGCCCTTTTACTTCACCTCGGTTCCATCTCTGGAGTCTCAAAGTTCTGAGAATCTGGAACACTAGATTCTGGATATTCAGCCACTTCGAAGTCCACTAGATCTGAACCATCTAGATCAGGACAGTCAATGACTCTTGGTTCCTGAGAGCTTTGTTCATAACTTCGTTTGCGAAAGGTTATGTCTTTTTCCTTTCTAGGAAAAGTATCTTCAATGAATTGAGCATTCTTGATTCCATGATTGTACCCCCGTGGATATCTGAAATATCTGACTTATGCACTAAGAAACGATAGACACTACTATTATTTGCATATCCGATGAAAATGCAATCTACAGTCTTAGGCCTTATCTTGACCTGCTTTGGCTTGGGCACTTCGACCTTTGCCAAACAACCCCACACCTTTAAATATTTATAGGTGGGTTTCTTTCCCTTTCATGATTCATATGGAGTTTTGTCCTTACCCTTATGTGGGACTCTATTAAGAATCGTATTAGCGGTAATGACGACTTCTCCCCACATATTTTGGGGAAGATCGGAATTGATGAGCAAGGCATTTATCATTTCCTTCAACGTGAGGTTCTTGCGTTCATCAACACCGTTCGACTGAGGTGAATATGGAGCCGTCGTTTGATGAACAATGCCCAATTCGACGCAATATTCCTCAAATGGCGCTACGTATTCTCCCCTCTATCGCTACGAATGGATTTAATCCGCATGCTTAGTTGGTTTTCAACTTCTGCTTTGTAACGTCGGAACGCTTCAAAGGCTTCATCTTTACTTTTCAACAAGTAAAGGTAACAATACCTTGTGCTATCATCAATGAATGTCACAAAGTACTTGTTCCCCCTAGTTTGTGCAAACTTCAAATCACATATATCTGTGTGAATAAGTTCTAGAGGAGCGGTAATACTTTTGACGGATCAAAAATGAATCTTTGTGATTTTTGCCTCTACGCACACCTCACATTTATGTTGAGGGTTTATGTCGATAGACGGCAACAACACCAACTTCACCAACCTTTGGATGGACTTGTAGTTAACATGTCCTAATCTATGATGCCATAAATTAGAAAACTCAAGTAAGTAAGAAGAAACTTCAATTTTATTGCTTGGACGTATTATAGACATGGCGTTAACTTTGAAGAGGTCTTCACAGACGAAGCCTCTTCCCACAAAAATTACATTTTTGGTGATTACAAATTTATTGGACTCAAATTCTAGCCTAAAACCAGCATTAATCAACAAATGACCTGAAATTAAATTCTTCCTAATCTCAGGGACATGCATCACCTCCTTCACAGTGAGCTCCTTTCCAGAAGTCATCTTCAGGACTACCTTTCCTACCCCCAGCACGTCAGAGGAAGCGTTGTTACCCATGAACAACTTTTTGTCTGTAACTGGTGTACATGTGGAGAAGGCATCTCTATTGGAACAGATGTGCCTGGTAGTACCCGTGTCCATCCACCATTGCATGGGATTCTCAACAAGGTTTTATTCAAGCACCACCGTCGAGAACTCCTCAATCATGTCGTCAAGAATCGTGTCTTTGACAACGTTAGCATGTGCCTTTCCTTTGGCATTGGCCTTCTCTTGTTGCTCAGTCTTGAGCTTGCGGCAGTCCTTGATCATGTGACCAGGTTTCCCACAGTGGTGACAGTTCCACTTGAACTTCTCCGCCGACTGGGTCTTGCCGTCTTTCTGGAACTTGCGTTTCTTGCTTGAGTTTCCTTTGGCCTCAGCTAGATTTGCCTTTGCCTCAGCGGGTTATTTTCCCCTAGGCAAAGCCTTCTTATTATCTTCCTGAATCTGGAGTTTGATAATAAGTTCCCCAAAGGTCATTTCCTTTGTCTTGAGTTTTAAGTAACTCATTCCACGATGGAGGTAACTTATCAATTAGTGATGCAACCAAAAACTGTTCATTTGGTTTCATACCTTCCAAATCCAGGTGATGTAGAATCATTTGCAATTCCTAGACTTGGGACATCACAGTTTTGCTATCCACCATTTGAAATTTCAGGAATTTCTCAACGATGAATTTCTTCGTGCCAGGATCTTGTGCGTTGTACTTCTTCTGCAGTTTTTTCTATAGCTCTTTGGCGGTGCCTACGGTGCAATACACCGTGTAGAGTGGGTCTGACAGACAGTTCAAAATATAGTTCTTACACATGAAGTCACTATGACTCCATGCATTAAGAACCATCATGCCATTAACGACATGGATACCTTGGCCCCCTTCATCCGTTTCATTAGGCTGATGGTCTACTTCATCTCCAGCTTGTGGAGGATCTTCTGTTAGGAAACGAGTCATCCCATAACAGTCAGATAAAACAACATCTTCTGCTGCCATCTTTTGAAGTTGGAGCCCATGAACTTTTCTGGGCGTTCATAGTGGAATCCAGAGGGTGGAGGAACTGTAACGTTCCCTTGAGCAGCAGGAAAGGCGTTGGATGTGCCTTGAGCAGCAGTAAAGAAGGCATAGGGGTTGTCTTGAGTAGTAGCAACAGTATCAGAAGCTAGTTGTTCTCTTACAGTCATCTTTCTAAGCATTTACAACAATCTTGTCTTAAAATTGTGGGTTACGACAATTGCAGGAAACGGGAAGTAAGTAAATATTGCAAATGCTAGAAAGGATAAACTACTCAAGATTACAACAAACTGGAAATAAGAACGATTAGAGACTCCTTGTGATTTGCTGAGACGAGTGATGACACCTTGTCTTTAAGACAAGATTGCCCCGTATATATCCTTTTACGTTGTCGGGCAATAGTCTCCCAAGATACAACATCAACTTAACAAATGAGCAAAGGAAACTCAAGTGTTACTCTTGAAGAACTTTGAATATAGAAAACTTGCTAGAGAGGAAGAAGAAGATTTAGAAAATTTCTAAGTGTTGAACAATTGAGCCAAAGGCCTCAATTTATAGTGTAAGGAAATGACCCCTCAACTAGCCAACTAATGATCTTCAATAGCCATGTAATGACACTTATTGAGGGGTTACATTCAGCCAAATAATGACTGAATCCATGTGCCAAATAATGGAGATTCAATGCTCCAAAACCAGCCCAAAAGTTAGATCTTTCCATCTTCCCGTCGCACAGCATTCTACCTCCGAAGCGCCGCGCTCTGCAAATTAGCGATGCGGCGCCTCGGCTCCAGTAGCCCAAGCCACCATTTAGCGCCGCGACCCTTCACGGCTCCGCGGCGATTTCTGACTCGTTTCATCTTACACTTTTTCCTTCGTTTACCAACGTGGAATACTTGTCATTTGGTCAATAACCGTCCATCATTTTATGTCTCAAACGTATTACGTGTGTACCAATATCTCTTTCACTAATGAAATATACGATACTTGGCACTACGTGTACACGTGTGTGGAAACGACGTTTCCGACGTGCGGGACCCCAATTGTTCGAGTCATAAATAATGGGATAAACTTAATTCCACATTATTAAATTTCCAACATATTTATTAATACTCCATATTATATACAAAAAGTCTCTTACACAAATAAACGTGCAAGTATGCAAGTAGAGTAGGAGTCGTACTTAACGTAGTATCAGGAAAAAAGAGAACAAAAAGAAAGAACATATTTAGGGGCAGTTTGGTAGGAGGGATAGGATGTGATTGAATTATTAATCCCATGAAATTAAAATTAATCATATGTTTGGTTGGTGGGGTAACTCTTTTGGTATTCCACCCAATCTCATCTATATGGAATAAAAGGTGGGAAAAGTTATCATATATAGGAGTGAATTATAAGTTATCACATCTTATCTCACCCATCTCATCTACGTGAGATAACTTATACCTCCGGTCAAACGATCCTAGCCTTTTGCCTTTTGAGTGAAGCAACTCGACTATACTTATTAAAGAAAAGTTTCTTTGTGACTCTTCACTTCCTAATAGCCAACACAAAGTAACAATGACCGACCTTTGGTATCGGGAAAGACTAATCCAATTCATTTTTAATTAGTGAGGTCCCCTCACTCTACGAAAATGGGCCAAACCCACTTTTCCCTTTTGCTTAAATTAATAAGTAATCAAATTCTTTGTTGCTTAATCTCTTTACGTCTCTCTAATTCTTCTTTAAACAATTAGTAACCTCTATGACACGGCCAAATTAAGTTTATTTTGATTCTACATCAATGCATATAAACATTTAATTATTATGCTAATGCAAGAACGTACTCATACTCGGTATTTGCACTATATTTTATTAACGTCATGGTTAAAATATAAATTCAAAGTAATAATATGTATTAATTAGCACCCAAGGTGGTTAATAAAATGGATTGAGAAACATGATGTCTCAAGTTTAAATCTTAAAAAAGGGCAGCCCGGTGCATTAAGCTCCCGTTATGTGCGGGGTCCCGGGAAGGGCCAGACCATAAGGATCTTTTGTACGCAGTCTTATCTTGCATTTCTACTAGAGGTTGTTTCCACGGCTTGAACACATGACATATTGGTCACATGTTATCAACTTTACCAACAAGTTTAAATCTTAGCGAAAGCAAAAAATACTAGGTGATATCTTCTCACCTATCTAAGTTTTTATGGACAAATTTATCAGATATATGTGCTGGTGAAAGGTAATAGATACTTTATAAAATTAATTGAAGTGCAGAGTACTAATTTCTGAAGACATGCTCGCATTTTCTAATTACTCATTTCTCCATACTGCAACTTGCTATAGATTTATCCGCAGCCTGGGCCTGGATTTTTAATCTGTATTAATAAAATACAATAATTCCACTAAATATCTTTAATTAAACAAAAGTATCTCTTAGTGTCAATCCAATTTGACAATTTTGTCCGTTCGCCGCATCCTGACAATGCAATATATCTTAATTAATCTGTGGATCAATTATTAGGTCATGGAGAATATCATGTAAGACAACTCAATGTTCAACTTCATATCTGCTCATCTCCCTCTTTTTTAAATTTTCCATTTGCCGACTTTTTAAATGTAGTGTATCAAAAGGTTGCTAGCATGATGAAATTTTAAAATATAAGGAAAGGAATATTGTTATTTGACAAAGGTTGAGGGACTTATGACTTAGCTCATAGATTCGAGCCCTGTGAATTAAGTATGATATTTATGTGGAGAAAAACAGAGAGTAGTAGCGCACTATAAAAAAGGATAGAAATTGATAATGGACAAATTCTGAAACTAAAAAGCAAAATCAACCGCTAAATCTATTTAGCAATAAATTATCAAAAAATATTGCTTAAAGGTCGAAGTTCGTAATTCTATTTTTTAAATACGGCTCCATTATCCCTGAATTTCGAAAGCTGCAATTGACTCCTAAAAGTACACTCAGGAAACTTTGTTCATATACTTCCAAAGCCATACGAGTTTTTTTCAATTCTGAACCATGAATCGCCACTTTATCTTGTTGTTCAATTTATTATGTTACATTCAGGGGGTAAGTGACAAAATCATTTGCCGGTAAAGGACAATGAACGACCAACTGCTGCCAACTACTACTCATAATTTGAATTTCGGTTAGCATTTCGCTTTTTATTTTATTTTATTTGAATTGTTTAGTTTATTCTATATTTATGGCTTTGCCACCTCTATTGGGTACAATGTATGTCAACAATGCTACGGTAAATGATTAGTGAAAATATATTTATTTTCTAGAGACAATCTGTATTAGGATAAATGTATTTTATACACATTCATATTATTATTAATGGAGATTAATATTTTGGCATTTGCAATTATTGAATTATTATTTGATTGTTTGTGATTATTCATTAATGTGCATTCCTTGAGCTTACGTTGTCATTAATAGAGTGATATATTTTATGATAGAGCGTAACTCTTAAAATAGCCTCGACTAATGATCATCGAGAATGAGATATCGATGATATATGATAAGTCGACATGTGGTCTGCATCACATCCTTAGAGGATGTAGTATGTCTCACCTGCTACAAGTAATGGTTACTCTTGATGGACACATGAACACTTTGGAAGTATTGGTATACTCTGCTGATATACTGTTTGTTATACTTGTCTAACGTATGATCAGCGTGTGGGAGATAAAAGTCCTTAGACTTGAGGTCAATACGCGCCTTATCTACAAAGTAATGTACTTTGATCCCGTACTAAGCTCAAATGCCTTGTAGGTTGAGATACGGCTTGTATTGAGTACATTACGATGTGGATTGAAGGTGGTAGTTGAGCCAAGATTAGGATTCATTCCTCGAATGTATATTCGAGAGAACACTCGGATTCTCAGTGATATTAGGTTGACTAAGTCGTTGGCCAACGCAATAGACATATTTAGAATATGTTCTAGTCGTCAACTAATATAGATGAGATACAATGATTAAGCCATTTGGATAGAACTTGACAAATCCTAAGATTGATCGGGTGTGTCGTGAATGAAAGGATTTTATCTTACCACATAAATGTTAAGTTTATTGGATTCACGTAAATGCACTTCACATATTGAGTTCGTCTTTCGGCGCCGTCTAGGAGTTCCGTGTAGACCTTAATTTGATTAATGTCGATATGAGAAGGCATGTAGAATCACACTATGTCGGTTGTCCGTTTTGATCTAAGGATGTATTGAGAGAGTAATTAAATGTTCGATTTGGAATCGAGATATTTAAATGAATAATGATTGTTTTAATTAAGTCAAAATTGAATTTTGAATTTAATTAAGAATGCATGAAAAATAAAGTCGAGCGTCGCGGCGCCCATACCCTAGGGCCGCAGCGCATGTGCCTCGATTTTTGGGCCAGGCCCAAGGTCAAACTTAATCCGGTTTTTGACCTATTTTTCAACTATAAATAGAGGCATTCACCTCATTATTCAATATCAATTTTCAGAATAACATTCTAAGCCTTAGAGACTTAGAATAAAATACTCTCTCGACCCTCTGCCGGATTTCCTAGCTTTCCGAAGGAGGAGTACATTGAAGCTTGGAGCTTGTAAATTGGAAGGGCAATCGCGTGTGCACCTAACCGTAGAAAAAGACTCCAGATTATTATACTTGTAAGTAAATGTTTTATGTTACAAGTTCTATTGTTGTATAACCATATCAGAATTATTGTTGGGGTAACTAAGAAACAAATATTTTAAAACTTCCGTTGTGCTTTACGAATTCATGTGAGAGGTAAGTAAGAATAAATCCTTCAAATAAAAATTGAATAAAAAAGGGTAAAGAATTGCCTCGGTGGAGAAAATTTTATTCCCACCCGGTATCTATATCAACCCCATGAATATACAGAACACATTTCTCAACTTTCATTCTTATTGTTAAACTAGAGTTAATTAATACATATTCTAAGCGCAATTTTTTTGAATCATTGTGAAATAGTATGAATTGATATATATCTATCTATCAAATGCTGATAAGTTTTTACCCTCTTATAGACAAGCCATGCTTTGGTTCGGATGAGACTTGGTAAGGTGGTACTTTGGTTCGGAATGCTGCAGCTTCGGCGTTTACCAAATCAATTAGACCCTAACAATATACTAATAATAAAATTATTCTTGGTTGATGAGTGGGTAAGTAAATATATTATTGAAAATTTACTAATGTGGATTTAAGTTTATCCCATTATTTATAACTCGAACAATTGGGGCCCCGCACGTCGGAAATGTCGCTTCTACACACGTGCAATCTTAGTGCCAAGTATCGTAAATTTCGTTATTGAAAGAGATATTGGTACGTAAGTGAAATGTTTGAGACATAGAATGATGGACGGTTATTTGCTAAATAACAAGTGTTCCACGTTGTTAAACGAAGGAAGGATTGTGCGAGGTGTAAGATGGTATGAGTCGAACCGCGGAGCCAAGACGGGCCGCAACGCCGACCGGACTGGGCCGCGGCGGCGGAGCGCCGCGCGCGCCCCTGCGGGGGCCGCGGCGCTTGGTCGGCGGTGAGCTCTAATTGAGTTGCGCGCCTCTAGCCGAGCCGGACTCTAATTGATTGTTTGGCATTCTGGAGCCGCGACGCTAAATGTTGCAGCGTCGCGGCGCTTCTCAGGCAGTGTTTGCTAGATAGAATTCCAAAGGTTTGGCTGTTGAGGTGTTTTCAATGGCATTGAATCCACCCAATAATGGCAATTACTTAGACCATTATGTTGTTGTATTACTTGGGGGTTAAATGTCATCCATTACATGTCAATTAAATGCCATTATGGGGGATTTGAAAGGCTATCTTGCACACCTATAAATTGAGTCCTTTGGCTAAATTCTATAGAGGACCATGAACAGAAATACATACAAGTATACAACACCACAAAGAGATCAAATTTTCCTTATAAGCAATCATTCTCTTAGCAATCTTCATTGTTCTTGTTCTTCGCTGAGCTCATTTGTGTAGGCTTTGCATATTTGATAGTTTGTTATTTCATCTTGGGAGACTATTGTCCACACTTCCGTAAAGCCTATATACGGGGACAATCTTGTCTTAAAGACAGAGAGTCATCTCTCGACTCAGCCGGTGGTGTTGTGATTATCAGATTTTGATTTAAACTCATTTAGATAAACGAAAATCAATGGCCAATCAATTATCATTCAATAACCACACATTGAAAAGACCATAATATATGAATAAGACAAGATAACTTTGCATTAGTTCATGATAGAGGTTCAAGTGATTTAATTGAAAACCCTAATAAAAGAATTAGTTCATAGTCATTCTAGAATTAACACATAAACTAAAAATTAACTTAAAGATACTTCAAGACAGAGAAAAAGAACTTGAGGAATTGATTTCCAACGGCTCTTCCAAAGCTCCAAAACCTCTTTCTCTCCAAGCTTATTCGCCTCTTTCTCTCCTCTTTTCCCTTTAAAAGCAAACCTTATTTTTTCCTTTGAAAAGGCCTTTTTGCCCTTGTGAAAAATGAGTTCTCATAATCTGTACGGACACAAGCGCCGCGGCTCATTTACAGATTTCTAAAAGCGTCGTGGCGCTGTCCAGAGAGCGTTGCGGCACTCCCTCTTCCAGAAACGTAGTCTCTCTGGAACCTCAGTGCCGCGGCTCATTTGTCATTTTTTTTTTCATTCGAGACATGTTCAACTGCCTCACGAACTTCCCAGGACTTCTATGAACCGTTTCTTTGACTAAACCAACATATTTATCCTCAATATCCGCTTATTCTCTCTAAATCCGCCTCACTTCCATTCTGTATCGCTTTATCCTGAAAACAAAATAAAAATAAGCGTAACACGGTACAAAACAACTTAAAGACTAACACAATACTCCCTAAAACGCACTCTAAAACAATACTTAAACAAACTTAACATACATCTCATTTGTACATGCCCTAACTATCTCAATATTGCTTCCCGTATCTTTTTCTTCACCGAGGCCACTCTCACCTTGTCCCAAATAACTTCATTTCTAATTTTATCCTTCCTAATATGCCCACAGATTTGTCGCAACATCTTCACTTTCGCAACCTTCATCTTCTGAATGTGAGATTTCTTGACCGGTCAACACTTCGTCTCATACAACATAGTAGATCTAACTACCACTCTGTAGAACTTGTCTTTAAGTTTTGGTGGCACCTTCTTGTCACACAGGACTACGGAGGCGAGCCTCCATTTCATCCACCCTGCTCTAATACGATGTGTGACATCCTCATCAATATCCCCATTTCCATGGATAATGGACCCAAAATACTTAAAATTTCTCGGTTTAAAATGGCCTTCCCGTTAAGCTCCACTTCTATGCCCTTCTCATGCGCTACGTCACTGAACTTGTACTTAAGTATTACGTATTGTTCCTGCTCAATTTGAACCGTTTGGACTCTTGAGTCTGTCTCCAAACCTCCAACTTAGCATTAACTCTGTCGCGGGTCTCTTCAATCAATACTATGTCGTCCGCAAATAGCATACACCATGACACCTCACCCTGAATTTTCTGCGTCAGTTCATCTATCACTAAGGCAAATAAGAATGGGCTAAGAGTTGATCCTTGATGCAACTCCATCACAATTGGAAAAGGCTCTGAATCTCCTCCCATTGTCCTTACCGGTTCTTGGCATCATCATACATGTCTTTGATCGCCCTAGTATACACCATCGGTACACCTTTAGCCTTCGAGCATCTTCATAGCACCTCCCTTGGAACTTTGTCATATGCCTTCTCTAGATCGATGAACACCGTGTGAAGGTCCTTCTCCCGCTCCATGTATTGCTCCACCAACCTCTTAACAATATGGATGGTTTCTATAGTTCAGTGTCCCGACATGAATCCAAACTGGTTCTCAAAAATAGACACGCCCTTCCTTACCCGCAACTCCACCACCTCTCCCAGACTTTCGTTGTGTCTTAGCATCTAATCACATTAAATGAAAATGAAAAAAGAAACGAACAATACACTCTCTACTTTAGAGAGAAATAATAAATCCGTTTCTTTCAAGCTACTACAATACTCTGCATTCTTTTTATGTACTGCATGGAACAACCACAGGGAGAGAGATCAATTCAAATCCTAATTCCTGTAACATTAGGATAGCATCACAAGCGAAAATACTTATCTACTTCATTTGTGTTTACATTAAATTAATTAATTTATTATTAAATTAATAATGCATAAAGTTTATATGCAAAAAACGTCTTGTATTCATAAACTGATATGCGACACTTTTTCTCCAGAAGAATAAGATCATCCTTTCTCTCTCTTGAATGATCAAGTTCGAAGAATTAGTACCTTAGACCAGTGGCTGATGTAGCATTACATGCGGGTTACAATTGAACTCATAACTTTCAACGCAAAGCATAAATATATGTATAAAAATTTTTTAAATTATTATAAATAATAAATATAAACGCATAATTTTTAATATACAATGAATTTAATACTAAAATTTTTAAAAAATCAATTAAATTAATAAAGTTTAAATTCTGAATTCGTCTATTTCTTACACCAAGACATCCTTTGTGTTTTTAGAAAACTTGGACAATCTTTTCTTGTCTGATTAAACATATTTCTAAATTGGCAAATCCAAAACATTAGAGAATCTTTCCTTTTTCCATTTTAACATGTTTAACTTTTGCATCGAATTGTTCGATAAAATAAATCCATGATGTCCCATCACCTTTTTCATTATACTTTCTCATTTTCCAGCTTCACATACAAGAATCACCCTCTCAAGAGCCTGAAAGACTTAATAATAATTGCATAAACAGTGTTCCTGAATAGAATAAAGTGACAGTTAAAAGGACAGGTATAAGTATTTTCACTTGATAAAGATGTCCCATTTGGATGTGTATTTGACTCCATCAAAGTAGGAATCGTTCTCACCTATTACGTTGAATCCACGCAAATTATGTGCTGATAAGTACGTTTCACTCTCAAAGTTATTTATTATAATAATAAAAGTAAGAGATATCTTTTTACTCATACCCTTTCAATTTAATTAATTACTCCCTCGGTTGACACCATTGAAATTTCGAGAGTTAATCAAGTTTTTTTTTATATTTATTTTAAATATCTTAAATTGTTAATTATTTTAATTTATAATATTTTATGTAATTTTCAAATGCATATTTATTTCAAAAAACTTAAAGTTTCTATTTCTGAATTTACGATCAAAGTTTAAAATTTTGAATCTCTAAATTTCAATTGTGCTACATAAATTATGACAGATGAGAGTATATTAATGTCACACAAAATTTTATTTTAAAAACTCTTGATGCTTATAATCTAAAAGCTTTACACATTTTTGCTATCATAAATAATTTCATTAACGATAAAATAAAAAATTTAAAATTAAATTATATTTACATAAAAATGTAACATTTTTTTTAGAGTTACTAAAAGTAAAATGTGCACAAAAATTGGTAGTATAATTTAAGGAGTAGTATTTTTAATTTTATGATTTGAATTCTGACACATTACCTAACACTTTGTTTTATCTAACTGATTATAATTGGATGTAAGGAGTGTAAACGCACGCCCCCTCCTCAATTATATATTTGTAGTTTTGTACTATTTGCCATTTTTTACTAAAAACCCGTGGGGTCCCTAATATATAGGACATAAAACTTTATTTTTGCTTATTTATTAAAAGATCTATTCACTGAAACTTTTTTACTAGGCAATTTTCTACATGTGGATATGATGATATAATTTAAAAGTGCTTAGGTAGTTAACAACAAAGACAACATTTAGGCGGTTAAGATATGTTGGATATTGTAAGCAGTACGGGAAGTAAATAAATATTACAAGTGTTCGAAAGGATAAACAAATTGCCAATATTCTGAACTGCCGCAAAGTTGTTGAGTCTTGAATCTTGATAACCCGAAATCAAGAAACACTAAATCGGATTGTTTATTTGTGTCTTTGAGTCGAGTGATGACACTCTGTCTTTAAGACAAGATTGCCCCGTATATATGCTTTTACGTTAACGGGCAATAGTCTCCCAAGATAAAATAAAACTTTAATCAACACTACAAAGCAAATAGGTTGACCCTGACGAAGAAAACAAATACGAAATGATTTGCTGAAGATATGGAAAAGGAAGGAAGAGTTTCTGTTATTCGTCCCAACGTTACTGCTCATGTTTTGGACTGTGTGTTTACTCTTCTGTTTGTCTCTGTGTATATATTTCTGTCTCATTTTTCTGTATCTGTGTTTTTCACAATTGAGCCAAAAGGCATCAATTTATAGCATAAGGGAGGCTTCTCAACTGCCAAGACATGGTTGTTGATGACCATTGAATGAGGGAATTAAACATCCAAGTAATGGCATGTTTATGGCCATTGAAGGAGGATGTAATTCAGCCAAGTAATGGTTGTTAATGGAGGGAGTTAATCAGTCAAGTAATGGATGGGCACTTGGCTGGTTAAAGCACAATAACGCCCCCAAAAATCAACTCCAATGGTAGGCAGAAACTTTCGCCTTCCGTTGTTCTCAAATTCAACATTTCAGAAACTCCAGGGACCAAACTGTAAATATTAAATAATTTGGGGTCCAAAGAGATAATACCAGAAAAAGAAGCCCAAGACCCAAGACCCAAGCCCGGACCGGACGGGCGGCGCGCGTGTGGGCTTAGCCTTGAACCCAAGCACATCTAGATCCTCCTCCTTTAAACACATGGGATACCTCTTGGGGTCCCAAACTCTTAGCCAATTTAGAGACTTATAAAGAGAGCAATTCTTCATTTTTCCACCGATGTGGTAGATTTGTCCCACACCATATTTCCATGCCTCAAACACCTTACTTTGTGGACCAATATCTCTTTCATTTCTCAACGAAATTTGACGATTCTTGGCCCTACGGTCTACTCACTTAGTAGATTATGCACGTGTGAAGAGACAAAGTCTCCAACATGCGGAACTCTAGTGTTTAATTCATTAAATATGGGTGGACGCACCTCTCCATCAAAGACAAATTTCCAACAAGATAAACTAGTGGTTCATCGCAGTGGAAGAATCGCGATGACCGCCTTAAAGTACAATTTTCATCGAGCTCGGAATAAAAACTTTTGCAGACAATTTAGATATGCGGCAAGCTATTGTAAGTGATAAAGTAGTTTCATTGCTACGATCCACTAAGATTCATTTCTTTATCCCTCTGATTCATCAAAGAAACAAAAAAAAAGATATATAGTGGTGAGGGGTAGTAATGAACAAATAAATATTCGCATTGTTTTCCTTATTGCTGTTAGTTGAAGTATGACCTATTGCTAAAAGAAAGAGGCACCTGGACTTAAATGTATAAGCCAAATTTTTTTTTCCACGAGCAAAGTTAAATTAGATTATTTCCATAATTTCTAGAACTAATTGTTCTTATTCTTTTATAATTTCAATATTAAGTTATATAACACATTGTAAAGATTTTTAACGAATATCTTCGTTTAGTAGAAGTTCTAGTTTTGTAAGCGTGACAGAAAGGTTGATGTTCATGTGACGAGAAGTTGCTAGAAAATAAAGCAAATGGCTGTCATTTGCTTAATTTCATTTTCTGCAAAGGAATGGGATCTCTTAGACCTACGCTTTTTGAACTGATTTTCACATAATGGAGTCACTATATAGCCCATACTCTCTACTCGCTAGGCTCAAAGCCTCAAATCAATTAATCAACATTTAGTAGACGTTTAGATATAGATTTAGTTGAATTTGAAGGAAAAAAATAAAGTTAAAGCAAATAATTATATTTGAGGTCAAAGTTATGTTTGAACATGCATTTCACTTTTAAAATATAGAGTTTCGTGAGTGGAAAAAAATATCAGTAGAAAAGCTCATTTTCAAAATTAACCAAAAGTCATTCCAATATATAATTAACTAATACTTTTAAAATATTTTTCTTTAAAAGTATAGGAGAAAATTCATGTGCTAATGGGCCCTTAAATTTAAAGTCCTTGGGTCGAAAATGCATTTGAAATTCGACTTTTTTGGAAAATCGTCAAAGAACGACATGTTTTACCCCTGCCAATTCATATGTTTTTTAAAAATAAAAATTCAATATTTGAAACCCACAAATTCGATTAAATTAAATACGCCTCATGTAATATTATCAGATCCACGTTATGAAATTTCTCTAAATATGTTGTACGCTTCATGTAACTGTAGTTCAAGGAAAGAATTTTCTATCAAAAGTTTCTTTAATATTTAAATTCAAAATTTCGCAATCAAGGATAAAGATATATAATTCATCATATAACAGCAGGTTATATATACAGTCTCCATCAAAGTAAAAGTAGCAACTGTCGACAAGCATTGACTACAGGGACCACGCAGAAGTGGCAAATCAGCGGCGGCAGGGAGATGTATCTAGTCACTCTTTGACATTTTTAAGGACAAAAACTTGGTGACCAAAAAGTGCACGATCTTTGGTTAGATCTTTAACATTGTCCCTCACGTCCCCAACCTTCACAACTGAAAATGACAGGACATATAAAAAGGATATTTATAATCCTTTCATATACCACATTTCAATTATGTAAACTTATTTGATTGATGAATAATGATCAACAACAGTAATATATTCTGTGTAATTTTTCAAATGAAATTTGCGATTATTAAAGTGTTCGTTGCCTTATTCCTATTCTGTGAAGATAGAGAGCTCGTTTTTCGATAGATTCGGAAAATTTAATTAGAAAAAGAAAGAAATTCTTAAAACTAAATAATTGTACACGTGCTAGTGGGATCAAATAAACGGTCGGACCCTCTCAAAAATCAAACTGTACTTCCATGATCCATCTCACGGATAAATCCAAATGCTGCCCCCATGGACTCATAATTGCGCAGAGAATAATACTATGAAGTTCCCAAAAAACATTTTACTGATTGGAGTTTCGCGGTTGTTTCGGCTGTGGTGCTATTGGTTAGTTGTGTTTTACTTTGTGAAGGGGAAAATTCCGAAGGCGAAACTCCTCCATCTATATCAGAGGCTCCCTTGGCCAGGTGAGATGTAAATCGAGGGATATGTGTGAGTGGCAGCCCTGCAAGGGAGAGGACCAACGGGACACGAACCCAGCAACAACCCTTGCAATATTTCAGCAAAGACTGTCACCACACGGATTCGAACCCGCGACATCGGAGTGGTTGTACCCCAATCACCTTGTCATTTACCAACTCGTCTGTGTCCCTGGGGGCGTTAGTTGTGTTTTACTGGTGGTAGGTTAAAAGCATAGTTTCTTAAAAGTTCAAAATGTTCTTATTAACAATTGACAGTATGTTTAATTTGATGGCAGCCGTTAGTCATCGGATCAAAATAGCACGCAATTGAAAGTCAAAAATGTTTAGTCAGATATCATATAGACCAAAATTGGAATAACACAATAATTCATGGACTAAAAACGTCATTTATTATAAGAAGTAAATCTGAGTATTTGGTTGATGTGTAAAAAGATCCTCCTCCTACCTTTTTAGATGCCAAATTAAAATATGGTGTTAGACCGGTGGATTTCGCAATCATAACGTAACGACTTTATAAAATCTAAAGAGTGAAAGATTTATCAAAATTTTGTTCGATGTAGCTCTCTCCAATGTCGCCATATAACCTCTACTTATAAATAGGGACCATTAAAACCTTCAACCAAAATGAATACTCACTTTTACTTATTACGTTTCGCTTTTTGAGAGCTAAATAGACAAATTTGAAACTAAATTGAACTATATTAATTTAATATTTAAATTTAAATATTAAAAAGATATAAAAAAATACTATAAATTGCAATTCTTCTCATATTATATGATGAAAAAAATATTTTAAAATATTAATCAAAGTTCTTGTAGTTTGACGCTCGAGAAATAAAATATAACAAGTAAAAGTGAACGGAGAGAATAAGTAATTAGAGAAGAAAAGACAATTGGGAAAGGTGGTGGTTGAGATTTTGACACTACTTACCAAAAGTCTAGCATCATTTTAACCATTTTGGGTGCATAGACGAATGGTTTCTAGCTAATCTTCTGTAGTGATTTTTTGTAACAAATGGTCAAATTCCATATAATTAAGGGGACATAGTCAACTTTGACTTTTTTATATTCAATCCCTTTTGCCGACTTCTTAGTTTAGGGCTTTAGGCACCGCTTTCCTTCATTCTACACCCTCTTTTTATAATTTTTTTTAAAATATTATTATATAGGGGTAGAGTAAGGGGAAATGGGGAGGAAATTGTAACGTGAGATTCGAACCCTCATCAATAGAGGTGTTCAAATGAGACCGAAAAACTGATATGAATATGTAAACCGAGTCAAACCGACGTAATAAATCAAATATTGGCTTGGTTTGGTTTGGTTTGGTTTAAATTTTAAAAAACCGATAACAATTGATTTGGTTTAGTGTTAAGCAAAGAAAATCTGAGTCCAACCGAACCAAACCGATAAATATATACATATTTAATTATTTTATATATATATATATTAATTAGAAGTCCAATACTAATTTAAGTAGTTAGAATATAAAATCTGGCCCATTTGTTTTCTCTATCCCATTAGTTTAAGGTAAAATAATTTTTTTCTCAAGGTAAAATAGAATTAAAAAAGATAAAAGTTAAAACACTAAGTCTTAAACAATTCACTGAAGCTTTCACTAATTGATTCACAGGAAGATTGATTCACATGAAGCAACAGTTCTCATGTTAAAGAACAAGATATAAGTCTTGATCTTGTTATAAAATTTGTTCAAATTCTAAGTGAGCGTACATTTTCGTTCCATGTATTGCGTGATGACACTTGCTTTGTCCTTGTGTACCTTACTTGTATCAATTTTATTGCATTATAAAATATATCTTTAAAAAATAGAATAAACCGCAAAAATCGAATCAAATCGATAAAATTGAAAGAATCGAAACCGATAGAATTTATACTATAATGGTTTGATTTTGGTTTGAATATTAAAAAAATTGACTTAATTGATTTGGTTTGATTTTAACCAAAAATCGAGTCAAATCGGACCATGAACACCCTTACTCACCAACAAGGTGAAAGTTAAGGTAGTCAACCAACTGAGCTATTAGATCCTTATCATTCTACTCTGTCCATTTTTAAATTATTTGTTATTTTTTTATTTTTACACGACTCTTAAAAAATACTCCTTCTGTCCAGTTTTACCTGTAACGTATTGGTTTGACACGCCTATTAAGAAGCCAAAAATAGAATAGAAAATTTACAATATTACTCCTAATTACTGCTAATTACCTAATGAATGAAATTAATTGAAGCTTATCAAAAAATTGTGCAGCCAAATAATTAAGTAATAGTTCCAACAATTCTCATATTACCCATACAAAAATAGTTTTAGAGCTAAAATTTTCATATTCTTTCATAGAATGTAGGGTCATTGATGAAGCAATTAGTTACGCAATGGAAAAACCCAAGTTTGACTAGTATAATTCAAAGTGTTGGAGAAAGGAATTAAAAATTTGGACTTATTAATACTAAGGATAAAATAATAAATTATCTCTTAATTTTTAAAAGTGGACAAATAAAACTGGCTAACTATTTTTAGTATAGTGAATAAGTAAAACTGGACGGAGGGAGTATTGATTAGGATGGTGTTTGATCTTATTTATGTCTAAGTTATAATATGTCTCAATTAAATATTAACTCTATGAATAAGTCATCTCCATTAATGACTAAATTCTACTAAAAATAAAATAGAAAAAAATAATTAATTATGTTATGAACTTCTAAAATGATAAATAATATTAATCACTACAGATAATTGAAACGGACGGAGTACTTGATTTACAAAGTTTTATTCTAAAATTGGTAAAGCTACAGAGGGTCTTTAACTATTAGACTTCTTTTATCTTCTGAAATTCTTTAGTCTAAAACCAGTTGCAGATTTAACAATGAGTTCATGAGTTTCACAAAATTGAATGCTTTGAATCCACACGAAAAAATTAAAGTACAAATGAAGATAGATATACATTTCTCATAAAATATTTTATTCGGTCCACAATAAGTGATTTTTTACCTTTTTTAGTGTTGGTTCAAAACAAGTGATATTTCACAAAATCAAGAAGGTATTTATTTTTTTCTTTCAATTTACTCTTATTTAAATAAATGGAATTTTATATATTAAAAAAATCATTAAAGAGCTACTTCTTTTTCAAGACATTTGATTAATGGTAAATTGGTAACGACACTTATTACTTTCTAGGAGAACCTATAAATTATATTCTAGGTCTATCTTATAGTTTATGTTGATGATCTCACTGTTTTATTGTTTCCACAAATTTTCTACAGTAATTTTCTCATCTGAACGTCTATTCATACTTTTTATGGTTTTTGAAGCCAAGAGCCTTTTAGATAGGGATGGTAACGGATCGGATCTGGACCGAATCCTACAAGATCCAAATCTAGATCCATTTTTCATACCTAGATCCAGATCCGGATTCAGATCCATCGGATCCATAAAAATCAGATCCAAATCCGGATCCATCGGATCCACCGGGTCCACGGATCGGATCCGGATCTACATGTAATTTTTTTTGGCTTGAATAATATTCCCACATGTTGAAACTTTTATGAAAAAATGAAACGCAATCTGATTGAAAAAAATGATTGAATTCATTCAATCAACCTACACAAACATGACACCATTCTTCCAAAATACAGAACAAAGTTTTAGCATCACAAGAAAATAAAGACGATTGACTTCATTAGTGATGCTGAACAGGTTGCAACTTTGAGCTAATTTTTGGAGGCTTTAGTGATGCTCCACTTGTAGTTCTACTGATTGACTTCATTAAATAACATAAAACAATGTCAGTCATATATCAAAAGTCCCAATTTTTTTTTGTTGATCAAACAAATGAGAAAAAGATACTTAAAGCTTACGGCTAGCAGATTCAAGAAAGGAAAATTTAAAGAAGAGTGATAATTTGTTCTTTTTATAGAAATGAAAATATGGAAAACTACATAGATCATATAGGTAAAAGAAATGAAACTTCAAAGACAAATTACATAGCTGTGTGACTTGTGCCTTATCCTGGTTCAACCCTTTACCCAAATGAATTTTTTTAAGAAAATACTTATAAAATTACATTCTAGTTTATGGATATATTTAATAAAAAATGGATCCACAGATCGGATCTGGACCGGATACGGATCTCAAATACAAGATCCAGATCTAGATCCGATCCGTCAGAAATAGATCCGGATCCGTCGGGTCCAAATTTTGAAGATTCATATCATATAAAATGGATATGGATCCACCGGATTCGGACCGGGTCCAAGATCCATTGCCATCTCTACTTTTAGGCATTCTATTTTATTGTATTGAAGCAATTTGGAAGATCAGTGCCACTGTCCAAAATCCTCTTGAAGTCATTTCTTGTATATGTGCCACAATAAATTTTTTTCTCTGGATTTACCCGGTGATGCGTCTCTTCCCCATAACCCGCAAAAAGAAAACAACGCCAATATCATTTTGTTTCCACCCCAATTTAAGCATAACACATATATCAATACAAGAAAAGTATAGAATTGACCACAAAATTTTAATAATAATAATATTATTATTAAAAAGTATAAATGATAATAAAATTTTAATTTATTATTGCAAAAAAAATGTAAATGGCAACAACAAAAATAACTTGTGAAATTTGTTTGTATCGAAAGTTATTGCAAATTTTATTATTATGAAAAGTAATTTTTAACAATAACATTCAACATATGTCAATAAAAAAAATTGGTGGTGGTACTGTATGGCAAATTGAAGTGGGGGAATCACTTCAATGAATGAACATGCGCAAGTATGCAAGTGGTAGTAGTATCAAAAGAGGAAGATAGATAAAGTAATTAAAAAGACGTGGCTGTTTTTGTATGCACCAACTTAATTATAATATATAGTATGAAATAAAAGTCTACTTCTGACTCTTCAATAGAAGTGAGCAACAATGACTGAACCAAGAGGTCCCCTCACTCACTATAATGGCCAACGACTCATTTTCCTCTTCCTAAATATTCTTGCAATATTTGTCGCTCACTCTCTTTTATTGGAATATTATGTAACATGGCCTCAATTTGGATCATTGTATTTAATTATTTATAATGATCTTCCATCTCGTTGACTATTATTTTTATACACTTCAATACAATATAATATAGAATTGTGCTCAGTAATAAAGTCAGAAATTTTATTAAAGATATTAACGATTTAAACAAGGCTACTTCCGTCATTGCAACCACAAATTATTGATCTTTGACTTCTAAACAAATATTGCAACTAGTGATAGATTTATCAATAACCTGAACATGGATTCTAAATCTATATATTTTTTACTAAAAACAATAGTACCAATTGGTTTTGAATTAAGCAAATACTTTGGCAATTTTGTCCATTCGCCACATCTTGACAATTAAATTAACTTATTATGTCATGGACAGTGTAAGACAAATCCAAGTTTACTTATGTCTGTTAAACAACTATCTTCTTTTGGTCCAAAAACAAATATCTTTTACTATCAATCCAATTTGGCAATTTTGTCCGTTCGCCACATCTTGAAAATTCGTCAATTCAGATTTTATTTTTTTAATTTAACTTATAACGTCATTTGCATTCGATTTCTTATGAATAAATTAAATGTGCAAATCATAGTTAATAATTACCAGCAGGAGTTGAACTTTTCAGGGGCAATTATATAAAATAAAAATAAAAAAGGGAAAAGAGAAATATTATTTTAGTTGAAAATTAATCATTTTCCAGAGCATAAACTGGTTTAACGTATTTTTAAATTCTAAGCCATGGGTGTATCTTGTACTTCAATATTTTATGTTACGTTCAGGGGGTAAGTAATAAAATTATTTCCGAGTTAAGGACAATGAACAACTAACTGCTACCAACTAATACTCATAATTTTAATTAGCCTTTAATTATTGCTAGTGTCTCACTTTTATTTTATTTTAATAGTTAGTTTATTATATATTCTCTGGCTTTGCCACCTCCATTGGTTACAATGTAAGTCAACAACGTCATATTAATTGCAAGCACATCGTAATTGGTTAATGTAAGATAAAAAGAACAATTACTTATAATTTCTGTATTTTATTTCTCTTCTAACAACCAAGAATCTAATTTCATTATTTATTTAAATCCAATTAAATTATTATGAATTTAAGATCCATTGAGCATTATGATTTAGTTATAGATTTTTGATAGGTTCGTGCTCTGCAACTTTATTCTATTTTAATGGATTCTTTCTCGATTATAACTAACAATTCATTTGGGGATCTTGATAATGACGCCGTTAATAAAGCTTACTTTTATTTTGCTACTTTCCATAATTATTGTTTATCGATAAAAAAAAATAGGTAACAGATTCCCTTTGTATAGTGGGTTGTCCACGATTAATAGTTTTGGACTTTGGTTCGGCTAAATTACTTAGCTAAATTTTTTACTAGGTTCGGATATTGCTGCGTTTTCAGTTTTTACCATCTTTCCCCTCTGAGTTAATTAAGAGCCAAATAATATCTTAATCGAGCTACGTGGATACAAATATGAATAAAACAAATTCATGGTTGGTGTGTAGGTTAGGTACACCTCACCAACCTCCATGATAATGATATATTAATCACATTTTTAGTTCTTCTAATATCTCAAGTAAAATATGTGGTAACTGATTATGAAACCAGCATGCAGGTTCAAAGTATTTTCTCTGTTCAGTAAAAGTACCCAAAAAGGTATAGAAAGCAAAATAAGAATGGTTTTCAATCCTAAATAAAAAGGAAAAAAACACTTAATATGTCTCCATTTATATGGCACATTTTTTTTAGTCAGTCCAAAAAATAATGACACATTTCATTATTTCACGATAATTTAACTTTAAATTTTACTTTTTACACTTAATGGGATAATTTATAACCATATAAATATCTTTGAATTGTTTTAGACTAAAAAATTCAAAATCTTCTTTTATTTCTTAAACTTCATATTCAGTCAAACTATATCATATAAATTGAGAACGAAAGAGTAGTAGAGTAGATTGTAGATTTTGTAATTATAATTGGTAAATTTTATCAATCTGAAAAAGTATGGAATTCTTTCTTAAAGAATCCACTAACTACAGTGTTCTAAAAAATGTGCTACACGAGTTCATGTAACTTTTCGATCACTATTCAACGTGGCTTCATTGTGTCCTGCACCTCAGAATTTAATTTATCGTAATAAGTATCTACTTCATCGGTTTCAAAATATTTGTCTTACTGTTTTTAGTTTGTTTGAAAAAGAATATTTTTTAATTTTTTGACAATTATTTTATTTCAACTTTACACATTTCATGTTTAAGACCATAAGATTAAAGATAATTTTTGTACATTCAACACATCTTTAATTTAAAATCATAAAATTCAAAAGTCTTATCAACTTTTTTAAACATTGTGGCAAGTCAAAATCGGACAATTTTTTTAAAACGAATGGAGTATTTATTAAGGGCATGTGTGGAAGGACACGCTAGTTAAATTTGAATGTAATTACAAAATTGGGTATCATTACATGTAATTACATGGTTACTTTTTTTTTTTTTTTTTTTTTGTAAACGTGTAAATATATTCCCTACCCATAATTAGAATATTTTCATATATTGTGTAAATATAATTATGGTAAGACTAGGATTCCTCTTTTGTATAGGCTTAGGATTCCTCTTTTGTATAGGCTTAGGATTCCTCTTTTGTATAGGCTTAGGATTCCTATTGTATAAGGGATGAATATTGTACTCTATATATACCTTGATATTAATGAAAGACTCCTCAAGGGAGATTAATATCATCTTACATGAGCGAGATAGGGTAGCCTGTCGTGCTAAGCAGGATGAGCACGCCCAGCAGGTGTTAGCTGTCGACACGCAACCCCAAGATCAGACGCCACCAGACAACTCCCAACGGCGGCGGGGCGCGGCAGCAAGGGTGGAAAAGGCCGCGGCGGTAGAGGAGGCCGTGGTCGTGGCAAGGGTCACGGTCAACAGAACCAACAGCAGCAACAGCAACAGAGACCGCAGAACAACTGGGCCACGACTCCTCAGCAGTTCGTCTACAGTGCCGCGACGCCCCAGTACAGAGCCGCGGCACCCCAGTTCAGAGCCGCGACGCCAAGTCCATTCCAGTACCAGCAGCCATACAATCCGTAGTCTTACCCTGGTTTGTTAGGCCCCGCTCCGACCCCACAAACGAGCCCACTTCATGCAAGGTCGGGTCATGCCCTCCTCCGGCATGACACCCACCGAGTTGGGTCAGGCGTTCAGCACCCTATCTATGCAACAACCTGACAATACTTGGTACATGGACTCAGGCGCCACATCTCACGTCACCCAGTCTGCAGGTACTATTCCTAAACTATTTTGTTTAAAGCATCCTCAATATGTTACAGTTGGTAGTGGACAACGCATTCCAGTTAAGGGTTATGGCACCTCATACACACAACCTCCTCATCCACCCTTCTCCCTAAAAAACACCCTATATGCCCCACACATGATTAAGAACCTCATATCGTCCGCCAATTTACTCGTAATAATTGTCTCGTGGATTTTGACCCTTTTGGTTTTACTGTAAAGGATCTTCATACGGGGACACCTCTTACGAGATGCAATAGCATGGGGGATCTCTATCCATTCACTTCCACCTCCGCTGGCAGATCTTGCTCTCCCGCCACTCTAGCGGCTGTTTCTTCTTCAACCTGGAATAATAGGCTTAGTCATCCAGGTGTCCCAGTTTTTAATTTTCTTATAGGCAACAATTTCATTGCTTGTAATGGAAAACTTGCCCAAAATTGTGTTTCTTTCTCTTTAGGCAAACATATTCGTCTTCCGCTTAAATCATCTACTAGTGTTACATTTGCTCCTTTTGATATCATACATGCCGATTTATGGACATCTCCTATCCCTAGTTCTCTCGGTCATAAATATTATCTTGTGTTGCTTGATGATTTTTCACACTACGTTTGGTTATACCCTCTTAAATTTAAATCGGAAGTGTTTGTCAAATTTCTTGAGTTTCGCAATTTCATTCAAACACAATTTGGAAAAGGCATAAAATCATTTAAGTGCGATAATGGTCGTGAATTCAATAACTCTATGTTTCACCGCTTTTGTACCAATAATGGCATGGTCTTTCGCTTCTCCTGCCCTCACACCTCACCACAAAACGGTAAAGCTGAAAGAATCATCCGCACCATTAACAATATGATTTGCACCCTATTGATTCATGCCTCCCTCCCTCCACCCTTCTGGGTCTATGCTGCTAAAATGTCAGAATACACTCTAAATATTCTCCCTACTAGCACTCTTCACAATATGACCCCTACCGAAATCCTCTACCATAGAATCCCCTCTTATGATCATCTACGGATTTTTGGTTGTCTGTGCTATCCCAACCTTAGCTCCACCGCCCCTCACAAGCTTGCTCCTAGGTCCACTCCATGTGTCTTTTTAGGATTCCCGCCGAACCATAGGGGCTATTTATGCTATGACTTGTCGACTCGTCAGATCCACATATCTCGTCACGTAACATTCGACGAGACCACATTCCCGTTTTCGAATCTTCCAAAATTCCAAAAACAGGACTACTCATTTCTTGACGAGTCAGCCATCTCTCCCCCATAATCGAACAACTCACATCCTCTGTTTCGTCGTCAGAGCCGCGGCACCCAAACTTCAGAGAAGCCTGTCAACCTTCTAGCACCGCGACTCTCGATCCAGGAGCCGCGGCACCTCCGACGGCTTCGCCCCCACCCTCTCCTTATCCGACTTTACCCCCCGTCTCAGATACCACTCCGCCACCCATTGTCCCTACCCATCCAATGGAAACTCGTTCAAAGTATGGAATCTTCAAACACAAAGTCTATTTCAACTTGTCTGCCCAAACCATCTCTCCACTTCCAAAGAAGCCAAAATTGGCCAAACAAGACCCTAATTGGAATGCGGCTATGTATGAGGAATTCAATGCTTTAACTAAACAGCACACGTGGGATCTAGTACCTAGACCTCGAGGGGGTGAATGTCATTCGTTGTATGTGGCTATTTCATCACAAGTTCAGAGACAATGGGGATCTTGAGAGGTATAAGGCCCGTCTTGTGGCTAATGGCACAAATCAGCAGGAGGGAATTGATTGTGGTGAGACCTTCAGCCCGGTTGTCCAACCGGCTACAATCCGCACAGTTTTGAGCATAGCCATGGGCAAACACTGCCCGATCCATCAACTTGATGTGAAGAATGCATTCTTACATGGGGATCTGAGAGAGACGTCTACATGCATCGCCCACCGGGGTTCACCCATCCAACAGTTCTTCACTATGTGTGCCGTCTCCGTAAGTCACTATATGGCACTGAAGCAGGCCCCCGTGCGTGGTATGATCGCTTTGCCGGGTATATCTTGCGGTCGGGTTTGTATGCGGCAAGAGTGATACATCATTTTTCATTTTTCATCGAGGTAGTAGCACGGCTTACTTATTACTTTACGTGGATGATATTGTTCTTACTGCCTCCTCCGACGGATTGAAAAATGAGATTATTGCCTTGCTCAAGTCCGAATTTGCAATGGCGATTTGGGAAAGCTGAGTTACTTTTTGGGGATATCGGTGACCGGGTCGCCAATCATATGTTCTTGTGTCGGCGTAAGTATGCGAGAAGAGATTGTGTACGGGGCTAAGATGGCGAACTGCAAAGAGGTGCCTACTCTAGTTGATTCCAAATCTAAGCTCAGTGCTATGGATGATGCTCCAGTCTCTGATCCTAGCCACAAGACGGGCCTTATACCTCTCAAGATCCCCATTTTCTCTGAACTTGTGACGAAATAGCCACATACTGACGAATGACATTCACCCCTCGAGTCTCATGTACTAGATCCCCGCGTGTCTTTGTTTAGTTAAAGCATTGAATTCCTCATACATAGCCGCATTCCAATTAGGGTCTTGTTCGGCCAATTTTGGGTTCTTTGGAAGTGGAGAGATGATTTGGGCAGACAAGTTGAAATGGACTTTAGGTTTGAAGATTCCATATTTGGAACGAGTTTCCATTGGATGGGTAGGGACAGTGGGTGGCGGAGTGGTGTCTTAGACGGGGGGTAAAGTCGGATAAGGAGAGGGTGGGGGCGAAGCCGTCGGAGGTGCCGCGGCTCCTGGATCGAGAGTCGCGGTGCTAGAAGGTTGACAGGCTTCTCTGAAGTTTGGGTGCCGCGGCTCGACGACAAAACCAGAGGATGTGAGTTGTTCGATTATGAGGTGAGAGATGGCAGACTCGTCAAGAAATGAGTAGTCCTGTTTTTGGAATTTTGGAAGATTCGAAAACGGGAATGTGGTCTCGTCGAATGTGACGTGACGAGATATGTGAATCTGACGAGTCGACAAGTCATAGCATAGATAGCCCATGGTTCGGCGGAAATCCTAGAAAGACACATGGAGTGGACCTAGGAGCAAGCTTGTGAGGGGCGGTGGAGCTAAGGTTGGGATAGCACAGACAACCAAAAATCCGTAGATGATCATAATAGGGGATTCTATGGTAGAGGATTTCGGTAGGGGTCATATTGTGAAGAGTGCTAGTAGGGAGAATATTTAGAGTGTATTCTGACATTTTAGCAGCATAGACCCAGAAGGGTGGAGGGAGGGAGGCATGAATCAATAGGGTGCGAATCATATTGTTAATGGTGCGGATGATTCTTTCAGCTTTACCATTTTGTGGTGAAGTGTGAGGGAAGGAGAAGCGAAAGACCATGCCATTATTGGTACAAAAGCGGTGAAACATAGAGTTATTGAATTCACGACCATTATCGCACTGAAATGATTTTATGCCTTTTTCAAATTGTGTTTGAATGAAATTGCGAAACTCAAGAAATTTGACAAACACTTCCGATTTAAATTTAAGAGGGTATAACCAAACGTAGTGTGAAAAATCATCAAGCAACACAAGATAGTATTTATGACCGAGAGAACTAGGGATAGGAGATGTCCATAAATCGGCATGTCTGATATCAAAAGGAGCAAATGTAACACTAGTAGATGATTTAAACGGAAGACGAATATGTTTGCCTAAAGAGCAAGAAACACAATTTTGGGCAAGTTTCCCATTACAAGCAATGAAATTGTTGCCTCTAAGAAAATTAAAAACTGGGACACCTGGATGACCATGCCTATTATGCCAGGTTGAAGAAGAAAACGTACCTAGAGTGGCGGGAGAGCAAGATCTGCCAGCGGAGGTGGAAGTGAATGGATAGAGATCCCCCATGCTATTGCATCTCGTAAGAGGTGTCCCCGTATGAAGATCCTTTACAGTAAAACCAAAAGGGTCAAAATCCACAGAGATAGAATTATTACGAGTAAATTGGCGGACAAATATGAGGTTCTTAATCATGTGTGGGGCATATAGGGTGTTTTTGAGGGAGAAGGGTGGATGAGGAGGTTGTGTGTATGAGGTACCATAACCCTTAACTGGAATGCGTTGTCCACTACCAACTGTAACATATTGAGGATGCTTTAAACAAAACAATTTAGGAATAGTACCTGTAGACTGGGTGACGTGAGATGTGGCGCCTGCGTCCATGTACCAAGTATTGTCAGGTTGTTGCATAGATAGGGTGTTGAACGCCTGACCCAACTCAGTGGGTGTCATGCCGGAGGAGGGCTGTGGGACCTGACCTTGCATGAAGTGGGCTTTCTTTGTGGGGCTGGAGCGGGGCCTAACAAACCGGGGTAAGAATACGGATTGTATGGGCTGCATCTTGGAATGGACACAGCGCGCGCGGCTCGAAGCGGGGTGTCGCGGCTCGTCGGGGCGCCGCGACGCCGTAGACGAAGCCGCGAGGAGTCGCAACCCGGTTGTTCGCGATCTCTGTTCTTTGTTCTGCTTGTTGGTTTGTTGATCGTGACCCTTGTCACGACCACGGCCTCCTCTACCGCCGCGGCCTTTTCCACCCTTGCCGCCGCGGCCCTTCCGCTGTTGGGAGTTGTCTGGTGGCGTCTGATCTTAGGGTTGCATGTCGACAGCTAACACCTGTTGGGCGTGCTCATCCTGCTTAGCACGACGGGTTTTTTCGAGCAACAATTGTGAGCGAGCTTTGTTAAAACTCGGTAGCGGATCACTGTTGAATAATGGTGGCCAAAGTATCATAGTCGCCCTTAGTAAGGCCGAAATCATTTGTAGCACCATTTTATCGTCAGTGACAGGCGTGCCGATGTTGGAGAGTTGATCCGCTAGAAGTTTAAGCTGCTTGCAGTACTCAGAGACATTGGAGAAGTTTTCAAGACGTGTTTTGTTGAATTGTTCTTTCAAATACACGGCACGAGTGTGCTTGTTGTCCTAAAAAATTTCCTCCAAACGATTCCACAAGTCATGGGCTGTGGAGTCAGATTTCATGATAGTAAGGAGCAAATCCTGAGAGATACTACCATATATCCATTGTTTGACGCCGGCGTCGAGACGATGCCAGATCGAATCATCAACCTCCGTTGGGCGCGGAATAGTGTCATCAATATCGTCAAGCACGTTATAGAGACATGCATGATTGCGAAAAAGTTCAACCCAGGGAGAATACTGGTTGTTTTCTTGATCAAGAATAATGGGAATATGGTTCTTGATGTTGGAAACAGTAAGGGCGGGATGAAATGGGGTGATGACTTTGTGGTGGGATTTGTGGAGGTAGAGGCGTCAAAAAGTGTGGAAGAATCAGGGATAGCCATTTAGAGAATAGAAGAAAGGAAGAACAAAACCCGAAAAACAAGAAGAAAATCCGGGAGGGCCGCAGCGTAGGAGAGGTAGCCGGGTGGGCGTGGAAGAGAAAGGTTTTTAGGGTTTTGTTTATTTGGCTCCTGATACCATGCAAGATGATATTTATCTCCCTTCTTATGATCATCTACGGATTTTTGGTTGTCTGTGCTATCCCAACCTTAGCTCCACCGCCCCTCACAAGCTTGCACCTAGGTCCACTCCATGTGTCTTTCTAGGATTCCCGCCGAACCATAGGGGCTATCTATGCTATGACTTGTCGACTCGTCAGATTCACATATCTCGTCACGTCACATTCGACGAGACCACATTCCCGTTTTCGAATCTTCCAAAATTCCAAAAACAGGACTACTCATTTCTTGACGAGTCTGCCATCTCTCCCCTTATAATCGAACAACTCACATCCTCTGTTTTGTCGTCAGAGCCGCGGCACCCAAACTTCAGAGAAGCCTGTCAACCTTCTAGCACCGCGACTCTCGATCCAGGAGCCGCGGCACCTCCGACGGCTTCGCCCCCACCCTCTCCTTATCCGACTTTACCCCCGTCTCGGACACCACTCCGCCACCCACCTTGTCCCTACCCATCCAATGGAAACACGTTCAAAGCATGGAATCTTCAAACCCAAAGTCCATTTCAACTTGTCTGCCCAAACCATCTCTCCACTTCCAAAGAAGCCAAAATTAGCCAAACAAGACCCTAATTGGAATGCGTCTATGTATGAGGAATTCAATGCTTTAACTAAACGAAGACACGTGGGATCTAGTACCTAGACACGAGGGGGTGAATGTCATTCGTTGTATGTGGCTATTTCGTCACAAGTTCAGAGACAATGGGGATCTTGAGAGGTATAAGGCCCGTCTTGTGGCTAATGGCACAAATCAGCAGGAGGGAATTGATTGTGGTGAGACCTTCAGCCCGGTTGTCAAACCGGCTACCATCCGCACAGTTTTGAGCATAGCCATGGGCAAACACTGGCCGATCCATTAACTTGATGTGAAGAATGCATTCTTACATGGGGATCCGAGAGAGACGGTCTACATGCATCAGCCACCAGGGTTCACCCATCCAACAGTTCCTCACTATGTGTGCCGTCTCCGTAAGTCACTATATGGCCTGAAGCAGGCCCCCGTGCGTGGTATGATCGCTTTGCCAGGTATATCTTGCAGATTGGGTTTGTATGTAGCAAGAGTGATACATCATTTTTCATTTTTCATCGAAGTAGTAGCACGACTTACTTATTACTTTACGTGGATGATATTGTTCTTACTGCCTCCTCCGACGGATTGAAAAATGAGATTATTGCCTTGCTCAAGTCCGAATTTGCAATGACCGATTTGGGAAAGCCGAGTTACTTTTTGGGGATATCGGTGACCTGTGTCGCCAATCATATGTTCTTATGTCGGCGTAAGTATCTTTGAAGAGATTGTGTACTGGGGCTAAGATGGCGAACCGCAAAGAGGTGCCTACTCTAGTTGATTCCAAATCTAAGCTCGGTGCTATGGATGGTGCTCCGTCTCGATCCTACCGTATAGGAGCCTTGCAGTGCACTTCGTATCTCACATTCACCGGAGCCGGACATAGCTTATGATGTTCAAAGCGGGTGTGCTTATTCATGCATGCCCCTGGGAGTCTCATTTCATCGATCTTAAGCGTATCATTCGATACATTTAGGGCACTCTTGATTATGGTTTGCACCTATAACCCCTGCACGCACCGGACATGTTGCTTTCATATACGGATGCAGATTGGGCGGGGTGTCCGGACACGCGACGCTCCACCTCCGGCTTTTGTGTTTTCTTAGGGGATAATCGATTTCTTGGTCCGCAAGCGATAGGCTACCCTATCTCGCTCCAAAGGCCGAGGCCGAGTACGAGGCGTTGCAAATGTAGTAGCCGAGATTTGTTGGCTCGAAATTTCTTGTTAGAACTTCGGTGTCCTTTGCGTCGGGCATCTATTGTGTATTGTGATAACATCTCTCGCCATCTATCTTTCTCATAATCCGGTTCAACATCGGCGAACCAAGCATATTGAGATAGACCTACACTTCGTTCGTGAGAAAGTTGCGTTAGGCCATGTCAGAGTGTTACATGTTCCATCATCCTATCAGTATGCAGACATATTTACCAAAGGACTTCCCAGACAGTTATTTCTTGACTTCAGAGCCAGTCTCAGCATCCGGCCTCCTCCCGCTCCGACTGAGGGGGTGTGTAAACGTGTAAATATATTTCCTACCCATAATTAGAATATTTTCATAGATTGTGTAAATATAAATATGGTAAGACTAGGATTCCTCTTTTGTATAGGCTTAAGATTCCTCTTTTGTATAGGCTTAGGATTCCTGTTGTATAAGAGATGAATATTGTACTCTATATATACCTTGATATTAATGAAAGACTCCTCAAGGGAGATTAATATCATCTTACATTTTTATTATAACTTCTTCTCATTTCAATTATTTTCTTATTACTATTATTTTAATTTCTTTTTTATTTGTACATTTCAAATTACTTTATTTTAAAAATATATTTTTATATTGTTTATCTTTCATTTCTCAGCCTTTACTTCTTGTGATTCTATGTAACTGCTCGATTTTTTTTATTTTTTTTCATTTATTTATTATCTTCATTTAGCGTAGGTGCATTATTATTCTAGTTTTTGAGACTACACCTCTAATATTATAAAGAATGAGTCAGTAACAAATGTGTGATATTAATGAGTGATGTTCGTAAAGTAAAATCCCGTTGTTGATGAGGTTGTAGACTTATGATTTTATTTTTCTTAGAATTATATTTACTTAAGTTATGTTGGAATTTATATATGTCATGTCATGTTCGAATTTGACATAAGAGTATTATTGTAAGCTTTCCTTTTTTGGGGATTTTGAATTTAGGTTATAGTATTTTCGATTTTAATTCATTTACTATAGTACTATTGACTTGTTATATCACATTGCATGTTGGTCATTTTTCACTCTAAATTGATTTTTGTTGTCAAATATTTGAATAATGTTATGAATTATATTTATAAATATTAATATTTTTGTTAAACATTCAGTCCATATAAACTCTAAACTATTGGAGTTTCCCACCATACATTTTTCTAATGAGCCGATTATGTGGAATAAAGTGGGAAAATCATATTTTATAACACAAATTTCTCACTGAACGTAGATTAGAAAAAACCTTTGTTTTTAATAGTGAGAGCCACTAATTCTTTCTTATTAGTATGCATGGGATGACAACAATAGAGGGAGAGCCGGAGAGCTATCAAAATGCAGGCACTGATAAGTTGATAACCCTTAATAGAATCAGAAAAGTAATTAGATATCTCATTCTTGGTCAAATTTGAGAAGCATAACCTTTAATAGACAATGAGATCTTAGTTATTCAGAACCACAATAATTATCCCAATCAAAGAACTTGGATAAATTTTCCTTTTTTGGTTAAACATGTTGACATTTTTATCGAATTATTTGATTAAGCATGCCACTAATACTAACTCATTACCTTTTAGGCTTTTACACATCCCACTCTAATTTATAGAACAAGTTCCTTACTTTTCCCTTGTTCCTTATCCCAGTATTTCAGAATCACATGTGAACTAATTATTCCTTCTTTATAAGTGGAGTATGTAGACTTTCTTATTTTGTTTTTAGGTGACAATGAAATTTGAACCTATGCAGGATCTCTTACTAATTAAAAATTTAAGCTGTTAGAAAATGTGCAATTTAATTACTTAATTATATTAAATGTTAACAAATAAATTAAGTGACATTCATAAAAAACAATGTGATGGCAAGTATATATAGTTAGGGATCTTCGGTTGCTTATCAGTAATGTGCAGATGTCAGGAGGATTATCTTTTTTTTTCTTGCACGAATTGTCCTTCATATGGACTGGTCTTTAATTTTCGCCCCTCAAGTCGTTGGTATTTAGTTTTTGTCCATATTTCTCATTTAATGAAAATTTATGGATCAAAGTATCTTTATTCGCTGGTCTACAAAATCAGATATTCTTGATTTGAACCCCAGTAGAGTAAAAAAAAATCGCAAGACAAGATTTCACAAAATCTATGCCTATTCGGAGGCAAAGTTACATAGAAACTATGTCATAAGGCATAGTTACGTAGGATAACTTAATTTCTACAAAACTATGTCGGACAAGACATAATTTTAATTTTCACAAAACTATGCCTTAAGACATAATTTATATGTAACGTTTGCCTCCGAATAGGTATAGTTACAATAAAATCTTTGTCTTGCGATTATTTTTTTGCTCTGCTGGGGTTCGAATTCATAATCCAATTTTTTTTTTTATCTTTTCAGTGTCAGAAATATTTTCGACCAATTTTTTGTTACTTAAAATACATAAGGGCAAAAATTTAAAACTAGTGATTTGAAAGGCAAAAATTAAAGATCATCCCAAAATAGGGACATTCCTGCTAATTGCCCTAGGATTCTTAGTTTTCAGTTGATAAAGATGTCTCATCTGGATTCCTGTTTGGCTACATGAAAAGTACTTTCGGCGTTATATTCTCACCATTAAGTCGCAAAAATTACGTAACATCCACACTAATTAGGTGCTGATAAGCAAGTTCTATTCCCAAAAGGGTATCTATAATATTCAATAATCCAATACACTTAGTTTTTATCTAAATGATCAAGTGACCATGGATCACGCCGTTAATTATTTGTAAAAGTTCTCATTCCTTGGGAATATCGCTTGTAAAGCATCCCAGGTAGTTCTCTAAACACCGATAAATATATTTTTTTACTAATAATCCGGGCCCCAAACACAAAGTGCATACCCACATAATAATAATAATAATAATTATTAAGTCCATTTGGATGTGCTTATGATTTTTTGACGCCATAAATTATGAATACTAGTTTATGACTTTTGATTTATATTTGTTATTTTGAATTTTTTTTTTTTTAGTTTACCTAAATACTACAAAAGTGCTTATAAGCTATTTTATTTTAGAAATACTTAAAATAAGTCAATCCAAACAGGCTCTTAAACAATTCTTTTCATGAAAAAATATGTATTTTATTACTCATTCAAAAGGTGTCGAAATTAATTAACAAAAAGAGTACCTAGGTAGTTAAGATTGCGTTAGGTGTCGTGTCGGTAGTATATCTTATCATTATTTTCCTGATTGTGGTTGGTAGAAACTAGAAATATGTTAACTGCTGAAAAGTAAGAGGCGTGAGGAAAATATTGTTAATAGATTTATGAAAGTACTTTCTTCCATCAATCATCCCTCCCTTTTTTTATATTTTGATTTTAATGTTAAATTAGATTTATGTCTTTTTTTAAGCATAAATTAGATTTATGTCAAGTTGATATATCATAAAAATTGTGTAGCTATTGACCATGCATTTTGTTTATTTAGTTTGCTTAACATAATTTACTCGTGAAAATCAGAGCAGGGTTCCTCATTGCAATGACGAAACTAGATATTGTTGAAAATTTGTCTTTGATGGGGAGGTGCGTCCACCCATATTTAATGAATTAAACACTATGGTTCCGCATGTTGGAGGCTTTGTCTCTCCACACGTGCATAATCTACTAAGTGAGTAGATGACCGTAGGGCCAAGAATCGTCAAATTTCGTTGAGAAATGAAAGAGATATTGGTCCACGAAGTAAGGTGTTTGAGGCATGAAAATATGGTGTGGGACAAATCTACCACATCGGTGGGAAAAGGAAGAATTGCTCTCTTTATAAGTCTCTAAATTGGCTAAGGGTTTGGGATCCCAAGGGGTATCCCATGTGTTTAAAGGAGGGAGGACCTAGATGTGCTTAGGTTGGAGGCTAAGCCCACACGCGCGCCGCCGCCGCCCGTCCGGTCCGGGCTTCTTATGATATTATCTCTTTGGCCCCCAAATTGTTTAATATTTATAATTTGGTCCCTAGAGTTTCTGGAAAGATGAATTTGGCAACAACGGAAGGCATAAACTTTCTGCCTATTGTTCGGGCTGATTTTTGGAGCATTAACCAGCCATTACTTGGCTGTTAACTCCTCCATAAACAACCCTCCTTTATTGGTCATAAACCTGCCATTAACAACACTCACTAATGACTATTAACAGCCCTCACTAATGTCCATTAACAGCCCTCACTAATGTCCATTAACAATCATGTCTTGGACAGCCTCCCTTATGTTATATATATTGATGCATTTTTGGCTCAATTGTGTTACATAAACAGAGAATATACAGAATATGACACGAAAATATATACACAGAGACAAATCGAAGAGTAAAACACATTTCAAAACGTGAGCAGTAATATTGGGACGAAAACAGAAAACTCTTCCTTCCTTTTCCATTTCTTCAGCAAGTCAATTCGTATTTATTTTCTTCGTCAGAATCACCTATTTGCTTTGTAGTGTTGATTAAAGTGTTGTTTTATCTTGGGAGACTATTGCCCGTTAACGTAAAAGCATATATACGGGGCAATCTTGTCTTAAAGACAGAGTGTCATCACTCGACTCAGCACACAGTTGTAACAATCCAGATTTAGTGTTTCTTGATTTCAGGTTATCAAGATTCAAGACTCAACAAGCTTACGGCAGTTCTGAACATTGGCTTGTTTGTTTATCCTTTCGACCACTTATAATATTTATTTACTTCCCGTACTGCTTTACATATCCAACAGATATTTTATCTAAGATATTCACTGGCTCACGGGATGTAGTAGTAGCATTCTAGAAATGAAGTCAAATGGCTCTCATTTTCCACAAGTAGGCTTAAGTCTTTGGATTGCTATTTTCACATAATTAATGTAGCCACGTGAGGGACGGTTTGAGTATTGACGGAATGCCTTACATGGCCAATCACTCTGGCACTTGAGGGGTATGGTTTGATAATCAAAGAATTAGAAGAAATGATTGGAGATTAGAGCTTAAATACCAGTAAATATAAATAAAACAATATTTGATGATTTCTTTACATCTTCTTTATCCTTAATGACCAAATCTACTTAGAATTTATGGTAAAAGATAATTAAAACCCGATGAAATACTTGAAATTGCCTAAGATATTATGTTTTTGATATTTTATGTATAATATTGGATGGTTTGTCACATAGAGGCATTTGAAGTGTGGTCCTATTTTATTTTGGATGATTGTGCGCAAGGAGTTCCTTTTTTTTTTTTGGTCCTTTTCGAAAATTGGGGCAGGTGGAGTTGAGGCCTAACTAGCTCATTTGGTGAGCTTGTTACCTTTTACGATTTAGGTGGAGGGTTAAAAATAAAAACCCCATAAGTAGCATATTATTTCCTTCTCCTTGCCCCTTCCCCCTCCCTCGATGTATAAGATAGTTAAAGTTTCATTAAATTTTTTTGGAGTTTGAACTGCATATAGTATTCTAATTTTTCGTGTTTTACTTAAAAATATTTTTATTCAAATTTTTAAAAAGAGGCTAAATGTTGAATAATTTAGATATTAATTAGTGGTCCGAATATTTCTATTTTCCCATTCTTCCGAAAAAAAGTTTACTATTTATAATCCAAAAAATCTATATTGAAAGTCCATTTGAAAAGTCTGCTCTAAAATGACATGTTCTGAGGCTACAATCGTAGTATTTTTCTTTATCCATCCTAGGTTTTACAACAAAGAAAAAGCAGCAAGAGCCGACAAGCATTGGCCACATGGACCATAAGGAGTTAAGGACCACAAAAGATGTCAATTTTTTTTTTTACTTTTCATTAGCATTGTATAAGGCCATTAAAGGAGAGTGTTTCTTGCTAGATTTTTTGTTCATACTTGAGGCTCCAATCTAAACCTCTCGGTTTATAAGGGTGAAAGAATTTTATATATTCATCCCACCGTAATCGTTGGTGACTAAAAATCTAAGAAAATATCACTACTCAGTACTCACTAGTCACTCTAGCACGAACTTGTTGGGATACAATTGTTGTAGGGAACAAAAAGTAAGTAACTATTACAATAATAGAAAGGATAAACTAACTATTACAATAAAATTGAAAATCAAAACCTTACAAACTGCTTGTGTGATTTGTTGAGTCGAGTGATGACACTCTGTCTTTAAGACAAGATTGCCCCGTATATCTCCTTTTACGGTATTGAGCAATAGTCTCCCAAGATATAACATCAACTTTAACAAGTGAGCAAAGGAAATTCAAGTGTTACTTTTGAAGAACTTTGAGTATAGTAACTTTGCTAGAGAGGAAGAATCATAAAAATTTGGAGTATTTTTCTAAGTGTTGAGTGTTGTGTTACAATTGAGCCAAAGGCCTCAATTTATAGTGTAAGTAGAAGACCCCTCAACTAGCCAACTAATGACTTTTAATAGCCATGTAATTGCACTTGATTGAGGGGTTACATTCAGCCAAATAATGGTTGAATTCATGTGGCAAGTAATGAAGAATCAATGCTCCAAAACCACTCAAACGTCGATTTTTCCAACTTTCCGTCGCGACGATTCTCGCCTCCGAAGCGCCGTGGCTCCGTAGCCGACCGGACATTTTTGCGCGCTCCGCCGTGGCTCCGACGTGTGGCGTCGTGGCCCTTGCGACTCCACGGTGATTTCCGACTCGTTTCATTTTACACTTTGTACACTTCTTTCTTCATTTACCAATGTGTAATACATTGTCATTTGGCCAATAACAGTCCATAATTCTATGTCTCAAACGTATTACATACGTATCAATATCTCTTTCACTAATGAAATTTGCGATACTTGGCACTACGTGTGCACGTGTGTGGAAACGACGTTTCCGACGTGCGGGCCCAATAGTCCGAGTCATAAATTAATGGGATATACTTATTTTCACATTTAGTAATTTCCAACAGAACTTCACATTTTCCATAGACTATTCTGTGACCAACAAGTACACAGAGTCATTGTTTTGAACTATAGGTGGCCAGTGGGCCGGGCTCGGGTTTGGCGGTCCGGGTTTGGCGAGGTCGGGGCGGGGCGGGACGGGTGAAGGGGGCGGGATCGGGGTTGGGCGGGTCCGGCGGTATCGAGTTTGGTGGGATTTTCCGAAGTCCCATCCCAATCCCGTCGTAATCGGGTCGGGGCGGGATCGGTATCGGGTTTCCGGCGGGTTTTCCTTTCTTTTTTTTTAATAACATATGTATAAAAAAAACTCAAAAAACAAGACAAAATAGTGTAATAAAAACATCCCAATACTGTTTTTGTGCCTCTTATATTATATAGTAGACATGTGATTTTTTTGTAATATAAATACAATTGTCTAAATTGCAACTTTGTGGTGTTGTCAAAAAGTTGCAAATTGCATAATAAAATTGCAACTAAAAAATTACATTCTCAAAAAAACTTGTTCTAATTGCTTGATAATTTCCTGTGGTTCTTCGGTTGGAATTGGTATTTGTTGGTCAAATTGATCCACGTCGCTTCCACCACCTTCGGATAAGATTTCATTGTAGTTTTCGTCTTCTTCTTCGTTGATCTCCGGTTGACCGCACCTTCTCCGCTCCGCTCGTATCCAATCTCTGAATAATACTGCAATTTCCAAGTTGTCTCCGGCTAATGAGTGTCTGTGGTCTCCTATTTGATATCTGCCGGCAGAAAAAGCGCTTTCAGGCGCAGTTGATGACGCTTGAATGTTCAAAACATCTCGGGCCATCATTGAAAGTGTCAGAAAGGTCTTCTCATTCCCCCTCCAGTATTTCAGCAAGTCTTCATGTCCATCTTCATTGATAACTTCTTGGTACGGTACAAAATCATGCAAATAAAAATATCAAACTCGCTAATTTGGTTAGTAGCGGTACGGCCGCACATTCTATTTCTGAGGCTTTCAATACTAGCGCAAAACAAAGATGTCTTTTGTGAGGTTGTGTTGAAGATGAAGAAGATGGTATGGAAGCCGGTAGGTTACTAGCACTTTCTTGTTGTTAAAACCTATATATTTTTTTGCATTGGTATTCTACGCTAGACAACATTTCTTCTTTAGTTTGTTCAATAGGTGGTGAGTGATTTAAATTTTTTGGACTTGGAGGTGGTAATACTTCTATACAATCGTAAATAGTTTCAATAAGTGATTTAGTACAGTCTATTTTAATAGTCGAATTTAATACAGCACCAATAATATAAATAGTGGGAATAAGAATAAAATATTTTTTTAATAGCTGCCATATAAGCTGGGTTTTCCATATATTCACTAAGTAATAAAAATATTAGAGTTATATAAAACAATATAGTTGAAATAGTAGGATAATATATACCGGAAAAATCTTTTGTTGCTTGAAAAAAATTCTCTAAAAATACAATAAGTTCGGAAATTTTTACCCAATCACTATCTACAACCATATCAGCTGGATTTTGATTATGAGAGTTAAAAAATAAAGTTATAGGTTTTCTATAGTCATAAGCAACAAGTAGTTGCTCGTATAAAGAATTCCACCTAGTGGAACTTCTTGTGGAATTTTTCTAAAAGGTAGTCCACAATCGTGACAAGTTTTTTTTTATATTCATTTCTTCGTTGTACTCTATTACTTTTAAAAATAAAGTTTATAGCAAGTTGTATTTTACTAAGAATGTCTTCAAAAAGTGATAGACCATCCTTTACAATTAAGTTATATATATGGCACGCGCATTTTATATGAAAATGATCTGAAAAAGATGGAGTTAAACTATTTTTTAAAATTGTAACAGTGTAATTGTTAGAAGAAGCGTTATCTAATGTAATAGTCATAATTTTATCAGTTATTCCGTAATAATGGCACACTTGATAAATATTTTCTGCAATAAAAGTATCAGTGTGCCTATCATCTATGTATCTATACGCTAAGATACGTTTTTGCATAGACCATTTATAATATATCCAATGACAAGTTACCGTTAAATAATCATGGACGTTAGTACTACGACCTATATCAGCCGTGATAGATACTTTGCCATTAAAATGATATAATAAATAACGTAAATATTGTTGATATTCATGTGCGAATTTAAATACATCTCTCTTAACAATTGATCTAGGAAAATCGTTAAAAGCAGGATTATAAATATCTCTAATGTAATGAATAAAACCGGGAGATGAAGAAAATAAAAAGGGCAAACCCTCCACAACAACTAATTTTGATATTGCTTCCCTATCTATATGTTTATTGTATTTAGGGCCTACAACTCCCCCCGTCATAGGGTTAATTTGACCATGTACTTGGTCCGAGACAATATCAGTATGTGAACCTTGTCCCGATGGAGCGGGCGTTTGCGCACCCGGTTTTGAAGTCTGGTATTGGGCATACCTAGCTGGATGAGCCCTTACTACGTGTCTCATTAAACCCCCCGTCCCACCGTGATCTTTTCCAGTTTTAAATTTTAAAACATCTTTACAAATTTTACATCTAGCTACTTGATTCTCTACGTCCCTATCAAAAAATATCCATGCATCTGATTTTAATGGTCGTTTTGCTGGACCTCGTCTCATACTAGGAAGAATATAAGGCATTTCAGTTGAAGGTGCACTAGTGGATGTGTTGTCATCAACATTAGTGGTGTATCATCTAGATCATCGTCTAAATTAAAGTCTTCTTGAGTTCCAGAAAATAACACATCGTCTAAATCTAATGGTATTGTAGGAAAATGTTCAGTATCAACAAAATCATCCTGTGTAGGAATAGGATGACTAGAAGAAGTACCCTTGCCCTTGTTGTCCCTACTAGAAGAAGCACCCTTACCCTTACCCTTAAACATACCTCTTAATCCTTCCATTTTAATTATGATAATAAATAATTAAAGACAATAAAATTAAGTGCGCTAAATAAAATAAACACAATAATAATTTAATGAATGAACGAATGTACCAAACGTCGACGTGTAATCGAGAGGTTAAAAATTGAAATTTTGCTCGATGGAAGATCCTCAAGCTAGTTGCCAACTTCACTCCCCATTCCCAAATGAATAAATAAAATTGAATATTTAGTAAATAATGTAGACTTGTAGAGAGATATATTGAGAGATTAGAGAGATTGTAGGAAGATTTGTGAGAAAGATGAAGAGAAAATGAGTTATTTATAGTTGGAAAATTGGGTTAAAATGTAAATATAATAACTTATGGGTTAAAAATAAATATTAAGGGGTAGGGGGGTTGGGGGAGGGGGGAGGCCAAAAATGGCCGTTGCACAACGGCCAAAATCTAAAATGGTCGTTGGTGCAACGGTTATTTTTGCAAAGGGGGAGGGGTTACGGGCGGGATCGGAGCGGGCTCAGGATCGGGCCGGGATTGGCGGGACGGGGGGGACTGGGGCGGGACGGGGGGGACTGGGGCGGGCCGGGACGAGACATTGTCCCGTCCTGGTTCGAGTCCCGCTACCGATTTTTTTTTTTTACTCGGGTTTGGTCGGTGTCGGGCCGGGACCGGGCCGTCCCGGCCCACTGGCCATCCTTATTTTGAACACTTCTATTTTGTCTCTCACTTCCCCATCATTTCCACTGAAATGCCAGGACCAGTAGTTTTGGATTAGATACTTGATATCTTATGCCATATTTGCATTTTGTACATCTCTAATTTCTGGCCCTTTGTAGCACTGCTTTACTAATTTAACTTTATAAAAAATAGGACTAAAGCATGGACGAATTTATGTATAAATTTTGGGACACTTAAATTCATGATCTAGATATTTTATGTGCATAAAGGAAGTAATAACTAATATCTATCTTCTGAGTGACTGTTTCATAATTGTCACATTAGAAATATGTTCCTTGAGAGTCCGTGAAGAAAAATGGCTTATGTGGACCTAAAATGACATTATGACACTTTTCTTTAGAGCTTTACAAAGAATAGTAAATGATACGTTAAGCAATGATATAAAGTTTCCATCCGAGGTTGGTTTTGGAATTCACAAACTTTTGTTGTTAGACTAGAGAAACAGATCACATTGTAGGCATTTAAATTTTACTAGATTTAAATTCATAAAATAAGTTAGACTATATTTTAAATTAAAGGCGTATTAATCAAAATATTATGAGTACTATATTAACTTAATTATTTAAGTCCTATTAACATTAATTAAACAAGAAAACCAAATTCATTAGGTTAGTCCATATGTATAATTGGGGGAGAATTGATGAGCTCGTTTATTAGGCAGGGTCCATTGGATGGTAAACAATTCACGGGGCAACTTATTTTGACATTGTCATTTAATTTGTACGCTCCTTTTAAAATTTTTTGCATGTACATTCACTTTAGACACGCAAGAAACAATCTTCAGACACATATATGGTAGAAGTTGGAGTCGATTTTGAGTTAAGTTTACGCAAAAATAATTGAATTTCTATCATATATGATTGAAGTTACGCGAAAATGATTGATCTTTAGTCATAGAAGGTGTTTGGATTGACTATTTTTAAGTGTTTCCCTTTTTTTTTTATTTTTGCTTTTAAGTTATTTCTATTTTTGTGGTGTTTGAAAAGATAAAAATTATTTTTAAGCACTTACTTTTAAGTCTAAAAGTACAAAAATAAGCTAAAAACAAAAGTTGAATTATCCCAAACTTATGATTTTTAGCTTTTAACTTATAAACTATTTTAAAAAGTCAATCCAAACGCCCTCATTTTCACTAAATAGTTTAACCATTATTTACTTCTCATTTGATAATTTCACATCAGTACAATTTGCGTGCAAATTTATTAAAGCGCTAGCAAATCAATTTTACTCTCTCCGTTCAATTTTACTTTTCACATATTGATTTAACACACTTATTAAAGAGTCAAAAATAAAATGAAAATATTATCATATTACCCATAATTATTACTAATTGAATAATGATCGAAATCAATTAAAGTTTACCAAAAAAAATGTGCAACCAACTAATTAATTAATTATTTCAACAATTAAAATATTCTCCATAAAAAAGACTAAAGTGAATAGCCTTGAAAAAAGAAATTGAAAATTTAACTTATTAAAACTAAAGGTAAAATTAAAAAAAAATTATAACTTAATTTTTTAAAATAAAAAAAAAATGAATAATTAATTTTAATATAGTGAACTAGTAAAACACCAATCCTCACCTAACCCGGTGAAGGCATAGATGATAGAACAGACAAAAGTCGCACTCATTATCAACAGACCCCACTGCTTTAGATTCCAAAACGATAAAGTAAAAAAGCAAGTCACAGGTCAGTGGTCACTGACCAAATTACCCAAAAAGTAGAAAGAACTGTAATAAAGTAACTTCATTGTTTTGACTTTTCAACATCGCTGTCACTTCATGCTGTTGGAACGTGGAAAACAAGGCCACTTAGGCTCTCCGTACTTCTCACTCTTGCCTGATAATCCTACAGTCTTATATATAAGGAGAAAATGACTACGATAATCCCTATTGTGAGGTAGGTGTAAATTTGTAAAATTATACATATTTTCTTTCTCTTTGTAGATTTAGATAATTAGTAGTACTTATTGGATATAATTGTTGAAATCAAAGCAGGACGAGAAGTAAATAAATATTACAAGTGTTCGAAAGGATAAACTAACATCCAAGATTATAATTGTTGCAAAGTTTGGTGAGTCTCGAATCTTGATAACCTGAAGTTAAGAAACACTAAATCTGGATGGTTACAATTGTGGTTGAGTCGAGAGATGACTCTCTGTCTTTAAGACAAGATTGCCTTGTATATATGATTTTACGTTAGCGGGCAATAGTCTCTCAAGATAAAACAACAACTAATCAACACTACAAACAAATAGGTTGATTCTGACGAAGAAAACAAACACGAAACGACTTGATGAAGAATGAAAAATTTAGAGGAAAAGGAAAGGAAGAGTTTTTGTTTTCTGCTTTTAGAGGAAAACGACTAGTAACATGAAACCATTGTTTCTGTTCTCTTGTAATCCTCTATATTCCGTCTCTCTCTTTTTGCTGCTCTCTTTTATATTCTTCCACTGCCCTCAAACAAGAGTAAGGTCTCAATATATAGTGTTTAGGAGGATGGGAGGTGATTAAGAGGTCCTTTAAGAGGTGTATTCATGGCCAGAAACGTTTTGTAGTAAGTGCAAAACGTTTCAGAAGTTTAATGCAATAAACTGTTGGCTTTCTGGTAAATACTAAACAGTTTGGGGTCCAAAAGATAATATCAAAATTAGCTCAGAAGCCCATGACCCATGACCCGAGCCCGGACAGGACGGGATGGGCGGGCGACAACGGAGCGCGTGTGGGGTTAGCCTCGAACCCAAGCACACCTAGGTCCTCCTTCCTTCAAACATATTGGTTACCCCTTGGGGTCCCAAACCCTTATCCATTTTTAGGATTATAAGGAGAACAATTCTTCATTTTCCCACCGATGTGGTAGATTTGTCCCACACCATATTCCCATTTCTCAAACACATTACTTCGTGGACCAATATCTCTTTCATTCCTTAACGAAATTTGACGATCCTTGACACTACGGTCATCTACTCACTTAGTAGATTATGCACATGTGAAGAGACAAAGCCTCTAACATTCGAAACACTAGTGTTTAAGTCATTAAATATGGGTGGACGCAACCTCCCCACCAAAGGCAAATTTCCAACAATCCCCTCTTGAAAGAGATTTTGGTGCACACACAAGGTGCCTACTTTCAGCAATCTTTCAATGAAAAGATATTGCATCAGGAGAGGTAGCTTCCGCTTTGAACCTTCCCTAGTTGAATACCACCAGACTTACTTACTGCGCGGTGAACGTGATGTCTTGAACCGTTAGTGTTTAGTGTAAGCCAAGACAATGATACCAACACAATAACTCCCCTTATTCGTTTTCTTCTTATTGTTCTGTCCGTTGTGGCCGTGGACACACTTGGATTCTTACGTTCGTTCAATTGAGGCGACATGTCCTCGCACTTAAATAGGTGATCTCTATAAGGTATCCTGCTATACTCCACTTCACAAGTGTTAGGAATCATTAAAAGTTTCCCCAACCTTAACCTCAAACGTTTGAGGATCGTTAAAGGTTTGGAAGCTTAACCTTTACCCACCATGCAGGTAGCACTTTAATGTCTATCGCGGGAACAACTTTGGATTCATGTTTCCTTACAGAAATCATCATCTGAAGTGCTTTTGCTTTTATCGAAGTGCTCAACTGAACCTTTTGCCGCTTAATTTTCCCATTAAACCAAATTCTTGGGATCTCCAATCCAGTATGGTTGGGTTACCACATCAAATGTTTATTTTATTTGGGTTTTAAGCCCATTCCCCTAAACATGCAAAATTCTTGATCTTCGGGTAGTCACTTAGTTAAAGGGTCTGCTATATCCTTTGATTAGTAATCAAGGAAGTGACACCCGTGATGATCAACTGTCCAACGGTCTTATGTCTCTGACTAATATATCCAGACGCCGTCATCCGTGCCCTCCCTGAAGTCAACTGGCTAGTCACAATATATAATTGATGAAGTCACTGGTTTATTCCAATAAGGGACATCCTCTAAGATGTCGTGAAATTACTCAACTTTTTCATGCTTTGTCCAAAGCGATAAACTCGATTCCATCATGAATCGATCGATGCAAGTTTTCTTAGAGGATTTTCAAAGGCACACCATACAATCCACTTATGGCTTTGGTGTTCTTCAAGTCCGATATCCAGTTTGTATCACTGTGTTCTCCCAGAACCGTTGGACATCCAGAGTACCATAATCCGTAATTAAGCGAATATTTCAGATATCGTCATATTCGATTTAACGCATTCTATCGATCATTTCCAGAATCACGAGTGAACCTTAATTTAACCGATCTACTTTGTAATCCGATACCAGGTCGGTAGTAGTGTGTAAAATACATTGAACTACATGTGACCTGCGCATATCGCTCATGGTATACGGGTGCATCATGATTCCAATCAATTCTATGATTCGTATCCATTGGTGACTTCAACGAGACTGTCACATACCTCACAAATAAGTTAGAATTAGACGAGTCCATTAGATGTCTTAGAAATCTCAATTCCTAAGATGTCATATGTGATGCCCATATCTTTATATCGAAACTTTGTTTCAATATGACTTCCACTTTTAGACCGTTGGCTTTCCAACTGTTGGCTTTCTAACTTCAGAGTCAATATTTCTGTTGTCAGATTCATTGTTTCTGCTTCACCTGAATTTTTCAGGACCAAAATGTAAACATTTCAGGGACCAAAATGAAAGTTCAGGAAAAAGCCCAACAAACCAACTCTAATCCTCCTATTTCAACTCTCCGATTAGGAAGATTGTCTCAACATCCATGTCACGTAAGACTGCAATGGCCTTGAATGTTAAGTTATTCACAGGGGAGCACTTGTACAAGTAGATGAGGCCTTATACTCGTTAGTAGATCCATCTACTTTGTACTCACTTTTGAGTATCCACTTTCACAACCCAAAGGTTCTTTTTCGGAAGAAAGTCAACCATTACACAAGTATGGTTCTATCTGATGGAATCTATTTCTCTCTCTGCAGCTTCTTTCCAAAGCAGAGCTTATGGAGATGACAATTTTTTGTTAATTGTCCATGGTTCGTTCTCAACCATACAAGCTAGAATGCCTGGAACAAGTCTTTGTCCCCTGTTTGCTCCGTCTCGGTTCAACATTTAGAATCCCTGAGTTCTGTTGATCTGGAACATTAAGTTCCGGATAGTCAGCAACTTTCGAGTCCTATAGATCTGGAATGTCTAGTTCAGGAAAATCAAGCACTCGCGGGTTCTTGTTAACCTCGAGCAATTACTTCTTTTTCCATCTCAAGGAAAGTTATCCAACAATACTAAGAAAAATTAAAATTTGTATCTGATTTATGTGCTTAATATGATGATAAATAATTTCACTAATTTCATTGATATATAAAGTAAGGTAATCAATGTCTCCGTCTTAGCTCGATGTATTAGAAGTGTTCTAATGTTGGACACGTAACATGGACTTTTGATCCGGTGGAGTTCTTCCAAAAAAGGAGTTTTGTCTATATAGAATTCTTTATTGTAGTATGAAATAAGAGGAGCCTTGAAGTAACTAGTAAAGTTGTTATCACGTGACCAGGAGGTCATGGGTTCAAGCCGTGGAAACAATCTCTTGCAGAAATATGAGGTAAGACTGCGTACAATAGACCCTTGTGGTCCGGCTCTTCCCCGGACCCCGCGCATAGCGGGAACTTAGTGCACCAGACTTCCCTTTTTAGTATGAAGGGACGGCTCATCAGAATTGAAGGTCTAAAGCAAAATTTTAATTAAAGACCTAAACATTAAATAAACTATAATTTATTTGAAAACTAGTTTTCTAACTTTTTTTATATGCAAAATTATTACTTGTTTTTTTTTTATAATTAATTTCTTTGATCAACTTTTTGTTTTTCAACTATTAATTTTAAGTAAAATTTAATCGATTTCAATATTGAAAAACATTCTTCCAATGAGGCAATCATTATAAGAACTGTTAACATAATTCCATAAGCAATAAGTTGATAAATTTTAGATAAAAATAATAGGGTTAGAACGATATAATCTATTTCAAAAGTTGATAACTTGGTATACCCATTTAATTTGGTTGCTGGAATGCTTAAAAACCTAAGAAGAAAGAAAAAGAGAATTTGCAATTCGATCACTTTGTTCAATACTTTATGATTATTGACTCTTATTTCTGACAGAGTATTACTCTAACTTATCAGAGGTTTGAAAAAAGAGAGTCCAAAAGAAGTTAAAGAAAATAAACTAATGTGAGCGTTAGGGACAAAATGTAAATAGATAAAATAACATTTTCTTGATTTCTTCTATTTGAAAAAGGTTAAGGAGAATATAATAATATAAATTTATAAAAAGATATTGTACTTTTTCCCATTAATAATATTCAATTTTCTATAAAAAAAAAAATCAAATCCCCCCCCCCCTTGAAAATTGGGAGCCTAAGGGCCTTACTTGTCTATGGCAAGAGCCGGCCCCGTATGAAATCAGCCTAGATTAGGATTTGGGATTCGAATTTCTAGGTGCTAGCTAAAATTATTATTGTATTATCATTAATTATATATTCTTATTATTATAGAAATATTCTATCCTTCACTTGAAGTACCCCATATGTCCTTCAAATTTTCTCCTATAAATAACTTATCATTGGGTGGTATACCTCCTACTATCTCGTTCCAAATCCTCCCAAAAACGCTTCTTCTCCTCCTCGTTCAAGCCCGTCTGCGGCGCGTAAGCACTAATAATGTTCATAGTGGACCCTTCAACTACCAATTTAATCGTCTTCATCCTATCATTGACCCTCTAATCTCTACCACATGATCCCTTAGGTCGGTGTCTACTAAAATGCAACCCCATTTCTATTCCTCAACCTATCCGAGAACCATAACTTATACCCGTCCACGTCCTTAGCCTTAAGTTCTATCCATTTAATCTCCCGGACACAAGCTATATTAATCCTCCTATTTTGTAAAACTTTATCTACCAATGCGAAATCCCAAAAGAAGAAAAAAAGAAAGAAGAATATGATCTAATGTTCGGCCAATGTAATTAAATTAAACTTGATTAATAAACAACAAAAACTTCTTTTCGTTAAGAGTTTAATTGAATTAAAACCTTACCAACAGTCCGTTGGTCATTTTCCCTGAGAAAGCACATAGGGTCCCACAAAGAGAAAAAAGCTGAAAACATGATACTCTAAAAAAGTTACCGTGCCCGAGCCGCAGAGGTTTGGAACCGAGCCTAGAGGCGGCTATAGATAGCATTCTATTTTAACCACCACCGCACCTCTTCAACTAACGGCAGCAACGGGGAGGACCCACCAAGAGCGGTTGTCGCGTGCCGCTGCCGCATAGGAGGCTGAGGCTCCTCTTGTACACGTGGAAGGACAAAGTTTAGTTGGCGTTAGGACGAAAAATAAGAGTAGTTTTTTGAATAATAAATATTTTATAAACTAATACTATTTGTTTTGAATTTTATTAATTATATTTCTAATTTCATATTATAATCAATAGTTTGTGATTGAGAATCTAGTTCAAGGAGTATTTCAAGTAAATAATAGTTTTATCTCATAAAAATTCAATTTATTTTCAAGTAAAATTTATGTTCGAACATAATTACTTGAAAGTACTTCGATTATCGTATTATTTTATGGTAGTTATTATTTTTTTCCATACTGCTTGTCATGCTTTCTATTGTGTTTTGTCATGGCTTCTTCACTTCCGTTATTTTTTCTTACGAACTGCTTTGACTTGCTTTTTCTTGAGCCGAGAGTTTATCGGAAACAACCACTATACCTTCCAAAATAGAGGTAATGCGTGTATACTTTATCATTCCTCGACCCCATTTATAAGATTACACTGAGTATGTTGTTATACTTGTCATGCTTTCTATTGTGTTTTGTCATGGCTTCTTCACTTCCGTTATTTTTTCTTATGAACTGTTTTTTGACTTGTTTTTTCTTGAACCGAGGGTTTATCGGAAACAACCACTATACCTTCCAAAATAGAGGTAAGATCTGTGTATACTTTATCATTCCTCGACCCCATTTATAAGATTACACTGAGTACGTAGTTGTTATATTATTTAAACAACCCCAGATCTTATTTGGTTATGAATCACGGAAAAATATTTTTTCATTCACTTTTACATCAAATCATCCACTATGATCAATAATATAGTTGAAAAGTAAAAAATATCAAATAGTGGATACAAATATACAATTAAATTTAAGGCAGAATATGTCGACAACCCCTGAAAATTTACCAGTAAATTTCTTTTACACTAGAATTTTAATATGTTTCGCTTGAGCATCTAAACATATACTCCAAAATGTATACATTAGACATTTTCGACTAAAAATTTTGAAAAAGCTTTTTGATCGTGCTCTCAAGCATCTATCACGTAGATAAGTTAATCATTTGAAATATCTCTTTTCCTTTAATTATATGAATTAACCTCAATAAACTGTAAAAACTCATGTTCTTCCAATTGATGTTGTTGTGTACAAATAAAAGTGGGTGTGTATTTTATGTGATTAATTTATCTATGTAATACGCTATTGTGAACACGAGCAAAAAATTCTCCAAATATAAGCCGAAAGTGTTTAATATGAACACTTTATTACGATTCAAGTGCTCAATTGAAATATGTCATAGTTCGGATATCTAAAAAACTTTACTAACAAGTTTAAGGCTTGTTGATGTATTCCACCTAAATTTAAAGTTTATAGGTAAAAATAACTTTTCTCTTAAAATTCAAAATATTCATCCATCTTTAAACAATAGATATTATCTCCATTATATTTAAGTTAACTTTTTTAAAAGGCATATTTTCGCCTTTGTATTATCAACTTCTATATTGCTTTTTAACTTTATGTTGTGGAATTGCGTATGTCATAAATAAATATTTATTTGACGCACAAAAATGAAAAAATAGTAACCAAAACACCTAAAAATTAAAATAGTCAAGATAAAAAGGGATTTTGAATTTCAAAGAAAGTTCTGCAGTGTAAATAATTTCCACCCATCAAGTGTGTGTATATTGTATAATAAGATATACATATCATTCATTTACTCCACATCTCACGAGTTAAATTACAAAAATACTCCTCATTTATCATCAGTGATGGGACCCCCATTTCTACTCCTATTATCTCATCTATAAATCGTAAGACAAAGCCACCTCGCCCATGCCGAAAACGTAGCAGATTACAGAGCCCTCCCACCTACTCCCCTTCCCCCTCTGTCGCCGCCATCGTCGTGGACTCTCTCTTTCCTCTCCGTTTTTGTGAACCAAAAAACCCTTTTTAGTTATCTATTTATCTAATCTTTCATGTGATTAGCTGAAAATCGATCGATTTGGTTATCTTAAACAACGGATCTGAGATTTCATTCACGCTTAACTTTTTTCGTTTATTTTCGGTAATAATATAAAATATCTATCTTAAAGACTGGTAAAAGCTCGAATTTGGTGTCTTGAATATGTCGATTGCTTCGAACAATGGTGTGGTTATGCCATCGCCGGTTAAGAGTCTTATGGGCCATCAATTGAATGCTATGATGCCTTTGGGCCGGGTCGGTGTTGGTGTAGGGAGAACTAGGGCCGTATCGAGAAGCTCGGTGGTTAAGAGGACGACTACTACCGGTTTCGATAAGAAGTTTTACGGAGCCAAACTTCGGGCTTCCGGTTCGGAAAGGTTGCACCTTTGGCAATCAGACGGGCCGGGCCGGGCTCCGAAACTTAGGGTCGTGGTGCGTTCTGCATTGTCTCAGGTGCCGGAAAAGCCGTTAGGCTTATACGATCCATCTTTCGATAAGGACTCTTGTGGCGTTGGGTTTGTTGCTGAACTTTCCGGTGAAAGTAGCCGGAAAACGGTAAATTTGAGAACTTTTTGAGTTTTTTTTTAAATGTTTGTGTGTAGGTCTATAATAATAATAATTTTTTTTGGTGATATGTATAGGTTACTGATGCTGTTGAGATGTTAGTGAGGATGTCTCATAGAGGCGCGTGTGGTTGTGAGACTAATACCGGAGATGGAGCCGGTATTCTTGTTGCTTTGCCTCATGATTTTTACAAAGAGGTAATTTAATTTTATTGCTCAGAATTACTGCTATGTTCAAGATAATTTTCCTCAATTGATGTTCTTGAAACCTGTTAATGACTTATTAATTTGATGATTTTGATGGTTGCTTCTTTGCTTTTGTACTATTTATGATTGGTTAAGGTGAGGGGAATTGTCATGGTTGTCTGCTAATTATCATGTTAGGTGCTATTCTGAATATTTAATAAATATAAATAAATAATTATTGCATTCTTTTTCTTTATATGTGGATTTTATTTTTAACTTCCATATAACATAAAATTAATACTACGAAAAAATTACAAGAGAGAGTGTTAATTTTTTTGATGAAGTGAGAGAGTGTTAATTTTTGGGAGTCAAGAAAGAGATTGTTAATTGAACAAGAAAATAATAAAGGATACTCTTTTCATTTATGTGTAATTTCTGAAGTTGTTGATACATTTTTTTTTATTTGACAACCAAATATAGACTATTAATGCGGAATTGAATACCAGAAAGTATATGTAGTGATCTCTCATTAGAACTAACATTTTGTTGTTGATGTGTGTATCTTCTGTACTTTCATCAGGTAGCTAGTGAGGCAGGATTTGAGCTACCACCACCTGGGCAATATTCAGTTGGTATGTTCTTCCTGCCTACCTCTGACAGCAGAAGGGAGCAAAGCAAAATTGTATTTACCAAGGTGAAACTCCTGCTCTATCTGATGCTTTACTGAAGGACAGATTTAGTCAGGTCAATTATGTTATTACGTGTTCTGATTATCTTTTTTGATGCTTTGTTCTTCGGCAGGTGGCTGAGTCCCTTGGGCATACAGTTCTTGGATGGCGTCCAGTTCCTACAGATAATTCAGGACTGGGTAAGTCTGCTTTGCAGACAGAGCCTATTATTGAGCAAGTGTTTCTGACACCAACTCCTCGGTCAAAGGTCGACTTTGAGCGTCAGGTAGTTGTCTGTCTGTTACTGAAGCAGTATATTTGTTAGGTACTTATATCAACTGCCATCCATTCTGAATCCGTTCCCCCTACAGATGTATATTTTGAGGAGGGTCTCAATGGTAGCTATCCGAGCTGCTTTAAACCTCCAACATGGTGGCGTGAAAGATTTCTATATATGCTCTCTATCTTCAAGGTTTGTTCCGGAGACTCAGAATACATCACCCTTTGCTGCAGTGCTGTGGCTAATTTTTGAAATTTTATATGGTTAATGCAGGACTGTTGTTTACAAAGGTCAGTTGAAGCCTAATCAGTTGAAGGAATACTACTATGCAGATTTGGGCAATGAAAGGTTTACGAGCTACATGGCCCTGGTAAATATTTTATCCATTCTCTTTTAATTTGTAAACTGACTCCATACTTCAACAACGAACAGCATTGGATCAACCAGTAAACTGAAGAGATGGCAAGGTTGAGGAATGACTTGTGAGGCATTGAAGTATGAATGATCTCTTAAGTTCTTCCACTCCCTTGATCACAATTTGAATTTGGATGCCCGTTTGGACTCTTTGGTGAGTTGGTAAGGAAACTCATTATGAAGTAAATAATGTTTACAGAAACTTGGTGCGCTGCTCTCTGCCATCTGTTCTTAATGATAAAACGTCCACTTAAATCATGTGGAGGAATTTGTCTGTGCTCAAGGTTAGACTAGGGCTCAGTGCGATGTGTCCTCTCACTGCTATAATCTTCAAAGTGCCTGCGTTCAGAAGGCATATCTCAGCAGCTCTGTTTTTTTTTTTCCGTTTGAAAAAAAAATTGGATTTTCCAAGTATAATTTTTTTGGGTGTTTCTGGTGTAGGTGCATTCTAGGTTCTCTACAAACACTTTCCCTAGTTGGGATCGTGCTCAGCCGATGCGTGTCTTGGGTCATAATGGTGAAATTAACACACTTCGAGGCAATGTGAACTGGTAAATTCTCTGCTGAATTACATTTTGTAATTCTAGTGTATGCAAAACTTAATGTATAACTCATTTTAGATTGGTCTCCTGAATGCAGAGGTAGTTTAGATAATTTGGTTTCCATGTGAAAATCGAGAAGGAACTCATTGACGCATTGTAAAATACGAATTGTGAGGATAAGGAGTTGACAGTAGTTGCTGCTGATCAGTATTTTTATTTTTCATGTTTATACGAGTGGGGCTGAAGGATGCACATGATTGATTCCTTGCTTTTGCATCAAATATCTTCTGTTGTTCCCTTTGTATTCTGGAGTAACATATTGACTGTAAATTGGCTAGCATGCCTTCCCAGAAGCTGAGAAAGAAATCTTGCATACCATGCAGTTATTTTACTGCGGCAAATTCAAATTCAAATTCAATTGTTTCTTGTTAATTTTCATCTGCATTGATTTTATACTTTGTTCTGGCCTTTGGCTATTTCGTTTACTCATTACTTTTGCCTGTTCAGGATGAGGGCTCGTGAGGGTCTTCTTAAGTGCAAAGAGCTTGGCCTTTCAAAGACTGAAATGAAAAAGCTCTTGCCCATTGTTGATGCCAGTTCATCTGACTCAGGTTCTTATACTACCTCTCTGCACCTCAAAACAGTCCTCCACATCTGAACCTGCTGTAGTTAATTTTCCTACTAGCAGATATTTGTCTTGATTGATCCGTATTTGATTTTGATCTCCATTTACCAGGAGCTTTTGACGGTGTACTTGAGCTACTGCTTAGAGCTGGGAGAAGCCTCCCAGAAGCTGTAATGATGATGATTCCTGAAGCCTGGCAAAATGACAAGAACATGGATCCATCCCGAAAGGCATTGTATGAATATTTTTCAGCCCTCATGGAACCATGGGATGGACCTGCTCTTATATCATGTATGTAATAGACTTCAAGGAATTAGCTAATTTCTTATATGAGGTTTTCCATTATAGTGTTTGCTTAATGTGGACATCTGCCTTGCAGTTACTGATGGGCGCTATCTTGGAGCTACGTTAGATCGGAATGGTCTGCGTCCAGGTCGCTTTTATGTCACATACAGTGGCAGGGTTATCATGGCAAGTGAGGTTGGAGTAGTGGATATTCCACCTGAAGATGTATCCAGAAAAGGTAGACTAAACCCTGGAATGATGCTTCTGGTGGACTTTGAGAACCATGTTGTTGTAGATGATGATGCTTTGAAACAGCAGTACTCTCTTGCAAGACCTTATGGACAGTGGCTTAAAAAGCAAAAGATAGAGTTGAAAGACATTGTTGAGTCTGTAAATTATTCCTACAGGGTCCCTCCACACATTGCAGGAGTTTTGCCTGTGAGTGTTGTGTCTCATACTAATTTAGTTCCTCTCTATCTCTTGTTATTTGCCCTTTTTCTGCTGTTAATTGTGCTTGTTGTTAGTTATTCTTTAAGTGCCTTTTCATTTATCAATCTGTTCTTCTAAAATTTTAGGCGGCAAGTAATGATGACAGAATGGAAAATATGGGGCTTCATGGTTTATTGGCTCCATTAAAGGCCTTCGGGTATGTATCTTTTGTCAAAGACTGAAAATTCCTCAGAATTTTTTGACAACATGGAGGAAGTAGTTAATCACTGACCTGTTTATGCAGTTACACTATAGAGGCGTTAGAAATGCTGCTACTCCCAATGGCAAAAGATGGCGTTGAAGCTCTTGGTTCAATGGGGAATGATGCTCCATTAGCAGTGATGTCTAATAGAGAGAAACTTACATTTGAGTATTTCAAGCAGATGTTTGCTCAAGTCACAAACCCTCCTATTGACCCTATCAGGGAAAAAATTGTTACCTCTATGCAATGTATGGTTGGTCCTGAAGGAGATCTTACAGAGACCACTGAAGAACAGTGTCACCGCCTCTCACTCAAGGGGCCTCTTTTGTCCATTGAAGAAATGGAAGCTATGAAGAAGATGAACTACAGAGGGTGGCGCAGTAAAGTTCTTGATATTACCTACTCTAGAGACCGTGGTACGAAAGGTCTCGAGGAGACCTTAGACAGGATCTGCTCTGAAGCACGTAATGCAATTCAGGAGGGTTATACAACAATCGTACTTTCTGACAGAGGTACCAATCTTTTCAGAAAGCTACTCTTACTCTCGTTTTCTCTTCAATCTGTCATTTCGCTGTACATAGGTTCTTATCTCTTTTATTGACACATCATTAATATTTTCTTCTTAACCTTCTTAGCCTTCTCGCCAAAGCGTGTTGCTGTGAGCTCTTTATTGGCTGTTGGTGCTGTCCATCATCATTTGGTTAAAAAGCTTGAACGAACTCGTGTTGCATTGATCGTTGAATCTGCTGAGCCACGAGAAGTACACCATTTCTGTACATTGGTAGGATTTGGTGCTGATGCTATCTGCCCTTATTTGGCCGTAGAAGCTATATGGAGACTACAGGTTGATGGAAAAATCCCACCCAAGTCAACTGGTGAGTTCCATTCCAAGGATGAGCTTGTCAAGAAATACTTCAAAGCAAGTAATTATGGCATGCAGAAGGTTCTTGCAAAAATGGGCATATCAACATTGGCATCCTACAAGGGCGCTCAGATTTTTGAGGCAGTTGGCCTTTCGTCAGAAGTGATGGAGCGATGTTTCAAAGGAACTCCTAGCAGAGTGGAGGGTGCAACTTTTGACGCACTTGCCAAAGATGCACTCAAGCTGCATGAACTTGCATTTCCATCACGAGCCTTGGCTCCAGGGAGTGCAGAAGCTGTGGCACTCCCTAATCCTGGTGATTATCATTGGAGAAAAGGTGGTGAGATTCACCTTAATGATCCATTTGCCATTGCAAAATTGCAGGAGGCTGCACAATCTAATAGTGTAGCTGCCTACAAAGAATATTCTAAGCGTGTGCAGGAATTAAATAGACAATGCAATTTGAGGGGACTTTTGAAATTCAAAGAGGGAGATGTGAAAGTTCCTCTAGAAGAAGTTGAACCAGCAAGTGAGATCGTAAAACGTTTTTGTACTGGAGCCATGAGTTATGGATCTATCTCCTTGGAGGCACACACTACTCTTGCTATAGCAATGAACAAGATTGGGGGCAAATCTAACACAGGTATGTTTTGCTTAAGTGGAATGTTGACAATGATCTTTCTTTTGTGAGGCTACGATTTCTTACCCTTGGGTAGTTGGAAGTTCTTTACCGTAAGCTATACCTCAGTTTAAAAAAAAAGAGAGTTTCAGAAAGATGAATGCTGTACCTACTTTTGAACAGGCGAGGGCGGTGAGCAGCCTTCCCGGATGGAGCCTCTTCCTAATGGTTCAAGGAACCCAAAAAGAAGTGCAATTAAGCAGGTTGCAAGTGGTAGATTTGGAGTCTCAAGTTATTACCTCACAAATGCTGACGAGCTACAGATAAAAATGGCTCAGGTACACTTTACATGCGGCACTGCATATGTTTCATTTACTGTTATTTTCATGTCATGTTTGGTCCATTCCTATCAGATCCTGTATTCCAGTTGGAATAGAGGTTTCTCTTGTTTATGAATTTATGTTCATGGACAGATGATGCTGCATCTGCAAAGCACATATAGGTGTCTTTGCCTCTTTAACTGAAACCTGCATTTGGCATTTGGCATTTGGTGAGATAAATGTGAACAGTAAAGTTTTTCGTGTATGTGTCAAACACATCTATTCACTTCTCGTTGTATTTTGCAGGGAGCCAAGCCTGGAGAAGGGGGTGAACTTCCTGGACACAAGGTCATTGGTGACATAGCTGTCACTAGGAACTCCACAGCTGGAGTTGGACTAATTAGTCCTCCTCCTCATCATGATATCTACTCGATTGAGGATCTTGCGCAGTTGATTCATGATCTTAAGGTATTAAAATCTCTTGAATTTGTATTATGAATACTTCCTGATTTTTTATTCATTGATCCTGAGATATTGCCTATTATGCCTATAGAATGCAAATCCAGGGGCACGTGTTAGTGTCAAGTTGGTTTCCGAAGCTGGTGTTGGGGTTATTGCCAGTGGTGTTGTCAAGGGGCATGCTGATCATGTCTTGATCTCCGGTCATGATGGAGGCACTGGTGCCTCAAGATGGACCGGCATCAAGAGTGCCGGGCTTCCGTGGGAACTTGGTCTTGCAGAGACACATCAAACTTTAGTGGCAAATGACCTCCGTGGCCGAACAGTGCTGCAAACGGATGGCCAATTGAAAACTGGAAGAGATGTAGCTATTGCTGCTCTTCTTGGTGCAGAGGAGTTTGGTTTCAGCACTGCTCCCCTCATAACACTTGGCTGCATAATGATGAGAAAATGCCACAAAAACACTTGCCCTGTGGGGATTGCCACTCAAGATCCAATTCTTCGGGAGAAGTTTGCTGGAGAACCAGAACATGTCATAAATTTCTTCTTCATGCTGGCAGAGGAAGTGAGAGAAATCATGTCTCAACTTGGTTTTAGAACTCTTACCGAAATGGTTGGCCGTTCAGACATGCTTGAAATGGATAAAGATTTAGTCAAGGACAATGACAAACTGAAGAATATTGATCTGTCCCTACTGCTTCGGCCTGCTGCTGATATCCGGCCTGAAGCTGCCCAATATTGTATACAGAAACAGGATCATGGTTTGGACATGGCTTTAGATAACAATTTAATAGCCCTTTCCAAAGCTGCTTTAGAGAAGAGTCTTCCTGTATATATTGAAACTCCAATCTGTAATGTAAACCGTGCTGTTGGAACTATGCTAAGTCATGAAGTTACCAAGCGTTATCACCTCGCAGGACTTCCTGTAGACACCATTCATATCAAGCTTAATGGAAGTGCAGGACAGAGTCTGGGGGCTTTTCTTTGCCCTGGCATCACGTTAGAGCTTGAAGGAGATAGCAATGATTATGTTGGTAAAGGTTTATCCGGGGGCAAAATCATTGTTTATCCTCCAAAAGGAAGCAAGTTTGACCCCAAGGAAAATATTGTGATTGGAAATGTAGCTCTTTATGGGGCAACAAGTGGGGAGGCATATTTTAATGGGATGGCAGCAGAAAGATTTTGTGTTCGTAACTCGGGGGCCAAAGCTGTTGTAGAAGGTGTTGGTGATCATGGCTGTGAGTACATGACTGGTGGTACAGTTGTTGTGCTTGGAAAAACTGGAAGAAACTTTGCTGCTGGTATGAGTGGTGGCGCTGCCTATGTTCTTGACTTGGATTCCAAATTCCACTCTCGTTGCAATTCAGAGCTGGTTGATCTGGATAAAGTAGAAGAAGAAGATGATATTATGACTTTGAAGATGATGATACAGCAGCACCAGCGTAACACAAACAGCCAAGTGGCGAAAGACATTCTTGCCGACTTTGATAATCTTTTGCCTAGATTTATTAAGGTCTTCCCTAGAGATTATAAACGGGTTCTTGCAAGCATGAAAAAGGAGGAAGCTACCGAAGCAAAAGAACGTAAAGAACGTGCCATCAAGGAAGCGGAGGAGCAAGAAGAGGCAGATTTGAAGGAGCAAGATGCCTTCGAAGAGCTGAAGAAGTTAGCAGCTGCATCTAAGGTTGAATCCAGTCAGGTTAGTTCATCTATGGAGTTCTAGTTGGCTGCCTTTCCTGTCTTATTATTTCATCGTATTCCAGAAAGATTATATTCTATAGATAGCATAGGAATGCAGATGATATATTATATATACATGAAGATCATTAAAGAATCTTTGCACTTTTGATTTGGGAATGAAGATTTGTCTAATTGGGAGTGAGGGCATTTCCTTGTATTAGAAACCTGACTTGTTCATTATTTGCTTTATTCGTCTTTGGCGTCACATGTGGTATTTAGATGCTTACAATATGTATTGCAACTTTATATATGTAGTTTTGGTCTTTGCAGGTTGAAGAGGAAAAGACAATGAAGAGGCCCACCCAAGTTGCTGATGCTGTCAAGCATCGAGGTTTTGTTGCTTATGAGCGAGAGAGCGTGTCATACAGGGATCCGAATGTTCGGATGACAGACTGGAAAGAGGTTATGGAAGAGTCAAAACCGGGTCCTCTCCTTACGACACAGTCTGCACGCTGCATGGACTGTGGAACTCCTTTTTGTCATCAGGTAATTTTTATGCTGAAATATGCGGTGATAGATGCACATAATGAAATACAAACAGCCAGAATCTGAGTCGACTATGTTATGTAAAATATTTTGCAGGAGAACTCTGGATGCCCTCTTGGAAACAAAATACCAGAATTCAATGAGTTGGTGTATCAGAATAGGTGGCGTGAAGCACTGGATAGGCTTCTTGAGACAAACAACTTCCCTGAGTTCACTGGTCGGGTGTGCCCTGCACCTTGTGAAGGGTCTTGTGTGCTTGGTATCATTGAGAATCCTGTTTCTATCAAAAGCATTGAATGTGCCATTATTGACAAAGCTTTTGAGGAAGGGTGGATGGTGCCACGACCTCCTTCTGAGAGAACCGGGTATGCGTTCATCACTTGCTTGTACTGTATTGTTCCCAGCCCCCCCCAAAAAAAAAATCCTCTTTCTCATTTGTTATCTTTCAATGTGTTCGCTGTTATAGCATAGTTCTTCAGCAAAAAGTTGTGCTTGTACTGATTGATCCTTATAGTAGTTAGCTTTGTTTTATCTTTGTTGGTTAGACATTTAGAATCTTCTACCATACATAACTTGATAGCTCACATTCTAATTGTTCTCATTCTGGCAGGAAAAGAGTCGCAATTGTTGGAAGTGGACCCTCGGGCCTAGCTGCTGCTGATCAGTTAAATAGATTGGGTCATACTGTCACCCTGTTTGAACGTGCTGATAGGATTGGTGGTCTGATGATGTATGGAGTGCCCAACATGAAGACCGACAAAATTGATGTCGTTCAGAGGCGGGTTGACCTTATGGAGAAGGAAGGGGTGAAATTTGTGGTTAATGCAAATGTCGGAAATGATCCCGCCTACTCCTTGGATCAGCTTCGTGAAGATCACGATGCAATTATTTTGGCTGTTGGAGCCACAAAGCCAAGGTGAGTACCATGGATGGCATCAATCAATATCACTTTTGGTTCAGCATCCTTTCTGAATTAGTAATTGCTCACTCAAACTACTTGTTGACTTATTGATAGGGACCTTCCTGTTCCTGGACGAGACCTCTCAGGAGTCCATTTCGCCATGGAGTTCCTTCATGCAAACACAAAAAGTTTGCTTGATAGCAATCTCCAGGATGAAAAATACATTTCCGCCAAGGGCAAGAAGGTGGTTGTTATTGGTGGAGGTGACACTGGGACAGATTGCATAGGAACATCTATTCGCCATGGCTGCACCAATGTAGTTAATCTAGAGCTTCTCCCTCAGCCACCAAAAACTAGGGCTCTTGGAAATCCTTGGCCTCAGGTTTGATCATGTTTTAGTTAATCTAGAGCTTCTTACTCAATTAGACGATTGCTTTATGATGTTTTAGTTAATCTAGAGCTTCTTACTCAATTAGACGCTTGCTTTATGATTATCATGTGCATGATGGTTTCAGTGGCAACATGAGATTTTTACTGTTTAATTTTAGAGGGAGCTGCTCTTTTATACTTCCCTGAGGAAGTTACTAGATTGGCTTTGTAGTAACTTTTGTTGACAAGTTTTTCATCAACTTCCTGAATTTCATTGTGACCCATCCTTTGTGTATTTTTTTTTTTTTTGGTTGGCAGTGGCCTCGTATCTTCCGTGTGGATTATGGGCATCAGGAAGCTGCTGCAAAGTTTGGTAAGGATCCGAGATCCTACGAGGTTTTGACCAAGCGGTTCATTGGAGATGAGAATGGAAATGTGAAAGGATTGGAGGTGATACGTGTACAGTGGGAGAAAGATTCCAGTGGAAGATTCCAATTCAAGGAAGTAGAAGGCTCTGAAGAAATTATCGGGGCTGATCTGGTTCTGCTCGCCATGGGATTCCTTGGTCCTGAATCGGTTAGTAGTATTAATGACTTCCATTTTAGTTTCCTCTTCTGGTGCTCTGATGAAATTCAATTAATATTGACTGGTCATCCTTGTTTGATTTATTCAGACAATAGCAGACAAACTGGGATTAGAAAAGGACAACAGGTCTAACTTCAAGGCTGATTATGGACGCTTTGCGACAAGTGTGGATGGAGTGTTTGCAGCAGGAGACTGTCGCAGGGGGCAGTCTTTGGTGGTGTGGGCCATCTCCGAAGGGCGGCAAGCAGCTGCTCAAGTTGACAAGTTTCTCATGAAGGATGACGAGGACCTCGCAACTAGCCAACAAGAATTTGTCAAGAAGCAACAAGATAGCAGCAACAAGCAGCAAACAGTTGTGACATAAGACACTTGAAAAAAAGCAAGTGAATAACGACAGTGTGGGCTGGAGGCCCTTTTGGGATTTTCCTTCAAATGATATCCCAAGAAAAGCACATAGTAAATCAAAAGCAACTCAGCTGGAATATAGGATGGGGATTAGTTGAGAATTTCTAGTTCTTTTTTTGGGAGGAGTTTGGGGTTGGCGGATAGTATTTTGTTTTTTGCTGCATCTTGGTTGTTGATAAACTATATTATTGCCGTGTTGGTGTTTGGAGGGTAGCTCCAGCACAGGCTAGAGGAAAAATAATATGTACAGTTCGTTTGTGCAAAAAAGCAATACACTTTTATCTAAACTAGAATAAATTTGACGGATGTCCAAAACTTACTTTTAGAAGTGAAGTGTTGTTGGCCTTAATGCTGCTGTTTCTTTAAGTTCATGACCAACATTCTTGAAGATGTAGATGCTGAAAAACATCAAATTGTCACACTTCAAAAAGGTGGTGGTGAAAAGTATTTACGGAGACTCCTATTCTCCCAAGGATTTTTCCTTCCTAATTTTAAAGGGATCATATGAGATTTATCATTGCTTCATATTCATTTACACAATTCTATTTACGTAGTACAACAAAAGTAAATAGTTCATCTTCATATTCTGAGTTGTAGTTTTTGTCGTCTTCGAAGCATATGTCATTCTTTTCCACCATATGCATGTAGAAATGGTGTACCACCACTTGTGATTTGTACATCTTCCTTCAATGCTTCAGCACTTTCACAGGTCATAAGTATATCTAGGCATAGTCCATTTAAGTTCCACCATATTAAGATACTACTGCCACAGTAGGTCAGCAATATAAGAATGCAAACATAAGTAATTGACATCCTAAGATTCATTCCACAAAGGCAACTTGAACACATATTAGATAATTTTGTGGTACCAACAGGAATCTCCTACAGAAGAGGCATTGGTTTAATTCACACTTATTGCTTTTCCCCTTTCCCTTAATCCCTAATCTAATAAAAAAAGAGAAAAAAAATAATGATATTAAGGTAAAGCTCGTCGAGTCGAACTTAAATTTTGTGAGGTGGTTTTATAGTTAAAATTAACAAGAAGAGGAGAATTTAATTGATTCAAATTCTTCACTAGTTTTTTCTTTATTTTCTAACGTGACAATATGTATTCAGAATGTAACTTTTTGAACCATAAACTTTTACTTCATGATACAAGCTAAATAAAAAGAGGGAAAGTTATGGATATATATAGTTCGGCCAACTAGTTTTTCAAAATGGCCGAAATAGATAGTGTATATGTTGTGTATACCTATATATATATATATATATATACAACTTATATATGTTATACATATTTTTGTAACTAGATCACCCAAAAAGCAAAAAGTACGGGGCCATAGTTTTCCCAATAAAAGGTTATATGGGCTGCCGAACAATAATGAATAATGCTCAAAATTAGTATTTCCTCCGTCTCAATTTATATGACGTAGTTTGAATGAGCACAAAATTTAAGAAATAAAGGAAGATTTTTGAATTTTGTGGTCTAAAATAAGTTTAAAATAATTGTATGATTATAGATTATCTCGTTAAATGTAAAAAATAAAATATAATATTAAATTATTATTAAATAAGTTTTTTTTTTTTTTTAGATGAATAAAAAAAAAATGTACATATAAATTGAGAGGGAGTGGAGTACTAAGCTACCGTAAGCATTTTGGTTGAAATGAGGCCAAACAGCACAATTTTGAAGTGTGGCTATTTGTGAGACACGCGGTCATAAAAAAAGAGTTTTGCACTTTTGGCGGTGCTTTTTTTTTTTTTTTTGGCGCAGATTGTGCTTCAGAGGATGTCTTTAATTTTTGTTTCTTAAATTTTAGAATTTTTAATTTTATCGCCCGTTTAAAAATATTCTAAGGTTCGCGTTTAAATTTTGTTCATTCAAATTTTTTTTTGCAAGATTGAATTAAGATTCGCAAGATAAAGTTTGTTTTATGCATGCAAACAGACCTCAAACTCTACCTGCTGTTTTGCAATTTTTTTTTTAATTTTTATCTGAGGGAGAGTTCAAAATAGGAAACTTAAAGATTTTACCGTAGGAAAAAATTAAAAAAAATTAATTTGAGGGGCAAATATTGAAGAAATCCCCAAAATAACGGCCCTTGGCGGTGCGGCCTGCTTTCCCGCGGTTAAACCCAAATTGTTTCCACCAAATCTGCTCATCTTTTTCACACACACAAAAAATACAAGGCGACGAGTAGAGGGAGGCGAAGATTGAAGATTCAAAGTTGAATCAATCGCCCAATTGGTATTTCGAAGTTTTTCTCACAGAGTTTCCCCCAAACCCCTAGTTTTTAATTCGTTAATTATTTCTTATAAATTGTTAAAAGTAAACTTAAGTCTTCACGTCCTTATTTTGTTTCTAATTGGAACGGCTATGTTACTGTGTTATGTTCTTTCCCCTCATTTTGACTTGTGGCTAATTGGTTGCAAAATATGGAGATTGCATATTGTCAGTCTTTTATTCCTGGGGTTTCCCTAATTATTGTTGTATATGTAGTATCAAAATTAACAACCATTTCATTCTTTGTGATATTAGGTAAAATAAATCTCGATAATCACTACCTATATGCAGGGCGAGTCCATGATTTCAAGAGTATGTGTGCACCATTTCATTTAAAGGCTACTTTAGATTTTTTTTTTCAAAATGACCACAAAAGTGCATTAAGTTGGGTTTGATCCATTGACCTTAAGAAATTAAACCCACTTCTTAACTAGTACTCTATTCAGTCTCATTTGACCATGGTTCCTGCAGTATATATTTTAAGAATGGTGACCATGTGTTCACGTGCCCCATTTTTTATACATGAATTCGCCCCTGCCTATATGATGGTTGGTCTTGTGTCTTATGTTCTTCTTGTTGATCCAATAACACATCACCTTGTAAGTATATTGCACTTCATCAAAGGGTGTCTTGATCTAGAGAATCTTTCGTCAAATGCTGGTCTAAATATTAAGACCAGTTATGAATTGTGATGTACTGCAGTATCTTTATTTTTAGAAGCAGAGAAGTGAATTTCCAATATTTTAGATGAGGAGCTTTTCAGTATTGGTAATTGTAGAACGCATAAGGTCCCGTTATATAATGGAAGTCTATTATGTAAACCACTAGCAACTTTGTCTGGACCAAGTAACTCTGTAAAGAAGGAGATTCATAGTGCCTCATAGTTGTGAGTCATGACATCTAATCTTTGTTTTTTTCACCACCTTCGCCTTTTTTTTTTTATCAATTTTAGAGAGTTACTTTAGATGACCATAGTACAAACTTCAAAGTGATGAATCAATAATTCGTGAAATTGGATCAATCTGACACTATCTTCAAATGATACAACAAGAGTCAAGAAGTAGCAAAACTGCGTTATACTTTTTTCAAGCCTACTTGTTTATCAGTTATTTATTCACTACTCCTTGTGATTTTGTTTTCGATATTTATCAATGCAAGGATAGATGTTTCAGCTTAGGAAAAGCATATTTGCTATTCCAATGACAAAAATATTGCATGAGTTCGCATAACTTTGTCGCATGCATGAGACTGCGAAATTCACTTTGTAATATTGTGGAATAAAATATATGATTCTAGTGACCTGGCTTATACATATGTCTTGATTCTTGGAAGTTCTCACATCATCTTCCTGATAACAAATGTTTTCATATCGTCACATTTTAAGATTCATGGAAAGATGGAAAAACGATCCTTATATATATAAAAAAAGAGTCATGGAACAATGATATTCTTATTTGTACATAAAGTTTTACCCTGCTAGATTTTTCTAGTAAATCTAGTGCTTTCTGTCAGATTTAGTGGAAAACTCGTACCTGCATGCATATGGTTAATTCATTACTTCTATATATGAACGTATGCTACAAGTTATGGGATGAACTACTTTTTATGCTTATATTGTCTAAAATAGGTGTCTGAAAATGAAGGTTACTGAGTTATGGAAGAAAAAGAAACTGAAATTTGAAATACTTCAAAATGCGTGGTTTTTGGCTTCTTAGGGTCTCCGATTTACAAATTAAATTAATTAGAGCCAAAAGATAGAATGGGTATTTTGAAGAATATGCTCAAAATCCTAATTTTAATACCTATGTAATTGATAACACAAGATCTGCAACATTATTGACCACTAAGACAATCCTCAGCTGGATGAATATGATTCTACTGAGAGTGATTACACAAATAAATGTCTTTGTGGTGAGGATATTATGTAACCAAGAAAAAAATTGAAGGATGAAAAAATAAAAGAACCTACATTCAACTTTATTTCCTCATAATATTTAATTTTCTTTTCGAATAATTAGGAGATTCTCAGGGCTATCTTGGCGACTTTTGAAAATCGTGATTTCATGGAAAGAACAGTTGTGCTGGGATGACATGCAGACTCTAGATGATGAAATCAAGGTGCCAGTTGTAGCACCTAAGCACTAGAGTCCGTGAGAACCCATTCTTTCTGGTAGCGCCTCTGTGAATCCATGTACTACTAATTGTGCTTAGGTGCCAACTGATGGTGCCTAACCGGAAGTCTCTATGATTTTTTTTTGCAGATTCAGCTGTTAGCGTCTAGGCAATGTTATTTGGAGCCTAGGCGCTATACACCTAGGATGTACTATTTTAATGACTTATAACAACAATAAAAACAATTATGCTGTAGTCCTAAACAAGTTGGGGTTGCTATGTGAATCCTCACTGACTATGTTCCTGATGTAAATTCATCTCAACCCAACATTATACAAAATATAAATGAAAAGCACTAGAAGTTCTCTATATGTCCTACTGGCATAATAACCTCTAATATGATCAAAAGATTTCTAGTAAGTATTTGGACCTAAAATAAACGTACTAACATGACTAAATATATTCCCAACTAATTGGTATCACCTATATAGATCTTGGATCTTTTTATAACATTGTGCACTATCTTTCTCTAAGTTAGCATTGATTCCAAGAGATTATAGGTCTTCCGAGACTACTTCCTTCCATGTGATTTTAGGTTTACCTCGGTTCACTTTATCATCTTCACTCACTGTGGTTTCACATCTACGGACTGGTACATTGAGGTTGACGCAGGACATGCAAACCATCTCAAGCAATCTTTATTCATTTTATTTTCAATGTGTGCTGCTTGCATCTTCTAGGGTATGTATTCATTTTTAGTCTTGTCTAATCTTGTATGACTAGTGTGTTATTAAAGGCGAGCGCCTTGTCGCCTTTGGCGAAAGGCGAGACTATCGCCTTTTTCAGCGAGGCGACCGGTTAACGAAAAGCGAGAAGATACGATTAGGCGAGAAGAAGGAGTCGCCTTTTAAAAAAAAGGCTTAATTAATAAAACATAAACGCAGTGTTAGGGTTTGACGATACTTTTCTCGTTCCGTCACCGGAAGATCTTGAAGAAGAATTAGAATAGACTTTTAGTATTGCTTGTCTTATGAATTATTGAGTCATTCAAGCTTTTAGACTTTTAGTATCTACTATCAACTTTTAATTTTTGAATTGAAATATTTGCTAATATGTTATTGCTATCGAGATTTTGATTATTTATATATGCAATTAATTTTATTTTTTTTTGTATTAATTGGCGCCTCGCTTCTCGCCTCTTGCCTCTCAAAAAGGCGAGGCAAGCCCTTGTTGCCTTTTGTCGCCGCGCATATACATCTTAGCATCCGCATCTCGACAACACTCATCTTGTGGATGTATAACATTCACTCCCATATAGCATAGTTGTCTTGTAAGTGTTTTATAAAACTTACCTTTCGCTTTGGTAATCCCCTTTCATTGTAAACTCCGGTAGCACTTTTCCATTACAATCATCCGATTTTGATTTGTGTATAACTTCATCTATCATTTTTATCCCTGAATTGTTTTAGGCATCACAATCCCATCCAATCCCAACTTAACTTCACTCTTCTTATGCTGACTAAACTTTTAGTGCGTATATTTTGTCTTACGTCTACTTATCCTATCCTTACTCTTTAGAGTGTTGCCTCCATTTCAATCTTTTGGTTGACACCCTCATTGGTTTCGTCTATTAGCACAATGTCGGTCAACAAATAGCATACATCATTAGACCTTATCTTATATTGTGCTGGCTAGCTCATTTATAACTAGGGTAACAAGTACAATTCAATGCCGAAACTTGGTATAAACCCATGGTTATGAAAAATTCCTTTGTATCTCCTACTACTGTTTTTACGCTAGTGACGGCTCCTTCATACATGTCCCATGAATTTCTATTTTCACCAACACCCACTAAAGGACCTCTCATGGCACTTTATCATATGTTTTTTCAAGGTCAATGAACACCATGTATAGATCTTTCTTCTTTTCGCGATAAATTTTCATCAATCTTAGTAACAATATAGATTTTGTTGTAGATATATGGGGTATAAATGCAAACTGATTCTCAGTCACTCTTGTAGTGTCTCTATGTCTATGCTCTATCACACTTTCCCAGAGTTTCATCAAATGACTCATAAGTCTAATTCCATGATAGTTTGGACAACTTTGAATATCTCCTTTGTTCTTATAAAATGGAATTAGGGTACTCCATTTCCCAGGCATCATACCACCTCTAATATAGCATTAAGTAGCTTGGTAAACCATCCTACTCCCAAGTCACTTCCAAACCTCTGTGGAAATACCATATAGGCCACATGCTTTTCTGATCTTCATATATTTCATGTAGGCCTAATTGTACGAGTATAGCTAAAGTTTCTATGATGCATAGATGTATGCAGATCCAAATTGTTATTCTTGTGGTTCGAGTTAAAACAATTGATCAAATAGCCTCTCCCTGATCTGGCTATCTCCACATTTTCCCAACAATTATGCCGTGCAGTTGGCCATTAAATTTTTCTACAGAAGAATTATGGCTTAACGATCCCAACAACTGCCTTCCTCAGCTTCTCCTTAAATTAAATCTCTCTAATTCCCCTTTTTTCTGGGGTTTATTATCAGGATTACACATTGTTCAATTGCTCCGTTACGAGGATTAAGCTAAATCCAATAGCTTGTTTAAGTGGTCTGAATTTTACTGTTTATGCTACATCATCTACTGGTATGAATCTCTATTGAATTGTGACTTTGAATGTCAAAAGCATATGCTTGTGACATTTTAAGTTGGCAACATTTTCAAAATGCTTTTTGGTGGTAGTCAAGGAGAGAATATGAATTGCACTTGTAAGGAGCCAGTTCACATGTTAACTGCAATCTGATCAGGCACTATTTTCTACTGTTTCTGAAGGTTTCGGTCTCGGTCAAGATTGGGCAAAGCAAATAGGAAATGTCAAGAAATATGGGTCATCTCTTGAGATCGATGATTGAGCTTCCATTATCTAAAGTATGTTTCTCAAAGAACTCAGCTAGTCGACTCATTTGCTCTTCAACTCAAGGAGTTCAAATCAAACAGGATCGTCCTGGAGAGCATGATCCTCGTACCTTGGATGAGAAGGAGAAGGTTGATAACAAAAATGAAGAGAGTACTGAAGTTGAGGGCGACTTTGACGAAGGGGACGATGGTTACGTTAATAAAAGGACTGGTGAGATTGGAGGCCCTAGAGGTCCTGAGCCCACCCGCTATGGCGACTGGGAGAAGGGTGGCCGCTGCTCTGATTTCTGATTTCTGATCTTCGGTTTCAGCTTTTGATTCAACTGTCGTCTTATAGGTAATGAGTTGCCTATAGGATATGTGGAAGACGAATAAATAATAATGTAGGCGCCAGTCAAATAGTCATGTTATTTTCCGAAGTTCATTTTTTTCTGATGATAGGACCAATGAGCATCAAATAAGAGCAGCTGTTACATGATTGTACACGGCGAAGTTTCTGATAGTATAGGTCACTCTTGTTATTACGAAATATTGTCTTTATGATTATAGGACTTGCTGTCTGATGCAAGAATATGCATTGTATCAATTGATGATAGCAACTTTTGGAGGATTAGATATTTGGGGCATATTTAAGCGTTTGGCCATAGATTCCAAATATTATTCGCTTTAATCGGAATTTATGGAGTTGGAGTTGATGATGAAGTTGTGTTTGGTTATATTTTTTGCAAAGAATATTTGAATAATGTTTTTGTTTGAATATACTTATAACTTCAAAAGTGAAAAATATGTTAGAAAACATGTTGCAAGTTGTTTCCCAAATTTGTAACACATCTTTAAGTTGGATTTGAAAATTTCATGATCAACACTGATTTTCTGATTTTCAAATAAAGTAAAAATATTCTGGAAAAAAATATATAGTTTTTCTGGCCAAACGGGTTCTTAAAGGTGGGGATTTATTAGTCTATTCATCCAAGTAAAGGAGTTGTTAACTCTCTTGCACTTAAAATAATTGAACTTATTGCGTTTGATGGTGACTTGAATCATTCTGTGTAATGAAACATTTAATTAACCGAGTTATAAAGGCATTGACCTACTCTATGTCTACAAAGTCAAGAGTCAATACAATATTATCTATTTCTTTGTGAAGGGGAAAGTCCCGAAGGTGAAATCCTCCACCTGTATCAGAGGTCCTTGGACCAGGTGGAATGTAAATCGAGGGATATGCGCGAGTGGCAACCCTGCAAGGGAGAGGATCAACGGAACACGAACCCAGCAACAACCCTTGCAATATTTCCGCAAAGACTGTCACCACACGGATTCGAACCCGCGACGTCGGAGTGGTTGTACCCCAATCACCTTGTCACTTACCAACTCGCATGTGCCCCTGGGGCCGATATTATCTATTTCTAGTTCGGACCTAGTAAAATGGTGATATGAATGACTTTTCTCCTTCCCAATCACCCAATTCACAATCTTAGACAGGAGATTTTGGTCATACTAGAATAATTTTCTCCATATTTTCTTTTCTTTGGGTAAATACGACCTTTCTTCTTTCTCCATTATACGCTCTCTACATGAAGTATTAGTTGTAAGATTACAAATAACTCCTCTAACCTGATTATTGAATGGAATCGATAATGTTAGTTGTGCTTTAGCCTGTACCCGTAAATTGTTTTGTTAGTGGGACATAAAACAAAATTACTGTTCCCTGTCCTGTTTTATGTGATATATTTTCTTTTTTAGTTTGTTTTAAAAAAGAATTAGATACTTTTCTTTTATGAAGCTATTTAATTCTAGCATCCTTATTTTGCACTTAATAACATTTTCCAATTATTTGCACTTAATAACATGTTTGTTCAGGTTCATTTAATATAAAAAGTTCAACTTTTACCTCAATTCATTTCAAAGGATAATTTTAGATGTTGCATGTTTTTACTTATATGTCCAATTTTATTTTTTTTAAAAAGAAAATTAGCTGTTCAGTTAATTGCCTTCGTGTAAAATGTGAGTAGAAGTTGTAGTTACCTACTATTCATAATTTTACTAGATCGGAAACATAGTACCAGATCAACAAAATTAGATTAGATGGAACCAAGAAAGAATTTACGAGGAATAAGCTTAATTAAATTCGTTTACTACTTCTAATACTTACCGAACATGAAACTAAAGTAATATTTATAGTTAGGTAAAGAGTAGGAACTCATTCTCTTTCAGCCTTACTATAAACCATACTAGGAGAAAAAAAACACTATATTAATAACTCTCTCATAACCTTGAGAAAGTTCCTAGTATATTGCTATAATAGTAAATTACTAGTATTATTTCTGACCAAAAAAACCAACTCTTGCTCCGTTGACTTCCGATGTTGACATGCTTTATCTGAAAGAAATAATCCCCTTTCATCATTTTCATTGATTGAATAGATATATATACAAGTTACAAAATAGGAGAATCATATTCCTATTCTATTCCTAAAACTTTATTCTACCATAATTCTAACTATACAATTATGGTAAGTGTATATCCTAAATATGGTAAGTGTATATCCTAATCTAGGTAACAAATATACTACAATATACACACAATATACTTTCCTTAATATACAACTATGTCCACAGATATTCTGCCCTAGTACCGTGATGGGCCTGGACGAGTTGGGCCATTGCCCATGCCACCGCTTTATTGGCCGCCACCTGCATCGCTTTGTATACCGTGATATATACGCTTTGTATATTCGGTGTAATTCAATATATATCACGGGTATATTACCTTTGTTTAACACACCCCGCGATCATAGCGGCGTCTTCGAACGCCGAGGCGTCCCTAAAATCTTCAAAGAGAACCGTGGTAGACCCTTTGTAAAGATGTACGCAATTTGATAACGAGACGGGACATGGCATACGCGAACATGACCCTTTGCAACCTTTTCACGGACAAAGTGAATGTCCATTTCGATATGCTTAGTACGTTGGTGTTGAACTGGGTTACCTGAAAGGTAGATGGCACTAATGTTATCGCAATATACCAAGGTTGCATTCTGAATGGGACAATGAAGCTCCAAAAGCAAATTACGTAGCCAACATGATTCGGAGACCACATTCGCTACCCCTCGATATTCTGGCCTCTACACTTGAGCGTGATAGAGTTGCCTGACGCTTTGCCGACCAGGAGACCAAGTTGTTGCCAAGGAACATACGGTAGCCGAAGTCGACCGTCTGGTATCGGGACAACCACCCCAATCAGCATTCGTGTAAGAGACAAGTGTGGATGTAGATGAAGGATACAAGTGCAATCCATAGTCCAGTGTCCCCTGAAGATACCGAATGATGCGTTTGATTGCATTTATGTGCTCAACCCTGGGATCATGCATGAATAAAACACACATGTTTAACCGCATACGTAATATCCGGTATGGTAAAGGTAAGATACTGGAGGGCCCCTGCAAGACTGCGATAGCGGGTCGGGTCCTCGTATGGTGCACCTGCTGCGACACTTAGCTTTGGGTTTGCATCAACTGGCGTGGAAGTTGACTTACAGGATGACATCCCAGCCCTCTCTATGATCTCAGCAGCATACTTTCGTTGAGACAAAAACAAGCCACCTGAATGACGCTTGGCGGCAATTCCCAAGAAATAACTCAAAGGCCCTAAGTCTTTCATAGCAAACTCAGAACTGAGCATGGTCATGATAGACTGGCGCAAGGCATCGGAAGAGGTAGTCAAGATGATATCATCCACATACAACAGAATGTAGGCCAAGGACGAACCACAACGGTAGATGAACAAGGAATTATCTGACCTGTTGTGAGTGAACCCAATAGTTGAAACAAAGTCAGCAAACCTTATGTACCAGGCCCTTGGAGACTGCTTAAGCCCATATAAGGACTTCTTCAACAAACATACATGATGAGGACGGTTTGGATCCCTGAAACCCAACGGCTGATGCATATAGACTGTTTCCTTGAGATCACCGTGTAGGAAAGCATTCTTGGCATCCAACTGATGAATTGGCCAAGTCTTTGAAAGAGCCAAGCTAAGCACAGTTCGAATGGTAGCCGGTTTGACCACCGGACTAAACGTCTCACCACAATCTATCCCAACCTGCTGAGTCTTACCATCACCAACAAGTCGCGCCTTATGTCGAGCAAATGACCCATCTGAATTCTCCTTATGAGCAAAAATCCACATAGACCTGATAACATTAATACCATATGGACAGGGCACCAACTCCCATGTCTTATTATCAATAAGAGCATTATATTCATCAGTCATAGCAATTTTTCAATTAGGGTCATTTAATGCGGACACAGGATTGCGAGGCAAGGGGGATTTAGAGACATCAGAATGTAAATTAAAATGTCTTTTAGGTGTAAAAATACCCCGCTGACTACGAGTGACCGGTCTATGACTCGAGGACGAATTGAGGGAATTTTGGGAATTTTCTGGGCTCGGGACGGATTGGCCAGCAGGCAGTGGGCCTGCTGGCCCAAATCGGTAATTGGACTCGTCGTCGGACCGGTTCCGAGATTGGGTTGGACCGGCCCACGGTGCTGGAACTATTCCGATGGTGAAGCCGTTCAAGCGCTGCGGCGGTACTATGGGTCCAGCGGGCAGTGGGCCCGCTGGAGGATTTAGGGTGCGGGAGATGTCCGAAAAATTCCGAATAATAAACGGGGATATTTGGTCATCCAAAAAATTATACGTCTTAGGCTCGGGAGTAAGAACTTTCGTAAAAGGGAATTGGGTTTCATCAAAAATGACATGGCGATTAATTATGATTTTCTTGGAGGATAAATCAAAACACTTATAACCACGATGATTCGACGGATAACCCAAAATACGCACGGGGTAGACCGAGCATGAAGTTTGTTAATTGTGGTGGATGGGAATAACGGATAACACAAGCACCCAAAAATCCGAAGATGAAAATACGAAGGGTCCTTATTATATAGGATTTTGAGGGGGGAGGAATATGTCAGACCTTTAGAAGGAATTATGTTAAGAAGATATGTGGCCATTTGTAGAGCATGATGCCAAAAATATGGAGGTATGGAGGCATGAATTAAGAGAGTTCGGACAATGTTATTGATAGAACGAATTTTGCGTTCGGCCTTTTCATTTTGTGGAGATGTATGAGGACATGAAAACCTAAAATTGATCCCATTATTAGCACAGAATTCCCGAAACTCTCTATTGTCATACTCTTTCCCATTATCACATTGAATATTTTTATGTCTCTTTCGAATTGAGTACGAATGAACGCTCTAAAATTGATGAAGACGGAAAACACTTGTGATTTATTCGCAATTGGAAACGTCCGCAAAAATCTAGACTAATCATTTAAAAAGAGAACATAATATCGATGACCCAATGAACTAAGAACAGGATACGTCCATAAGTCGCTATGAATAATATCAAATGGCATTGAAGTATGAGAATTGGAGTCTACAAGTGGCAACTTAACAATTTTTCCTAATGAACAAGACTGACAAAGTGGGGTACGACTCGTACCCTTACAGAAAATAAAGCTATTTTTATCTAAAACTGATAAAATAGAAGATCCCGGATGACCCAGACGAGCATGCCACATGGAAGGAGAGATGGCTGCAAAAGCTGATGGCAAGGCTTGACTCGACGGACTGAAACCAGGCGTGATAGGATACATATCCCCCCTACTATCACACCTCATGAGATGACTCCCCGTCTTGAGATTCTTCACAGAGAAACTAAAAGGATCAAATTCAACGGAAACGGAATTGTCAGTAGTGAATTTTCGGACAGACAATAAATTTTTAATCAATTTAGGAGCATGCAAAGTATTTTTCAAGAGAAGGGGTGGATTGGGGGGAGACAACGTTTTCTGACCATAACCCTGAATTGGAATAGAGTTGCCATTACCAACAATTATACCCCGAGGGGTGCTCAAATTGGAATAAGAGGAGAGAGTACCTGATTCGGAAGTCATGTGAGTAGTGGCCCCGGTATCCATATACCAATTTGGGTCCGGTTGAGTCAATCCCAACTTATGTATCGCGGCCTCGATATCGGTTTGAGTGGGGCCTGCTGCATGATGGGCTTGTGGAGGTCGGGGCCCAAGAACTCCTGTCCGTGATGGAGCTGGGTCGTAGGCGCGTTTGTCGCCGCCGTGCCGGGCCGGCGGCTAGTGGGCCGCCACTGCTGGGTGTTGGGCATGGACTGTTGGCCAGCCCACTGGCCGCTGGAACTTGCTGTTGGATGGTAAGGGTTGTTGGCCCACTGCCCCAGCCCCACTGCCATGGGCCCCACTACTGGGCCCAGGGGGTGGTGGGCCACTATTCCCTGGATGGGACCCACCGCCTGCTTGTTGACCACCGGAACCGCCACCAGAACCGCCGCGGTTTTTGTTATTATTCTTGCGATTATTCTTGCCGCCACCATTATTATGGTTTTGGCCCGAATTATTCACAAAACCCGAAGAACTAGGAGAGGACGCCACCATGACGACGGGGCTTGCTCCGGTAGCTGCCTTTTTAGCCAAACCCGCTTCTTCCAAAGTAAGCATGGAGCGGGCTTGATAGAAGTCAGGGAGAGGGTTGATTTGGCGAAGGAGCGTTCCAACCCCATTATAGGCCTCCGAAAGATCGGCAACCAACTGTAGAACTAGACGATTATTTGTTATAGGTGCGCCAACATTACGGAGTTGATCCGCCAACTCCTTTAGTTTCTTGTAATATGCAGAAACGTTCGGAAATTCGTCCATTCGAACGAGAGAGAATTCCTGCTCGAGTGTGACGACACGTGAATGTTGGTTGTCTTGGAATATGTCACGCAATCTATTCCATCCAGCCATAGCCGTGGTATCCGGCTTAATAATCATTTGTAGAAGGTCCACCGAAATAGTGGCGTAGATCCACCGGAGAACGGTAGCATCAAGTGTAATCCATAACTCAGGATCCTCCGCATGAAGGGGTCTAGCGGGAGGAATGATGTGATGAAGAACTTGATAAGAGATAGCATGAATTTTAAACAACTCTGCCCACGTCGCCTATTGGACGTTTTCCATCTCAAGGACAATAGGGATACAACTCTTGACATTGGAAACCGTGAGGGCAGGGTGATAATTGTTCTTAGACATATTGAAAGAACAAAGAATGAAGGGAAATTTAAGAGAGGTTTTGGAGAGCGGAAGACAAATATTGGAAGAGAAACCCGAGGGGGGGGTGTCTCGGCCAACACAAAGAGAGGACAAAAGTTGGGAGAGAAAAACTTTTGTTTTAGACCTAGTCTCTTGATACCATGAAAGAAATAATCCCCTTTCATCATTTTCATTGATTGAATAGATATATATATATACAAGTTACAAAATAGGAGAATCTTATTCCTATTCTATTCCTAAAACCTTATTCTACCATAATTCTAACTATACAATTATGGTAAGTGTATATCCTAATTATGGTAAGTGTATATCCTAAATATGGTAAGTGTATATCCTAATCTAGGTAACAAATATACTACAATATACACACAATATACTTTCCTTTATATACAACTATGTCCACTGATATTCTGCCCTAGTACCGTGATGGGCCTGGACGAGTTGGGCCATTGCCCACGCCACCGCTTTGGGCTGCCACCGCTCCACTGTTGGGCTGCCACTGCTCACTGCTTTGTATACCTGTGATATATACTGTTGTATATTCAGTGTATATCACAGGTATATTACCTTTGTTTAACAATGACAAATAACAATGATGTTTATTTATTCTTATTACTATGTTTTAAAAATAACTAGACTTGTTTAACAATACTATAGTACCATTTTACAAACCAATACTCTTTTTATGTTTTTGTTTTATCCCATGGAATTGCAGAAAACAATTGCTCTGTTTCTTCTCTTCTGTTACTTAATTATCAGTAGCACAGCAGCAAGCACACAATTTTGCTTGACATCTGCATGTAGCAAAACTGAACCACTGATCCGATTCCCTTTTCGTCTCCAATCCATAGATTGTGTATATCCAGGTTTCAACTTATTCTGCGATCCATCAAATCAGACAGTTGTTCGATTACCAAATTCATTAGGAGATAATTTCACTGTGCATAACCCCCTACCTCCTCCACATCTTCTTTTCATCCGACTTTTGCCGTCACAAATATCAAGAATTTCATTTCCATCACTCTTGATCAAGAAGATGGTTAATACTCCTCGTGGGTCGAACTCTTTCGTATTCACGCTTGCACGTATAACGTGCTTGACCATATTGACTACTCTCTTTCCTGTCCCTTTGATGTTGCAGACTCTACTTGGCGTCGTCTTGACGTTATAGTTAAACAGTGGATTTATGGCACCATCTCTAAAGATTTGCTTCATACAATTATGAAAACAGGTGTCTCGGCTCATGAATTATGGGTACGATTGGAAGACATATTTCAGGACAACAAAAATACTCGGGTTGTGTATTTGGAGGAACAATTTAATAATACACATCTCGAGAATTTTTCCAATATGTCTGACTATTGTAAATAATTAAAACTAGTTGCAGACCAATTGTCCAACGTGAGACACCCGTCTCCGACACAAAGATGGTCCTACAACTTGTTTTTGGCTTACCGAAAGTAGAATATGATATGCTAGCCACTATGATTCAACAAGCCGACCCACTATCGAGTTTCAACAGGGCGCGTTCACAATTACTATTGGAGGAAACCCGAAGTGCCAAACAGGACGCTCATAATCACAAAGCATTAGCGGTTGAACATTCGGTCACAACTGCGGCCCCTACCACCCAACCACTACCCCCGGACTACCACCAGTCGCGGGACAACCGCGGTGGAGGCAGGGGCGGCAAAGGCTGCAATAATGGAAAAACGGTAAGAGTTGAGGCAGAGGAAAGGCTCAGCAGCAACAGTGGACGTGGCGTGGCTCATATCTATGGACACAATCTGAAATTGGGCCTCAACCTATGGCCCACCCCCTATGGGCAGTTCACAGTACCCGCAGGCCTGACCATACAACATTCTGGGCCAGGGACCAGGCCCACGACCGTAAGCTTCTTTTGGCCATCAGGCCCACCTGTCAGCTGCAACTCCAGCCCAGCAGCCTCAGGCCCACATAAGAGACGGGTCATGCTTTCGGTACTCTCAACTTGCAGCAGCCCGATGAAAATTGGTACATGGACACAGGTGTCACATCTCATCTCACCCGATCGACAGGTAATATTCCCAAAATGTCTCAGTTAAAGTATCCTCAATTTATCACTATTGGTAATGGCCACCGTATTCCAATTTAGGGTTATGGTACAACTTACACCCAACCACATCACCCGTCTTTCTACCTAAACAACGTCATGTATGCTCCCAACATTATTAAAAATTTAATATCTGTCCGGAAATTTACTCGTAATAATTCCGTCTATGTTGACTTTGACCCTTTTGATTTCACTGTGAAAGATCTTCGTACGGGGACACCTCCTACAAGATGCAATAGCACGGAGGATCTCTATACGTTCCCATCCACCTCCACTGCCAGCTCCTGCTCTCTCATATCTCTCGCTGCTATCTCTCCGTCCACTTGGCATAATAGGCTTGGACACCAGGAGCCCCAGTTTTTAATTTTCTTAGAGGCAATAACTTTATTAGATGTAATAATGGGAAACTTGCCCAACATTGTGTTTCTTGCTCTTTAGGCAAACATGTTTGTCTTCCTTTTAAGTCGTCTTTAAGCGTTACGTTCTCTCCTTTTGATATTATTCATGCTGATTTGTGGACATCTCTTATCACTAGCTCATTGGGTCATAAATATTATCTTGTCTTATTAGATCATTACTCTCACTTTATTTGGATTTATTTGCTAAATTTTAAGTTCGAAGTGTTTGCCAAGTTTCTTGAATTTTGTATTTTTATTAAAACACAATTTGAACAAAGCCATCAAATCTTTTTAGTATGATAATGGTCGTGAGTTTAATAATTTCATGTTCCACAAATTCTGCAAAACTAATGGCATAATTTTTCATTTTTCGTATCCCCACACCTCCCCTCAAAATGGCAAAGCAGAACGAATCATTCGCACCATAAATAACATGGTTCGTACTTTCCTGTTTCATGTCTCTCTTCCTCCCTCGTTTTGGGTTTATGCAATCAAAATGGTAGAATACGTCCTTAATATTTTACCTACTAGCACCCTTCACAATATGACTCTAACCGAAATCCTATATCGTCGGATCCCCTCCTATGATCACCTCCGGATTTTCGATTGTCTCTGTTATCCGAACCTTGCATCCACCGACCCTCATAAATTAGCACCCCGAACCACTCTGTGTCTTCATAGGTTTCCCACCTAATCATAAGGGCTATCTGTGTTATGACTTGTCCATTCGTCAAATTCACATCTCTCGTCACGTTACGTTTGACGAGATAATTTTTCCTTTTGCAAATATCCAGAAATTCCAAAACATGGACTATACCTTTCTCAACGAATCTGACGTCTCCCCCGTCATACTTTGCTAATTGTGTCACTCCACCGCCACAGCCCACCCATCTCCGCCACTGTTGTCAGGTACCGCCACCTCCAGCGAATTGACAGCATCACCGACTGCCAATACTGTTCCCCAGCCACCCGTCGCTGCCACTATCGGTAGCCAGTCCGTCACCCTCAGTCACCACCGATTTCCACCCCCACCATCGACAATCAGCCGGTGGTATCTCTCACCCATCTTGAATCCATCTTTTCCACCCAACGGCCAACTCCGCCAACATCTCCAGTGTCGCCACCACCTAATGTCGTCCTTCCAGTCAACCAAAACAGTCCCCTCCCTGTACCAGTCTCTTATATCCCACACCGTACCCAAACTCAGACCTATCCAGGCCTTTCGTATCCCCATCAATACCATCCTATCTTACCCCTGTCACCCGACTCCAACCTACCCCCACCACACCCCGTCGACCGACATCCCACCGATCCTCCACCAACCAGCGAAACAAACCACTGTCAGAACCGACCCATACCAGTACCCACCAGTCCTTTCCCCCCACGCACCATATGGAAACCCGTGCCCAACACGAGATTTTCAAACCCAAAGTCCAGTTTAACTTATCAGCCCAAACCATTTCCCCAATTCCCAAAAATCTAAAACTAGCCAAACTAGATCCAAATTGGAATGCGGTCATATGTGAGGAATTTAATGTTTTAACAAAATAACACACTTGGGATTTGGTTCCTAGACCGGAGGGAGTGAATGTGATCCGATGCATGTGGTTTTTTCATCACAAATACAGAGACAGTGGTGATCTAGAGAGATATAAGGCAAGACTTGTGGCTAATGACACTAATCAGCAGGAGGGAATTGATTGTGGTGAGACGTTCAGTCCAGTTGTTAAATCGGCTACCATTCACATAGTTCTGAGTATTTTTATGGGTAAGCATTGGCCGATTCATCAGCTTGATGTGAAAAATGTGTTTCTTCATAGGATTTGAAAGAAACTATATACATGCACCAACCGTCTGGTTTTTTCCATCCAGCCTGGTTTTTTCCATCCAGCAACCCCTCAGTACGTATGTCGTCTTCGTAAGTCACTGTATGGTTTGAAACAGGCCCCAGAGCGTGGTATGAACGATTTGCCAGATACATTATGCAAATTGGGTTTATATGCAGCAAATGTGATAATTCTTTTTTTATTTTTCATCGAGGTAGCAGCATCGCTTACTTACTACTATATGTGGATGAAATTGTTCTCACTGCCTCAGCTGATGTGTTGAAAAATGAGATTATTGCATTACTTAAGATCAAATTTGCTATGACTAACTTGGAGAAGTTGAGCTATTTTTTGGGGATATCAGTGACTCGTTCTACACATACTATGTTTTTGTGTCAGAAATCGTCACTCTTCAGAGAGGGGGGCTCGTGGCAAAATGATTGAAGGGCCGGGAGGCCGCTAGAGAAAGGGTTCCGTTTATGAGTCTATTTCCGATCTTCTGACCTTGAATCTAGGTTTCCCCTAATGCCTCATCGTGTCAGCGCAAGTATGTAGATAAGATAGTGTACAGGGCTAAAATGGCAAACTACAAGATCATGTCCACACCAGTCGACTCTAAATCCAAGCTTAGTGCTGTTGATAGTGATCCAGTATTCGATCCCACTCTTTACAGGAGTCTTGCAGGTGCGCTACAATATCTTACTTTCACCAGGCCTGACATTGCTTATGTCATCCAACATGTGTGCTTATTTATGCATGCCCCTAGGGAGCCTCATTTTACTACTCTTAAACATATCATTCGATATGTTAATGGCACACTTGATTATGGATTGCATCTATACCCCTCAGCACCGACCAAATTGTTATCATATACGGATGCTGATTGGGCAGGTTGTCCGGACACACGACGTTCCACCTCCGGCTATTGTGTGTTCTTAGGGGATAACCTCATTTCCTGGTCTGCCAAGAGGCAAGCCGCCTTATCCCGTTCGAGTGTAGAAACAGAGTATAGAGGTGTTGCAAATGTTGTTTCTTTGTGATCTGTTGGCTTTGAAACTTTCTTTTGGAGCTTCAGTGTCCCTTGCGTAAGGCTTCTTTTGGTTTACTGTGACAACATATCAGCCATATATTTATCTCATAATCCGGTTCAGCATCAACAGACCAAACATATTAAGATTGATATACATTTTGTTCGTGAGAAAGTTACTATAGTCATGTTAAGGTATTGCATGTGCCTTCCTCGTATCAGTATGCGGATATCTTCACGAAAGGCCTTCCCAGACAGCTCTTTCTCGACTTCAGATCCAGTCTTAGCGTCTGGCCTCCTCCCGCTCCGACTGAGGGGTGTATTAACGTGTATAGTGTACAATATTTAGCTATATTTAGTGTTGTATAATTATGGTAAATATATGATCCTTATTGGATTAGAATTCCACATTGTATACACTATATATATTTGTATTAATGAGAAAGGCTCCCCAAGGGAGAGTAATACAATCTTACAAGATCTAATAGCTTGTTTAAGTGATTTAAATTATATTGTTTATGCCACGTCATCTATGAGAGGAGTTAGGTTGTTGTCAAGACCGGAGTGTAGATTGATCACAACTATATTTGTTCCAGTACAGTGGCCTTTTTACCAACAGGTGGTGTCCTCGGATCTTAGTGGTGATATTCGGGTCACATGGGCTAATCCGGATTGTAGAATGTGCGAGTTGAGAGGTGGACGGTGTGGATTGAAGAGTACAATGTTTACTCGAGAAAATGTTTGTGAAAATGTTCGTAGAAGCGGTAAGATCTTAAACATCAATATTTTTCGTTATTTTTGAAGTTTCTTCTTATTTTCTCTGATTATTTCCGCTTTTCTAATCAAAAGATAAGCGAGCGCCCCTCCTCCCAAAATTATAGATCAGGAGGTCACGGGTTCAAATCACAGAACTGCCTCTTGTAGAAACGTAAAGTAAGGTTGGGTCCGGCTCTTTTCTGGACCCGCACATAGCGGGAACTTAGTGCACCGAACTGTCCTTTTTTTTGGATGAGCGAGCTAGTAAACTATTGAATTTTAATTAAGAGTTGCTACAACTCTAAATTACTGTGTGCCCTATTCAGAAATTTTCACGATCAAAGTTAAAGATTTTTCGATGCTAAAATTGGTAGTTGATATTAAGCACATCTTAACTAGATATAGCTGTCTATTTACTAATCACATTCAATAGTCTATTGATTTGTTTCTCCCATTTCTATAGCACGCTTGTTAGTTTTGCTGTTATTTTAATGTTATAAAATAATTTCGTAGTTCTTCTCACTTCAGTTATCGTTTTATCTTCTTGTTGGTTCTACTTGTTGTTATTGTTTCTTTTTTCATCTTTTCTTGAATCGAGGGTCTTCGGAAACAACCTTTCTACCTTTATAAGTAGGGATAAAGTCTGTGTAGAATCTACCCTCCCAAGACTCCATATGTGGGACTTCGCTGGGTATGTTGTTGTAGTAGTACTCCCTCCGTCATATTCTATATGAAACGATTCGAAGTACGAGGATTGGATTATCAACTTTTTTATGTGAATCCGGACATAAAATTATTAAGATATTTGAGATAAAATTTACATGTTTAGAATTTACTAAAAAATATTATAAATCACAATAATAATAATCTAAAATAACTAAAAAGTATATGAAAAAATCACGGTCGAAGAAAACTTTCCAAATAATAATTATGTCATATAAAGCGGGACAAAAGAGTGGTAAACTTGAGTTATCTTGATGAGACAAAAATAATTGTGATTTTATAATTATAGTGTATAAAGTTTAATTACCATACATTAAGTTAAAGGCTTTTCTTTCCTTGGAAATTTCTCTTCTTCTTTCTAATTTATTTTTGTATAGGTAGCACTTCTTACACGAAAATCTGATTAACTGAAATTGGAGGGAAAAGTCTTTCTCTCTTTCTTGCATTGACCAACAAAGATTTCAAATAATGTTAATTCCATAACACAAAAAGTTTAATGTGTCATGTCATTTCATAGGGTTTTGGGATTAAAATTATGTATTTAAAATTCAATCTTGTCGAAGCTTTCAATTAGTAATACTATCTCAATTTATGTGATATAGTTTGACTGAGTCTGGAGTTTAAGAAATAAAGATTTTTTTTAATCTTATGTCTAAAATAAGCCAATGATATATGTGTGTTAAATTATCTCATTAAACGTAAAAAGTAAAATTTAAGGTTAAGTTGTTATCAAATAAGAAATGTATCATTTTTTTTTCGAACTAAAAAATCTAAAAAAATAGTGTGTCACATTAATTGAACTAGCATGAGTACTTCTTTCCACATGCTTAAGTCAACAAAGCCTCTCTTGAAGACTTCTCATTTCATGTGGTTGATAGTCCAATAAACCGAGAAGTTGCTAAAAATATAATAATATTAAAAAGTAGTTGAATAATTCATTCTTAGTATAATGTTTCTACTATCTGAATATGCACACCTTAGATGTTACCATAGTGTGAGAAAATGTAGGTATAATCCAAAACACTAGTTGGTTGAGATTTTTAAAAAATATGATTTTTAAAGTTGAAGTTGTATTTAGACATAAAAAGTTGAAATTTTGTGATTGAGTAGTTAAAAAACTTCTAAAATCTGTTTTTTCAAATTTTCACATTGTATACTTTAATTTAAAGTTGAAATAATGAGCCAATTTGATAAATAATAACTTCTTTGGAATAGTCTCCAAATATTATTTTAAATATGTGAAAATTACTACAAGAAAAGGAAAAGGGAATATTGACTTAAGATTTGGTGTTATTAGCTGCAACCTAGGAATTTATGGTAAGCTTGCTGAAGTAGAATTTGAAGCTACCAACGAATGACACTATTACATCAAATATAAAAGACAAGTACTCCATAAAGAGAAGAATATGCAAGAAATGATTATCTGGATCAACTTCATTTGACTTTCAAAGCCATTTTTATTATTTAGTGGCTTTGTATCTTTATGTTTCCTTGCTCTTTCATATCTCACACTCAAATGTTATTTTTCCCTTTGCACTCAAATATTTTAAGTTTGATTTTATGAATTGGAGCATTAAAGCTTTGAGTGAGTCAATATCCCCATACGCAAGCAAACACACTTTCTTCTACGCTATAAGGATATGCATAGATTGTTGTCTTACTTTTGGCTTTCTTGCATTATTTTAATAGGAAAACTGAGGAAGGAAAGATGTTGAACAAGAAAAAAAATAAAGAAAAAAAAAGTGAAATTATTTGACTGTATAGATCATCTCGTTTTGCATGTAAAATTTAAAGTTAAATTATTGTCAAATAAGAAAATATATCACTTTTTTGAACAGACTAAAAAAAAAAGTGAGTTATTCTTTTTGAGACAGAAAGAGTAGCTATTATTAGTATATATTTAATTTTACGTCCTCTTAACGCACATTTGCCAAATTCCACTTCGCCTCTGCATACTAGCTAGTAGGAACTCATTCAATTCTCTTTCAGCCTTACTGTAAACCATATTAGGAGAAAAACGATCATGAATTATTTGAATAGAAAAAGAAAATCATAGGATCGACAAGCAACGTAATTAATAACCTTTATTATTGCAGTAGTAAACTACTACTCTTATTTCTGACAAAAAAAAAAATCAACTCTTGTTTCGTTGACATACGATATTGACACCCTTTATCATGACAATTAACAATGAATGATGATTATTTACTCTTAGTAAGTATTTAAAACTAGACTTGTTTAACATATACTATAGTAGTACCATTTTACAAACAAATTCTCTGTTTCTGTTTTATGCCATGGAATTGCAAAAAGCCATTGCTCTGTTTCTCTTCTTCTGTAATTATTTGATAGGAACTATTTCTGTTCCAGTACAGCGGCCTTTTGTCGAACAGGTGGTGTCCTCGGATCTTCGGCTCTCATGGGCTTATTCAGATACTGGAAACTACGAGTTAGGTGGTGGAGGATGTGCTATGTTGGACACCAATGATGGTCGACGATTAGTTTGTACAAATACCCCAAACAACGGTAATATCCCCAACATCAATCCTTTTCTTTACCTTTGAAGTTTCCTCTCTTTCTTTGCCAGATTTTTCTATTATGCTCCCTTCTCTCCACTTACTCCCTTCTCTCATTTTAACGGTAGCTTAACTCATTAATATTATAAGCAATAGTTGAAAATAATTACTTTAATTTTTGTCTTACTAATAAACAAAATTACCTTGAATTCCTAATGCACAATTATTTTGAAACACTTTTTTTTATTATTAAAATGGGTATTTCGAAAATAATCTCACAACCTTGGAAAGATAGGGATAAGATTTGCGTACACTCTACCTTTTTCAAACTTCAGTGCGTGAAATTACACTAGCTATTTTTCTTTTAATAAAACGAGTGTTAAAATGAGACAAAATAAGTAATAGAATCATGTGCTTTTAATAAACAATTGCTAATATGTACAGCTTTTCTAATCAGAAAATAGGAAAGCGCCCTTCTCCCGAAGTTATAAAGTCATTTTCCCGTGAGCGATTTGATAGATTATATCTAAGTTACCTTATGTTTAATTGGAGTTTTTCACAAGCAAAGTCAAAAGTTTTTTGATAGCAAGATCGACATGCCTTTTAATTGTGATATTAAGCGTCCATCGTCATCTGTTTATCGGTTTGCACTCAATTATATCATTTTTTCACTTTTTATCGCGCACTTGTTTGTTTTATCGTGATAAAAAGTGATTTCGTGATTTTACTATTCCCTTTGTCTCAATTTATGTGATACCATTTCTTTTTTGTTTTGTCCAAAAAGAATGTTTTCTTTCTATATTTAGAAATAATTTAACTTTATGAGATGATTTACAGTCACACATTTATATAAGATTTGTTTTAGACCATATATTTCAAAAGTCTTTCTTTCTTAAACTCGGTGTCAAGTTAAATAGTGCCACATAAATTGGGACGGAGGAAGTATTAGAATAGTAAATTTGAGTTTCTTTAATGTTATAAAAAAACGGTGATTTTACTATTTAAGTAAATAAAATTCGGCGATCGTGCTTGAAATTAATGCCTTTCTTTCCTATGAAATTCCTCTTCTTTTTTCTAGTAATCTTTTTCTTTGTATAGGTACCATATTTTATACAAAAATTGGATAACCGAAATTTAAGGGCTTTTCCCGTTTTATTGTTGAGAAGAGAAAGTCCCTCTTCTCTCTTTCATTAACTTTGGACCCTAAAGAACCCTGGCCGAATAAAGGTTTCAAACTATTATCCCATAGGACAATGTTTAATGTTTCGTCTCATTAAAAAGGGTTTTCGGTTCATAGTCTTAAGAGAAGGAGATGCAAGGACTGATTACTTGGAATTTTGGATCAACGCCCAATCATTTGGATTTTATAAGCAATCTTCATTAGTTTAGTGGCTTTTTTACGTTTCCTTGCTTTTCGTTCCTAGTTGTAGGGGCCTCTCTTATTTAAAATCTTAAGAAGTATAAAATTAAACTTTAACTGCTTGAGCACCCAAATAAAAGTTAATCGGAGATTGAAATTAGTCCAGAATTAATAAAAAGGTCATGACAGTCCAAAGAAGGAAACAACATCTTTTTAAGTAAAGAGTGATTCAACAAGTATTCTTTTCAATTGATGTGTCATTATTTGATTGAGCATGAAGTTCCGAAACATATAGTCTAAAAACTTTAAATATTTTTTTTTAGCTATAAATCATCTCATTAAATATAAAATTAAATTTTTCATTAAAAAAAATGACAATCTTTATATCACATAACTTAGGACCTACATGTATATAACTTTTTCCTTTGCAAATTTTGACTTAGAATTTGGAGCATTATATAATATGGTTTTGTGTGAGTCGACAGTCGCACATACGCAAGCAGGACCCATTCTTCCAAGTTATAAGGACATGCGTGGAATTTTGCCCCACGTCTCCCTTTCTTGCTTAATTTTAACAGGGAAAGTGACAAAAAATGGATTGAACAAGAAAAAGAAGAATAATAAAGAAAAGAAGAGTGAATTCAAAGCAAAGCCCCATATTCAAAACTCTTTCTTAAAAAAGAATTAACAATAGAACGAGGCTAGCTAGTTCGTGCATCTCTTAACTATTCAACTGGATATCTATCGGAGTATCTTTAACTAGCTTAGGTATGAAATAACTTTGTATGCCAAAACTTAGGCAGATATAAATAAATTAAAAACTAATCATCTTATTTACTTTTCTTCTGTTCTTGTATTTGTCGATAGCCCAACTTATTAATTGAATTTGAGTTGAATATTTTGTAGGGTTACCTAAACGCGCAAAGCACGCCATATATGCGGGAGTACCGGTGCTGTTATTCTTGATTGGGCTTCTATGTTTCGTATGTAGAGGGATAGCGTCTCGTAGGAGGAGAGCCCAACCAGTACGAGAACTAAGCGCTACTGTGGCACCACAACCCATGCCATTGGTGGGCCTAGATGGGCCCACGATAGAATCGTATCCCAAAACTATATTGGGAGAGAGCCGACGCTTATCCAAGCCCGATGATAAAATCTGCCCAATATGCTTGGCGGAGTATCAGCCCAAGGAGACCTTGAGGACCATTCCTGAATGTCAACACTGTTTCCATGCAGACTGCATAGATGAATGGCTTCTATTAAATGCTTCTTGTCCAGTTTGTCGTAATTCGCCCGGGCCCAATCCATTATCCCTTAGTGAAGCTCCTTAATCAAGTCTCATTTGAGTGTTATACTTCATCTTGTAATTTATTGAATGGCTATACGAGATGAACCTTAGTTTAGTGAATTGAAGTTGGTCTCATATAATAGGACTCCCAGTTATTGCGCATTATATATGTATAATGAGGTGCTCAGTGTTGGTTGTTGGCTTTTATTTTGGAGAATATGTGGTTGAAAGTCATACTCAATGTTCTAGTGAAAATTAGACAGAAATATCCATAATTTTCTCTCTCTCATGGTTTTGGAGTACAAGCTAATAGTGCAATCATCCTCATTTTACATGCCAAATGGTCAAATTGGAACTTACAAGTCTGGCTTTCTGTTTTGTGAAGTAAATTTGCTGTTTTAGAAATCAACTTTATCCAATGGTATGTGCAATTCATAATAATCAAATTGATACAGAGATACACCAAGACTCTGTTTCTATTTTATCCCATGGAATTGCAAAGAAACATAGCTCTGTTTCTTTACTTCTGTAATTATTTGATTAGTGCTGATATTCGGCTCGCATGGGCTAATCCAGATACAGCAAGTTACGAGTCAAGTGGTGCATGTTGAGAATACAATCAAATATTAAAAGTGTGTTCTATATAACAGGTTAAGCTTTTAGATCAGATGGTCACACACTTCAATATGGTATCAGAGCAGCACGTGAGGGGGCGTGCTTGGACCATAAAAAAAAACCAGGTCAGCACATGAAGGGGCGTGTTGAGAATACAATCAAATATTAAAAGTGTGTTCTATCTAACATGTTTTTACATCAGATGGTCACACACTTCAATAGTGGGCGATGTGTTATGATGGACACCACTTTTGGTCAACGACTCATTTATGGAAATGTCCCTGAACCGCCAAGCGCTAATAACCCAAACATCAAATCGTTTCCTCATTGTTTCTCTAATTCGTCACCCGACATTTTTCAAGAGATTATGCTTTCCTCGCTTCTCGGAATAATAGGTGTCAGATTCTATACATTCTATTACCACCTAACAGAATCCTGAATCCTGTGTTTTTAATAAACAATCATGTCCCCCTTTTATGTACCGCTTTTCTAATAAAAAAAATAGGAGAACATCTCTTTTCTCGAAGTTACGGGGTCATTTTGCCAGAAGCGATCTTATAGACTATATCTAAATTACCTTGTGTTTTATTGGAGTCATTCACAAATAAGGTCAAAGATTTGTTGGTAGCAAAATCGACACACCTTCTAATCTAGTTGTGACATTAAGTACACTTGAACTACCCAAAGTCATCAATTTACCGGCTTGCACTCAATAATCAATTAATTCATTTTTTCACTTTCTACCACATGCTTGTTTTATCGTTATTTTAACGTAATAAAAAGGTGTTATGTGATTTTACTATTAATACTCTAGTAAATTTGAGTTTCTTTTAATGTTATAAAATTAATTTGTGACTTTTACTAGTTAAGTAAATAAAATTCATCGGTCATACTTGAAATTAAGGCTTTCCTTTCCTATGAAATTCATCTTTTTCTTTCTACTAATTTTTTCTTCGTATAGGTAGGCATTTCTTTATCTGAACCTCAAACCCTAAATCCTGAACCCCGACAAAACAAAGTTTTCAAATGATTATCCCATAGGACAAAGTTTAAAAAGGGTTTTAGTAACTTTCTTTTAATTCCAATCCTCTTGGTGCTTGCAATGCATAGCTCTTTTCACATGCTTAAGAAACATTGGATCTTGGAGATTTTGTTCATTTCATGTGGTGTTGGATATGTAAAGCAGTACGGGAAGTAAATAAATATTATAAGTGTTCGAAAGGATAAACAAATAGTCAATATTCAGAACTGCCGCAAGATTGTTGAGTCTTGAATCTTGATAACCTGAAATCAAGAAACACTAAATCTGGATTGTTACAACTGTGGCTGAGTCGAGAGATGGCTCTCTGTCTTTAAGACAAGATTGCCCCATATATATGCTTTTACGTTAACGGGCAATAGTCTCCCAAGATAAAACAACAACTAATCAACACTACAAAGCAAATAGGTTGATTCTGACGAAAAAAACAAACACGAAACGACTTGCTGAAAAATAGAAAAGAAAGGAAGAGTTTTCTGTTTTTGTCCCAATGTTTCTGCTCACGTTTTGGAGTGACTTTCTGTGTTGTTTCTCTCTTCTGTTTGTCTCTGTGTGTATATTGTGTCTCATTTTTCCGTCACTCACAATTGAGCCAAAAGGCATCAATATATAGCATAAGGGGAGACTTCTCAACTGCCAATGGATGACTGTTTATGGACATTGAAGGAGGGAGTTAATCGGCCAAGTAATGGCTGGTTAATGTGCAATAACGCTCCAAAAATCAACCCAAACGGTAGGCAGAAACTTTCTGCCTTCCGTCGTTTCCAATTTCATCTTTCCAGAAACTCCAGGGACCAAACTGTAAATATTAAATAATTTGGGGTCTATCAGAAGAGGCCCAAGGCCCGAGACCCGAGCCCCGAGCCCGGACGGGACGGGCGGGCGGCGGCGGCACGCGTGTGGGCTTAGCCTCGAACCCAAGCACACCTAGGTCCTCCCTCCTTCAAACACATGTGTTACCCATTGGGGTCCCAAACACTTAGCCAATTTTGAGACTTATAAAGAGAGCAATTCTTCCTTTTCCCACCGATGTGGTAGATTTGTCCCACACCATATTTCCATGCCTCAAACACCTTACTTCGTGGACCAATATCTCTTTCATTTCTCAACGAAATTTGACGAATCTTGGCCCTACGGTCATCTACTCACTTAGTAGATTATGCACGTGTGAAGAGATAAAGCCTCCAACATGCGGAACCCTAGTGTTTAAGTCATTAAATACGGGTGGACGCACCTCCCCACCAAAGACAAATTTCCAACATGTGGATCATAGTCTTAGAGAAGAAGATGCAAGAAATGATTGTTTGGATCAACTTGATATGTAGCACCTGGCCCCATCATCTGGACTTTTTTGTCCTGGTTTTCCTGATATCCGTTTTGGGACCCAGCTAATCTGAATTCTTGTCGAGAAGTCCCACTTTAAAAGGCCATGATTTGGACTTTATAAGCCATCTAAATCTTCATCATTTTAGTGGCTTTTGTTTTCGACCTTCCTTGTGTGTGTGTGTTTTTTTTTAATCTTTATGTTTCCGGTAATTTTTCGTCCAGTATTTTTCAATAGGCCTTTAGGATGTTGCCGTGTGTTTAAATAATTTTGAACGGCCAGATTTGCTTGACAATTCAGAATTCATTTTGCATTATCTCAAAAGCATATACAGGAATCCCTTTTCATTAGTGAAGCGCCTTAATCAAGTCTCATTTGAGTGTTATACTTCATCCTGGATGACCACACCAGATGAGACACCAGATGAACCTTAGTTAAGTGAATTGAAGTTGACCTCGTATAATATGACTCCTAGTTATTGCACACGATGTGCCTATGACGAGGTGCTCACCGCTGATTGTTGGCTTTTATTTTTGTGAATAGATGGTTGAACGTCATACTCAAATGTTCTTGTGAGAATTAGACAGAAATATCCATATGTAAGCATCCTCATTTTATATGCCAAATGGTCATATTGCGAGTTTGCAATTTGGAAGTCTCACTTGCTTGTTTTGTGAAGTAAATTTGATGTTTGAGAAATCAACTTTCTTCAAAGTTCTATTCAGTACAATTTGCAACAATCAAATTGATACATATATACACCAAGGACATACTAGCTAGTAGTATTAAATAACTTCTGTCTTATTCTGTTCTCTGTGGAGAAAAATGTCATGCATCACATCTACTTGATTCGAACTTGCACCAGTTTCAAAACTGATTCCAAGCTCTCGGCCGAATTGGCTTCCCTCTGCACTAGTCCTCATGAATTCATTGAGCCGAATGGATTAGGGGGCATGATGGGAATGCTTTCTCCTACTAGCATTTGAATCACAACTTTCATGGATGGCCTATCTGCCGGATACCATTGAATGCACCAAAGCCCTACAATTGCTAGTTTCTTGATTATGCTGCTGTCATCTTCATTCTCAATTTGGATTGCTATTTCTTCTCCTTTCTCCAGTTGTTTAAACATCCACTCCGGGTAGTAAATCTGACTGCTACTGTTCTCCTCATTTGCAGCATCATCAAATTTCTTCCTTCCACCAATCATATCAAGCAACAGCATGCCAAAACTATAAATATCTGCTCTGTATGACACATCCCCATAGTTCCTGGAGAACACTTCAGGGGCGATATAGCCAATGGTGCCTCGAGCAGCAGTCATTGACACGGCACTTTGGTCCTTGGCGCACAGCTTTGCCAGCCCAAAATCTGCAACTTTTGGATTGAAATCTTGGTCTAGCAAGATATTATGAGGTTTGATATCAAAATGAACGATTCGTTGATTGCACCCTTGATGCAGATATTCGATTCCCTTGGCGATTCCTACAGCTATCTGTTGCATCTTCTCCCAACCTAATGATGACCCTCTTCCATTCCCTGATGAAATAATCTTTTGAAGTGTGTCATTTGATAAATATTCATACACTAGAGCTCGTCTATATCCATCAGCACAAAATCCAACTAAGCGCACAACGTTTACATGGTGAATTCTACCTATGCTGCCCACCTCATTGATGAAGTCTTCCCCTTCACCCTTGAAATTGTTAAGGACCTTAACTGCGACAAGAATTTCATTTGAAAGCTGACCTTTATATACTTTCCCATAGCCTCCTTGACCAAGTTTATACTTGAATTGCTCCGTGATCTTCTTAATATCTGCATAACTGTATCTTGTAGGTCTCAGAGCTTTATAATCCTCCAAAAACCTCTCAATTCTCTTCTGATCCTCTTTTTTCATTTTCAATTTGACAATCGTGTAGACTGCTAGAACGATTAACACAAAGGCAAACACGCTGCCTAATACAATTGCAACAGTAACTTTCTTTGACAGGCCTGTAAAATAAAGATGATAGCATTATTAGCTTGTAGTGGTATTTAGCAGAAAAAAGAAACTAACAATCTTGATCTCTTAAGACAATGAATTTTCTTTGATGGTCCTGTAAAATTAATATTGTTAATATTATTTGAGTGTGTTAATGTTGGGTTTGGTGTTGTGACATTTGACCCAACATATCTTCTGAAATACTGATTTGAATGCATGAAAATGTTGGGACAAATGTCACAACATTCGGATCAACATTTTTTAGAACAGTTTTGACTTACTTCACGTTAAGCAGTAATATTTTACTGTGAGATAAAAATGACTTAGGCGTGGTGAATTGGAGCTGCGTAAAACGTGGGAGAAAGAGTCAAAGCTTGGGGAAGAAGTCGAGTAAGGAACAAGTCAAAGTTGTGGAGATTTTCACTCCTTAATCATCTACCATAAGCTGCCCTTCTTTCCATCAACTTCCACAACCGATCGATGAGACTTTCAAGGGAACTCTCTACTATAAATAGAGACACCAAAACATTGTATCGATATCCAGAATCAGATTGCAAAAATACCAAGAGAGCTCTCGGGATTTCATCTTAGAAATCTGGATCACAAGTGTTGTCTGAGTGTGTCGACAACATTCTGTCCAACATTACAACTGATGTTTAGATTCTAGATTAGTTTTGTATGGAGCGATTGTAATGAGAGGTTGTCTATGTCTACTTAGTTAGATTTTTCAGGCAGAAGTCATCTGCTACTTCAACTTTTAATTCCTTTTCATTTTATCTTGTAAATCTGTAAAGAAAGGAATTTGTAATTTTGTATATAATATATATACAATACATTTGGTCATTGACCATCATGAGTTATATAATATATATAACTTATGAAAATTTTAAACCTTTGTGTTCTTTAAATTCCGTTGCATTTACTCTTTAAAGTTACTGTTTTACTAAGTGTTCTTACTGGTGTCAGACGACATAATTAACGACATTCTGAAACAAAATTGACATTCGATTTATTTCATCTCTTGTCTTGTTTTTTACTTTCCGTAGCATTTGACACCCTTTCAGAGTGAATAGGTTAAAATTCACCTAAACTATCATCGTTTTGCGAGTTCGATATTTAAACTATTAGGTGTTCAAAAACTACCACGAATTAATATCAAAATCGAAAAGTTCCTCCAAAGAGTTTCAACTTTCAAGTGACAATACACGTGGAAAAAGTTTTGAGTCAATGGATTAAAAAAACCCTGAACTATCACTTGTTTGCGAGTTTCATACCTGAATTATTAGGTGTTTACATAATCCTCCTGAACTACCATGAACTCATTGTTCTAGTTGACCCATTTTTAAGACTTTTTTCATCCCCACGCGCTTCTCAACAAATTATCCCAAATATTTTGCCACATATTAAGCCGAGTTTTTTTTAAATCTTAAGGGAGTTATAGTCGGGGGGATAACATGAACATTCCATAGTTAGGTATGAAACTCGTAAAATAGTGAAAGTTTAGGGGGGGGGGTGACCTATTCCCTCTTATTACTTCTATGCTAAGTTGCTGATTCTTATTCAGAAAATAGTTTGAAAGTTAAAAGATGTGCCAATTTAGAAACTGAAAAGGGGAAAATCAATTCTAAAGATGTACCTTTGCTAGGATCTTCTGGAATGTCGACACATTCAGTTTCACTACCTGAACTATTAGATTTCAACTTGCAGTACTTCCCAACATCTTCACAATTCCCACAAAATGGTTCAGACCAATGCAGATAAATCTGTGTTTGACTAAATTCTGGTGGTCCAAAAAGTACCTCGGCTGGAACATCTGAAATGTTATACATCATTGTACAAGAAGACGGAAACTGAGAGATACTATAGTAAGAGCGAAAAGCAATGACGTCATAATGAAGGCCGCTAAGGCAATTGATCCGACCAGAAGACGATGAGTACGTTTTGTTTGACGAACAATTGAACAAAGTGAAGCCACCATATGTGTTCTGATCAAAGGTAAACAGCGAAAGAGACAAGTTTACTTTTGAAATCTGCCTGGGAAGACACGAAGCGTTGAGGTCCGATAATTTTATTGTCTGTGACTTGTAATTAATTTCCTGAACAGAAACATTAGCTGATACTGGAATGTCAATATTCTTGGTAGATGCCTGTAATGGAAATTGGAGCTTGAATTGTGTAACATTATTTGAGGTACACGATAGTTCGAAACCAGGGTAGCCGCAGTGACTTGGCTGACGATTTTTTAGATGAAATGGGAACCGAATTACCGGACCGAAATCGCCACATCTTGATGGTAAGCATTGATCTTGTGTTGTTACTAGTTGTCCTACAGATAATGTCAGGAAAATTAGATGAAGAAACAAGTGAATAAGTATATGAGCCATTCTCTATTGGGAAGAGAAACAACAATCTCTAGCTAACAATGGTTGCTGAGTTGCCAATTAAGAATCATTCTTGTAAGAGTAGTCCCTTCTGCAATAAAAATTGATAGTGCTTAAAGGTCAACACGCTAAAACATAGGAGTCTTAGTATAACAAGTTGCTGAGTTGTTGAATTGAAAATTTTCAAAATTGGTCCCTTATGTCTGAGGATAGATGCAAAATAGTCTCTTGAGTATGTACACAATAGTTTTGATCCTTTAAATTTGTCAAAAGTTAATACTTTTAGTCTCTGTCAAGTATTTAACAATTTGTGTTTGTTAGATTTGACGAAAAGAATAATCTTGAGCCACCGATCCGGCATAACAATTCAAAAGATAAAGAAGTATCGTTAATCTCTTCATGCTCGTTACCATAAACACAAAGAAAGTCCCATCTAATTTTAAAATAAGAAATATAAAAAGCTGCACTAGACACTAAAAAGATACAAAGATTAGTATAAATTATACCTCAAAAAATTATACCAGACTCTAGAAATAAATAAAAAATAGTATCAAAATATTATGAAAATTGTACCTTTATGAGTTCTTGCTAAAAAAAATTCCATAGTTTTCGTCAAATTTAACTAATAAAATTCGGTAACTATTTAAAGAAGACTAAAAATATTAATTGTTAAAGAACTAAAACTGTTAGACAAACTTAAAAGATGAAAACTATTTAGTGCAAACCTACCATCAAACATAAAAACCATTTTTGTCATTTTCTCTTTAATTCTTCGATAACTTTGACTTTCAAACATGGCAACTAAAAAATATTGCTTCCCCCAGTTTATCTTGAAAATGTCATTAATCCCACTATCATATTGAAAGCGCCGTTGGTGGATAAAACTGGGCAAAGTGTTCCTAAACATATTCCACTTAATTTTAACATATGAATAGTACTCCTAACATTTAATTGGACGCGGTGGAGAGAAAGGTCAAATCTTTTATCAGTATATAATAAAACCACATCAACAAAAAAAGAAAATCCTTAGTATCATTCTATTTCCCTCTGCAACATGTGGATAAGAAATTCGATTGTTGCTAGTACGTTTCTATTTGTTACATTCATAACAAGCTCTATAGCCCAGAGTAATTGTGTCCCTTCTTCCTGTGGCGATATTCAAGAAATAAGATCTCCCTTCCGATTGAGGACTGATCCCGAACATTGTGGTACAAACGGATATGAACTCGATTGCCAGAACAATCAAACAGTCCTCAATTACAAGTCCCGAAAATTTTACGTGCAGGAAATTAACTACAAAGGCTTCTCAATAAGGCTACTCGATCCAGGCCTAAAAGATCAGGAAGAAAATTGCACTGTTTTTCCAGATCACAAGGCAAGTTATGATTCCATGACTAGCGGAATCTTTGGATGGCATCGTGCTAACAATGATATCAACTATGTCAACTGTCGAGCTCCTATCAACTCGTCAAGGTACATGCCTACAAGTTTTTGTAGAACAAATACAACGGCCCCCAACTCCAATTTTAGCAGCTATCTTGTCATAGGAGAAATATTGCAAGATTCGGATTTGGCACGCGGTTGCAGAGTTGAAACTGTGGCATGGTCCGCAGCTCCCGGCATTTCAAAAAACAAATCGTCTTCGTTATCAAGCATTCATCAAGCCTTAGCTTATGGCTTTGAACTTGATTGGAGGCATGATTTTTTATGCAGAGATTGCGAAGCTAGAGGTGACGCTTACAATTGCATTTTGAAAGACAACAGCGATGTAGTAACTTGTGGTCATTTTTGCAAAGAGTCCACTCCTGTTTCGCAACTTTCTTTCCGATGCAAAGTCGAGTACTATTCCGGTAAGAGTTTAACTTATATATACTAACACTATAATTTTTCTTCACAGTCATGTCACTCGAAATATATCTATAAAAGGTGAAATTTTACTAACTTGTTTTTGTTTTCTTCCTTTGCAACTTTGGCAGTTTTTGTATTGTTCTATGGCGGTATAGGAATAGGTAAGGCTCTATAATTAAGCTCCAATAAATTGTTATCTCAAGAAATTAAAGTGCAGATTTTTCTTACTACAGCTAGTATTTATTTATTTTTTGAAATTCTGCAGGTGCACTTATGGTGCTCAGATTTCTTGTGGGTATCCCAATTTTAATTGCAATTATAGTGTGGCAGTGCAAAAGACGGAATTTGAACACATCGAATGATGATAGCTTAGGGGATAAAGCTTCTTCCAGTGAGCAGAATTGTTAGGATTCTTGATTTTCAGCTATATAATCATAGTATTACTAGTAGGACTTTTTCTTTCTAGTTTAGTCCTGTATATTTTTTATATTCTTATCTATTTGATTGTATTTGTTCTTTTCTTACATCTTTTGATTTACTTAATTGTTATAAGTGATTAAATTGATATTTGTACTTTCTATCCATTATTGGAGTGAGATTCGTTCATCTCTTGATCAAAAGCACTAGCTCTGTGCTTTCCGTTCGATTTGAATTGGTTTTCTCGAATAGAACTGATTAGATGATTTTCTAAAGAATGGATATTGAGTCTAACTCAATCCCAAAAATTAGCTTGTAGGGTGAGGATTGTTCAAGTCCATATAAGGACTTCATGTTCCATTCCATTTTCGATGTGGTACTCTTAACAATTTTTTCAAATATATAGGTGTCTTCAATTTTGATTTGAGTTGGTTTTCTCCTTTTTTTTAAAAATAAAAATAAAATCGGGTTTTTAAATAATTAAACACAAATCAAATCAATTAAATCGATTTTTCAAATATCTAGAGATCTTCATGGTTCAATTTGAAATGATTTTCTCCTAAAAAGAGATTAAGTAATTAAGTTGGCTTTTCAAATATTTAAACACAAATCAAACTAATTAAAATCGATTTTCCGCTAGTGTTTTCAAATATTTAAACAAAATCAAACTAATAGCTTGTTCAAGCTTTTGAGAAGTCAAAAATATTTTTTTACACATAAAAAAAGTGTTTATTTTAAAAAAATTGAGGTGTTTGACCAAGCATTTAGAAAAATAATAAGTACTTTCGATAGTAGCAAAAAATATTTTTTGCAAAATATCTTTATCCCTAGAAGCACTTTTGGGACCTTAGTCAACACATTACTACTCTAATAATAACATAAATGCGTTTCTAATTAATTAGTCAAACAAAAATTATTTATTTTATAATAAATATTTAAAAAAAAATACTTTTGACAAAAGCACTTTTCAAAAAAGGTAGAGTAAATTTTGACCAACCAGCTTATAATTAAGAAGTTCTCTATCATGAATAGATGGGAGTCAACACAATATTTTTTCACGCCTCAAAGCTTTTTTCCAAATTCCGTGATTATTACAATAACAACAACAACATATTCAGTATAATGCCACCAAGTGGGGACTTGAGAGGACAGAGTGTACACAGATCTTACCTCTACTTTTTTGACAGGTAAAAGGACTGTTTTCGATAGACCCACGACTCAAGTAGAAATAAAAAAAACAACAGTAATAATAAACAGTAAATAGTAAGGCTGGCCAACGGGGAGGGTCGGCCCGGTCCCGACCCGACCCCGGTCCGGTCCCGCCCCTATCCCGTTTAAAAATAATAATATCGGTAACGGGATTCGAACCGGGACGGGACCTGGGCTCGTCCCGCCCCAGTCCCAATAGCCCCGGTCCTGCCCCCTGTCCAGTCTGATCCCTCCCATTTGCACAAAATTCCGTTGCACAACGACCATTTTATATTTTGGTCATTGTGCAACTGCCATTTTTAGCCTCCCCCCTACCCCCTTAATATTTATTTTAACCCCTAAGTTATTATATTTACACTTTAACCCAATTTTCCAACTATAAATACCTCATTTTCTCTTCATCTTTCTCACAAATCTTCCTACAATCTCTCTAATCTCTCAATCTATCTCTCTACAAGTCTACATTGTCTACTAAATATTCAATTTTATTTATTCATTTGGGAGTGAAGTTGACAACTAGCTTGAGAATCATCCATCGAGCAAATTTTCAATTTTCCCAACTATAAATACCTTAATTTCCAACCTCTTGATTTCAGAACTTATTGCATTTCTAGATAAAAAATTTCAAGCAACAAAAGAATTTTTCAGTATATATTATCCTACTATTTCTACTATGTTGTTTTATATAGCTCTAATATTCTTATTACTTAATGCATATATGATGTTTTTTAATTTTTTAATTCAAGGAAGGAGTACTTGTATTATATCCAAGTTGATTATAGTGTGCAAGTTGTACAAGCCGAGCCAAATCCGATTTCTTCACATGTGCGTGCTAGAGATGGCAATGGATCCTGGACCCGGTCCGGATCCAGATCCATTTTATAGGATATGAATCTTCAAAATTTGGACCCGACGGATCCGGATCGGACCCGGATCCATTTCTGACGGATCGAATCTGGATCCGGATCTTGTATTTGAGATCCGTATCCAGTCCAGATCCGACCCGTGGATCCATTTTTTATTAAATATATTCATAACCTAGAATGTAATTTTATAAGTATTTTCTTAAAAGTGCTAAGCATATCCTTGCAAGTTTAATTCTCAAAACAAGTTTAATTTATTTCCGCGTTAACTCAAAAATTCAAAAATAAAGAGTTAACTTCGATAATAAAATCAATGTTATATTAGTGAATGACTAACATCTTCATAGACAAGTAGTTAAAATTATATTCACTTCATTTGTGAAGATTTCAAGCACATGCAATTTCTGCATTGTGGAAATACTAGTTAGCATTTTTCACAACTATTGTCATTGTCCAACATTTTTATATTAATAGCTCACAATCAAAATGAGACAACGAACAAAATATCTCTTATGAACACTTCAAAATTGAAACACAGTAAATTGTTAGCTAAGTAAAAATCGTTTGTCAGTTTAAAAAAAAATCTTAGCAAGGTTACATTCTTAACAAGGCAAATTTTTTTACATGTGGATCCAGATCCGATCCGTGGATCCGATGGATCCGGATTTGGATATGATTTTTATGGACCCGACGGATCTGGATTCAGGTATGAAAAACGGATCTGAATCTAGTAGGATACGGTCCAGATCCGATCCGTTGCCATCCCTAGTGCGTGCACGAAAACCACGGGGCGTATGTGTTGACTGAAGAGCAAAAATAAATGGCCATTTCCTCTCGCCCCCAATTCCCAGTCAAAGCACTCAAACTTAATAAAAGCTCTATATAATTAAACAAACAAAAAAAGGTAACCAATGGATAAACTTTTGACTTTTATGATTTGAAGATGAAATTATTATTCTCCAATGATAGAACAAACTCACCATAGTCCATTTACAGATAAAGATGTTTGTAACGGTTAATGTTGAGTTTGGTGTTATGACATTTGATCAAAAATATCTTCTGAAGTACTGATTTGAATGCATAAAAATATTGGGACAAATGTCATAATATTCGGACCAACATCTTCGAAAAACAATTTTGTCTTACTTCACGTTAAGCAGTAATATTTTACTGTGAGGTAAAAACGACTTAGGCGTGGTGAATTAGAGCTGTGTAAAACGTGGGAGAAAGAGTCAAAGCTTGGAGAAGAAGTCAAGTAAGGAACAAGTCAAAGTGGTTGAAATTTTCACTCCTTAATCATCTACCACAAGCTGCTAATCTCTTCCTCAACTTCCACAACCGACGATGAACCTTTCAATGGAACTCTCTACTATAAATAAAGACGCCACAACAGTGTATTGACATCTAGAATCAGATTGCAAATATACCAAGAGAGCTCTCGGGATTTCATCTCAGAAATCTGGAAGTGTTGCATGAGTGTGTCGACAACATTCTGTCCAACATTACAATTGCCGTTTAGATTCTAGATTGGTTTTGTATGGATCGATTGTAATAAGAGGTTGTCTATGTCTACGTAGTTAGATTTTTCAGGCAGAAGTCACATGCGACTTCAACTTTTAATTCCTTCCATTTTATCTTGTAAATTTGTAAAGAAATGACTTTGTAATTTTGTATATAATATATATACAATACATTTGATCATTAACCATCAAATTTTAAACCTTTGTGTTCTTTAAATTCCGTTGCATTTACTCTTTAAAGTTTCTGTTTTGCTTAGTGTTGTTACTGGTGTCGGACGACATAATTGCCGACATTCGGAAACAGAATTGGCATTTGATTTATTTCATCATTTTGTTTTTATTTCCCATAGCATTTGACACCCTTCAAGTGGTATCAGAACCGACACTTAACACAATAAGTGATTGGTCCTGTTGTCATAAGCTATGGATTCGGCAAATCCAACTATTGATAGGCTTCCTATATTAGATGGATCAAATTATGCCTATTGGAAGATTCGCCTATGTTCTCATATCAAATCAATTTATATTAGGGCATGAAGATCTATAACCAATGAGTATGTTGTTCCAATGTTGCCACCAGAAGAGGAAAGTGATATTCTTGTTAAACTTGAATCCGAATGGACTAACCAATAATGCTAGCTTTAACGAAAAAGCCTTAAATGCAATTTTTGGATGAGTTGATATGTATATGTTCAAACTCATTCAAAACTGTCACACGGCTAAGGATGCATGAGATACTTTACAAATTCATTATGAAGGTAGCTCAAGTGTTCGTCGAACAAAGCTACGCATGCTCATGAGTAAATATGAACGTTTAAGGATGAAAGAAGCAGACGATATTAAATCTTATTTTAAAAAGTTGATTGACATCTCAAATGAATGTCAAGTGCTTGGTGAACCATTAATCAACACTCAGCTTGTTGAAAAGGCTCTTTGTTCTCTTCCTTAAAAGTTTAATTTAAATATTTGTGCTATTGAAGAAGCTCACAATCTTGCCACAATGGACCTTCATACCTTGATGAGCATGCTCAAAACTTATGAGATGAACATTGAGAATCAAAAGGAATTGTATAAAAGCAAGAATGTGAAACTTCAAGTTCAATCCTCGGAGAGTCAAATCAAAGAATATGATGAGAATCTTGAAGAAATTGGTGAATATGCAAATGTTGCCTTACTCACTCGAAAATATAATTCGATGGTGAGAAAGTTCAACAACGAGAAAAATAAATCTAAAACCAAAGAGCACCAAAACCAAACCTTCAATCAAAAGTCCACTAGATTTCCTTCAAATGTACAAAAAGGAAACAAACTGAGATGAACCAACTCAAATCGTACCAAATTTGATCCCAAATAAGTTGAGTCCGTGCAATGTCATGCATACTCAGGTTGGGGTCATTATGCTAACGAATGTGCAAACACTCTTAGAAAATATGGTAAGAACCTATATGTTTCTCTTAGTGATGATGACGAAGAAGGAGATCGTGAAATTGAAACACAAGCAATGCTGGCTACTACGTTCGAACAATCTCTATCAGATAATGAAGATGTCGTATATAATGTTGTCTCAGTTATCACGACAATTGCTCTAACATCAGCAATGACATCAACATCCTCAGCGACATCCGAAATGTATGAATTCTTTAACTATTCTGATGGTAATTGCTCTAGTAGTTCTATTTCTATTAGTGAGACTGAGTGTATATATCAAGTTGAATGCAAAGATAATATGATTAATGAATTACAGAGTATTTGTAAAGCCTTAATCATAGAATCCTAGCAATTTGAAAAAGGTAAAATCTTTAACTCATGAGAATTTTGTATTAAAAGGCACAACAACCCGACTTGAGGTTGCTCTTACCAAAAATGATATTGAATTTGGTAAGATCCGTGCTAAATTGGATTTAGCCGAGGCAACCTTCCTTAAGCTCAACACGAGGACTTCAAAATTGAATGAGATACTCAACTTTAGTAAATCTTAACATGCAGGAATTGGGTACGAAAACTCTCTTAGAACCATATGCTCTAATCTCTTTCATAAAAATGAAAAATATGCTTTGTAAAAGAAAAGGGATGAATAATCGGTTCTCATATATGTCAAATAATATGAAGTTTGTATGTCATTACTGTAACTCCCCTGGACACTTAAAACCATATTGTTTCAAACTTCACGATTCAGTAAGCAGGATGTTGCCTAAAATGTTGTCTAACATTTCGAATAACAATCGAAGCAACATTTATGAGTCAAAAGGTAAAAAATGTTTTAAGAGAGTTTGGGTTCCTAAAAAGGATATAACATGTAATGTTGCTATAACTGCATTAAGAACTAACATTTCAGGTTCTTGGTACTTTAATAGTGGATGTTCTCGCCACATGACAAGTACAAAAAGTTTTCTAAAGAACTATGAGTCATTCAATGGAGGAAACGTGACTTATGGAGATGGCAATAAAAGCAAAATAATTGGAAAAGGGATCTTGGATGTTCCTGGATTTCCAGCCTTAAGAAATGTCTTACATGTTGAGGGCTTAATGTATAATTTGATTAGTATTAGTCAACTGTGTGATGACAATCTTGAGGTAAAGTTTAATAAGAATGCATGTAAAGTTACGAATGAAGAAAATATACGTGTCATGACAGGTACAAGAACGTGTGACAATTGCTATCTTATTGTAAGACAAGAAACATGCAATAATGCTAAGATCGATGATACAAAACTATGGCATCAAAAGTTGGGGCATGTCAACTACCGTAATTTAGAAAAATTAGTCTCATATGAAGCGGTTAGAGGCATACCCAAACTTAGCCATAAAGGTAAAACTGTATGTGAAGATTGTTTGAAAGGTAAGCAAACTCGTGTCTCTCATAATGTTGTCCAACATGACGGATGTAACACCCCCGTACTTTAGGGCAATGGTTCGAGCACCTAGACATATGCAAGTAGACCCGAGCCCTGGGAAAATTTTGTTATAATTAAGTATTCACATCAAAAGCTTAGTATATAAAGGAATGCGGTCCAGAAATAATTTAAGATTTTAATAGTGTGACAACGATGACTAGTAATAATATTTTATGTGTACCGAAGAGACTACGGACTAGGGTTATATCACATGACTATGCTAATGGAGAGATGAAGTATGCTAAAATGATTAATATTTAAGTAATTAGGAGCATAATTAATTATGTGGATAATTAGTTAAATATTAGGATAATGGGAAGAAGTATGAAGATTGATTATTGTATTAATTAGTATGATATGGATAGTAGACTTGTGGTGGGATACACGTTGAGTCAGGGGATTAATAGACTAGTGACTATGCAAAATTATAAGGTGGTGGTGACATTATGCTAAGATTGTGTTAAATGGCATTATATATGTGTCATTATAAAATGGTGGCATGGTATGTTAGTTATGAGATATGACACGTTTACATAAACCAAGTAGTCATATTAGAGATATAACACGTTTACATAATAAAAGTAGTCACATTAGAGATATAATCATTATAGGGAAGTTGGGCATTCATTTAGCAATATCTATTTTCACAAAACGTCCCAACAACCATTTTGCACTTTGGGCAATTCATTCTTCCACTTTGGGAATTTCTTTGAATACCAAACACGTACATCAACTCATGAAGCAATGTTATGTTCCTCCTCAAGTTATCATAGTCATGCGAAGGTTAAATGGAGGTATGTTAAGGCAAATTATTTCTTTCTTTTGGCATGTTCTAAGTACGAAACGTAAACGTAATATTGTCCCATAAATTATTCTACTCTTAGTAGTTAAAGATGTTCATGTTATTCATTCCTATTGTCAAAGCATGTCTAAATATGTTTCTAAATTCTTATTGAGGTATATGAGAAAATGTTAGTATTCATAATATAAATCGGAGGTGAAGCGATATTACATAACTCGACAAACTTATAGTGTCATATTATCATATCATTCATGCATTACATTCATGTACATACCTTGACCTCAAATGAGTTATATACTCTACTATATGTATTCATTATATATGTATGGGGTATGGGAGAAGGGAAGGCGTTATATACGCACACCACATGCAGTTGGTACAAATATACACGAAAAATGATTATGCCCACAGAGGCCGATATGATATGATGGGATGCCCACAGAGGCTTGATGGAGTTGTATAAGCATATGTGCATGGAATTTAGGCATATTATGGCCCTCAGAGGCATTCTACACAGATATGATACTTATGCATATTATGGCCCTCAGAGGCATTCTGCACAGACATGGTACTTAGGCGTATTATGGCCCTCAGAGGCATTCACTACTGGTTGGTTGTTTCTTGTCCCAGTTTACTTTTATATCTCTGTTATGATATTATTCATACCTAACATACTTGGCACATCAGTCGTATTAACGTCCCTTTTGTCGGGGGACGCTGCGTTTCATGTCCGCAGGCTCAGGTAGATAGGGCGACGATCCGCACCAGTAGGTTGCTGGTCCAGCTGATATTGGAGCACTCTATTTATTCCAGAGTTGCAGTTTAGTCGTGGTACAATATTTTGGTTATGTGTTGGGATATGGCGGGGCCTTGTCCTAACCTTATGATGTTACGTACTGTTTAGAGGCTTGTAGACAACTGTCCTGTGTATAGTAGTTATGTATGGCCTTGTCGGCCTTGGTATCTATATGTATATAGGTTGGGTCCTTCTGGTTGCGGGATTTTACATAACTCTTTTTTTTCACTTTACTATTTTCATATGTCAGCAGGGTATCTCGTGGCTGCCTCATGGGCCATGCGAAATTACGGATATATGCTAAATATATGATTAGTGGTACTCGGCAAGTAAGATCCGGGTACCCGTCATGACCCTCCGGTTTGGGTCGTGATAAACTTGGTATCAGAGCATGTCTGTCCTAGAGAGTCTACAAACCGTGTCTAGTAGAGTCTTGTTTATGGGTGTGTTGTGCACCACACTTATAGATAGGAGGCTACAGGGCATTTAGGATGACAATTACCTTCCTTTTGGATCTAGAATCATGCTATAGAGCTGAGTTGTAAGAATTCTCTTTGTAAACCTTATCGTGTTTATGATTACAACAATGCTGCTTCCAATAGGGCTATGATTATCAGGGAGATTGAGGTTGGATTGAGTGTAAATGCGAGTAGTATGCTCTCTATTGAGATAGACCCGTCAGAGAATATGAGTAAAGTTGCTTTCCCAGGCACGACTTCAACCTAGAGCATCTGATAGAGATAGGCCTTTGAGGGGTCAGGGAGCTCATAACCCAGGGAATTTATTAGTCAGGGATCGTCGATATTTAAAGGGTTCAAATATGCCAATATCTCAGGGTAAAAGTTGTAAAGGTCGAATGAGACCGCCCCGATCATTTTGTAGTCACTATGGTCGAACATATGTCGGATTATGCCGCAAAGGTACATGGGGTTAGTTTAGTGTGGCAGCCATGGTCACAACATTCTGAAATATCCCAAGTTGATGCGCAAAGGAAATGATAAGATGATTATGAGTTGTACAAATGAAAAGCAGAAGATATCATTGGAAGGTTTAGTAGGTTATGAAAATCTACACGTTTACAATGACTCTTTCTGATTAGAATGACGGAATATATTATGTACGTGCGACTTAAGTTGTAATGTCTTACCCAAAATAGATTGGGAACTGTCCAAGGATATCATTAACAAGAATGGATTGCCACAATCAAATCATCTGAAGAGTGACCATCAATAAATTTAAGAAGATCACGTAATGTGACGTACCCAGAATAGTGAGCCCAAGTCATATATAAGTATCAAATTATCCATGGTGGTGGAAGGGGACATAAGCCTATCGTCCCTGCGTAAAGGGCCATACCGTGTATTATTGAGAATTACATGTATCAATGTTAGTAGGCTAAGGTGTGCTATATATATTGGACTGGTAAGGTCTTCGGCTTCATTGTGCAGCATGTTGCAATTCTAAATAACCTCTGGATAACATTAACGTGTTAGGGGAAATTGAGGACGAGAACTATGGAACAATAGAAGAATGGTTGTAAGAAGTATGAAAACAGGTAATAAGTATGAATGGAATGGTATGATCAAGTATCAAGGCGGAAATGTTTTTCGCTTAATGATGAGTAGAAGGAAGGATTATGAGAAGAAGGATAAAGGTGAATGAGATTAAAGTTATTCAGGTTTCACAAAGTATGATTACTCCAGAACAGTGTAAGGACCAATGGTAGAGGAGAGACAGTAAGAACTCTTCGGCCAAAGGTGATGAACCTCTGATGTTCAGGAAGATAGTATGAGAAATACTTTGAGATAAGAGACCCCCCAAGGTAACTTGAAATGGAAATATAAGGGTAAGACGAATGAGCACTTGGTCGATGAAAGATCTAATAATGATAAGACAAGAAAGCTTGACAAGTCATTGGATCTTGTAACACCGTGAATTGGATCTAAACATACGAGTATTGGTTCCATAACATATGCAGTCATACCTCTCAAAAAGTATGTAAACGGAAGTAACAGTGAGTAAAGTTCGAGATTAGCACCTAAACAAGTGAAAATGGGCCAATGACGCCTATGGATACAATGTAGACATTAAAGATATATGTCAATAGATAATGACATTATAATGAAGATAAAATGTCAGGAAAATACAGATGCCTATGAGCATTATTGAATTGACCAAAGGTTCTACGAGATAGATAAAGTAGCGGGTGTACAGCTTAACGAGATCAAAGAAATATTTTCCCAAAACGCCATTGAGAAAAAAGAATTAGCCATGAGGCAAGTGAAGGAATTTGAATCTAAGTAGATTGACCATGCTTGGATATAGTAGGCCAATGTCATGTAATGCAATTTTTTTCAGAATCTTTCACGTATAGAATAAGGGAATAAGTTAACAAATCATCCTTTAAGGGATAGTAACGCCAAGGATTGGAATCATGAGCAATGTTTGAGAGTATGTATGTATACCTGAATATTTTAGAATTAAGAAGAATACAACAAGTGAGAAAATGAGTGAACCAATGTCAAAAGAAGTAAAGAAAGGAAGTTATAATTACGAGTAGTGAGAAAGTACAAAAAAAGATTCCTTTCAGACCATGAATGAGAGTTAACAATGATGATACACACACTTCAAATTCGATGACATTGTCCATAAAGTATTCGTGATTGAGATACTACAAATATAAGAATTTTCAGCACACCAATTGGTAAACAAAGCTGAGTTGACAATAGAATAATTCACCTACAATCAGTTTGACTAATGTGAGGACTAAGGAGAGAAGTTGACCTAAGGGAACGCATCAGTTAGCTAAGTGGGAGTCCGATTGGAGGATTCATATAGTGATAGCCTTATGACTCAAAATACAGCAGGGTCATCCCTCATACTGGAAGAAAAGGAACGTCATAATAAAGATCTCATTTTTAGGGAATATCGGGAAGAATATCTAACAAAATAAAAATTGCAACCTTCAAGTATTATGGGAGAGGGACCCTCAGGTGGAAGGTACATTTGTGTATTTCCAATGTAGCAGGATTACGAGACAAGATTATGACGAAGGTCTATTGCTCACGATATTCCATTCACCTTGGATATACTAAGATGTATAATGATCTCAAAGGTATGTATTAGTGGAACGACATGAAGATGAACATTACGGAGTTGGTAGTTCAATGTCTTAATTGTCAGTAAGTAAAAGTAGAGCACCAAAAGCTTGACGATGTGACTCAGAACATTGAGGTCCCGATGTGGAAATGGGAAGTGATTAATATAGATTTTATTACGGGTTTACCTTGCTCTTATCATAAGTTTGATTTTATTTGGGTGATTGTTAATAGACAGACGAAATCATATCATTTTCCAGTGGTCAAAACTACCTACACAGTCGAGGACTACGCAAAGTTGTACGTTAGGGAGATTGTTCACCTTCATGGTATGCCTATTTCTACTATATCTGACCGAGGTGCGCAATTCACAATTAATTTCTGGAGATCATTTAAAAAAAGGTTTGGACACTCAAGTTAATCTTAGCACAACTTTCCATCCTCAGACAGATGGGCACGCCGAGCATATGATTCAGACGCTCGAGGACGTGCTACGAGCTTGTGTATTGGACTTTAAGGGAAATTGGGAAGCTTAACCTTTACCCACCATGCAGGTATCACTTTAATGTCTATCACGGAAACGACTTTGGATTCATGTTTCTTAACAGAAATCATAATCTGAAGTGCTCTTGCTTCCACCGAAGCGCTCAACTGAACCTTTTGCAGCTTAGTTTTCCCATTGAACCAAATTCTTGGGATCTCCAGTCAGTATGGTTGAGTTACCACAACAAATATTCGTATTGTTTGGGTTTTTAAGCCTATTCCCCTAGACAGGCAGAACTCTTGATCTTCGGGTAGTCCCTTAGTTAAAGGGTCTGCTATATCCTTTGATTAGTAATCAAGAAAGTAACACCCGTGATGATCAACTGGCATACGGTCTCATGTCTCTGACATATCCGATAGATATGTCCAGACGCCGTCATCTGTGCCCTTCTTGAAGCTGACCGGCTAGCCACAATGTATAACTGCTGAAGGCATATGTTTCTCCCAATAAGGGACGTCCTCTAAAGAGTTGTGAAGTTACTCAACTTCCTTCATGCTTTGTTTAAAGTGATAAACCCCGATTCCATCATGAATCAGCCAATGCAAGTTTGCTTAGAGGATTTTTCAAGACCCACCATACACATTTACTTGTGGCTTTGGTGTTCTTCATATCTGATGTCCAGTTTGCATCACTGTGTTCTTCCAGAACCGCTGGACATCCAGAATACCATAATCCGTAGATAAGCGAATATTTCAAATATCGGCATATCCGACTTAACGCCTTTTATCGATCATTTCCAGAATCACGAGTGAACCTTAGTTCAACTGATCTGCTTTGTAAGCCGATACCAGGTCGGTTGTAGTGTGTACAATACATTGAACTACATGTGACCGCACATATCGCTCCTTGTATATGGGTGCACCATGATTCCAATCAGTTCTATGATTCATATCCATTGGTGGCTTCAACGAGACTGTCAACTATCTCACAACTGAGTTTGGAGTTAGACCAGTTCGTTAGATGTCTTAGAAATCTCAATTCCTAAGATATCATCGGTGATACCCATATCTTTCATATCGAGACTTTTGTTTTAATATGACTTCCACTTTCAGACTGTTGGTTTTTCCAACGCTTGACTTTCTAACTTCAGAGTTAATGTTTCTGTTGTCAGATTCATTATTTCTGTTTTATCTGAAACTTCTAGGACCAAAATGTAAATATTTCAGGGACCAAAATAAAAGTTCAGGAAGAAGCCCAACAGTCAAACAAACCAACTCTGATCCTCCCCTTCCAAATCTCCGGTTAGGAAGGCGGTATCAACATCCATGTCACGCAAAACTGCAATGGCCCTGGATGTTAAGTTATTCACAGGGGAGCATATGTACAAGCAGTCGAGGCCTTATATTCGTCAGTAGATCCATCTACTTTGTACTCAATTTGAGTATCCACTTTTACAACCCAAATGTTCTTTTCCCGGAGGAAGATCAACCATTACACAAGTATGGTTCTATATGATGGAATCTATTTCTCTCTTTGTAGCTTCTTTCCAAAGCAACGCTTTTGGAGATGACAATTATTTGTTAATTGTCCATGGTTCGTTCTCAACCATACAAGCTAGAAGACATGGAACAAGTCTTTGTCCCCTCTTTGCTCTGTCTCGGTTCAACATCTAGAATCCATGAGTTCTGTAGATCTGGAATATTAAGTTCCGGATAATCAGCAACTTCCGAGTCCTGTAGCTCTGGAACGTCTGGTTTTGGACTGTCAGGCCCTTGCGGGTTCTTGTTAATTACTTCTTTTTTCTTCTCAAGGAAAGTTATCTTCAAAGAATTCAGCATTCTTTGACACCAAGAGGCAATAAGCACTACTGTTATTTACAGGTCCAATGGATATGCAATTTACAGTCTTAGGTCCAACTTGACTTGTTTCGGTATTCCAACCTCTACCAAGCCACCCCACATCACAACATTTGTATGTGAGATCATTTCCATATTTCACACGGAGAGTTATCATTATCCTTATGCGTAGTTCTGTTGAGAATCGCATTAGCGGTAAGGATCGTCTTGCCCCACATATTTTGGGCGTACAACTTTGCGCTTGACTAACACCGTTAGACTGAGGTGAGTAATGAGCAGTCGTTTAATGAACGACGCTTCATATTCTCCCCCTCTATCACTACTAATTCCTCAATCCGTAGGCTTAGTTGATTTTTAACTTCTGCTTTGTAGCGCTTATCCGCTTCAACAACTTCATATTTGCTTTTCTACAAACAAAGGATAAAATACATTGTACCATCATCAATGAAGGTCACAAAGTACTTGTCTCCCCCCTCTATTTTGTATAAACTTCAAATCACTTATGCAGGTGTGACTAAGTTCTAGAGGAGCAGTGCTTCTTTCACTATTCATTTGACAGAAATGGAAAGGTGATTTTGCCTCTTCGCCTACCTCACATTCATTTTGAAGGTTTATGTCGACATAAGGCAACAATCTTAACTTCGTTAGCTTTTGAATGACTTTTTATTTAACGTGTCTTAATCTATGATGGCATAGATGCACGGATTACAAATATATCATTCATTTAGCTACAGACATACTGTACCATTCTTAGTTATTACATACCTGTTGGACTAGTCTCAACTCAGCTTGACCAACAACGTCCTTTAAACCAAGTTTGGAACATGTATCACCTCCTTTTAGAGTGATCACATTCCCTGAAGTCCTATTGAGGACAACATCTCCAACCCCTTCTACTTTAGAGGTGGCGTTGCTTCACATGAACAACCTCTTGCATGTGGTTAGGGCGTAATCGGATCATATGTGATCTGGAAAATCTGGCCCACTCCAGTTACTTTGGCAGACTGAGTGTCTAATTACTTCTCTGCCTTTCTTTTGGCCTTCAGATCATTTAAGACCTGGAAAACTCTGGCCCATCTCACTAGGTGTCCATTACTTTTCTGTCAACTGAATTCTGGCCCACTCCAGTCGCCCGTAGGTTTTGTACGACTGAGTGTCCAATATCATCTTATCAAATATATTCTGGCCCACTCCAGTTGCCCGTAGGCTTTGTATGACTGAGTGTCCAATATCATCCTATCAAATGAATGATCTTCTGTCAGATAGTGTGACAAGTTCAACGTCTTAAGATAAGCCATTATATTTTAGTCTTCTTCCCTTGTGATTGTGCCCAGGGAAATCCCTGGCGCTTACTTAAGGGTGGTAACAGTTTTCGCACAGTCAGTGGATCTCTCTCCTTCGTATGTGCGAACATACTTTACACACTTTTAATAATTACACCCAAAAGAACGGATCTTTTAAGTTTTGTTTACAATAGTCCAATCTTTAACCGGGAAGGAAGGAGATTCAATATCTGATTTTAGAGTGTAGGGAATACAAGTTTTTAATGAAAACACTTTCATATTCCCAGCCTTGCTTTACACACTTTTATTCAGATATTAACTAAACATTTTATTGATAAGAGAGGATTAACTTAGACCTTTTGGATTCTGGCCCACTTTAGTTAGACTAAGTGTCCATATCCTCCTTACCATAATTCAAATCATTTGTCTGGGACATATTTATGACTTTTGCTATATGATAGAACACCATCTTCAGCCTTCTCCTCTTGTCCCAGTTGACATCCTCAACCTCTCGTGGGCGCTTGTTTCCACCACCATCGGGAGCGGTGACACCAACTCGTCCTTGATCTTTAGCCGTACTAGCATGACTATCAGCAGTATCTTGAAGCTCAACATCAGATTCAGAGATCCCTCCTTTGACGGAAACAGACTTGTAACTGTCGTCAAGGAGAGAATCATAACTAGGCCCAATCTTGAAAACACGGTCGTGGTTTGAACTTTTAGCAAAACTCTCAACAGAACTGTTTTTTCAAGAAGAAAACCACAGTCAGATTTGGTCACACACTTGTCGACCAACATCTTTCGAATCACTAATACAATCTTGTCTTAAAATTATTGGAATATGTAAAGCAACAATGGGAATAGTAAATAACTTTTACAGTGATCGAAATGATAAACAACAATGAGGACAACAACAAGTTGTCAATATCTTGATCTTGAATGAAACTTCATTATATAGAACTTGTATTCGAAAATACAAGAACATGAACTGCTACACTTGTGGCTTGTAGATCCGCTGAGTATACGAACAATTAGAGTCTTTCGTCTGTTAAGTAAACACTTGAAACACTTAGCAAACAATTAGATAAACCACAACACTACCGGCTGAGTCGAGAGATGACTCTCTGTCTTTAAGACAAGATTGTCCACGTATATAGGCTTTACGGAAGTATGGACAATAGTCTCTCAAGATGAAACAACAAACTATCAAGTGTGCAAAACCTACACAAATGATCTCAGCGAAGAACACGAATAATGAAGATTGCTAAGAGAAGGATTGATATCATGAAAATCTGATCTCTTCGTGGTGTTGTGAACTTGTTTTTCTGTTCATATTTCTTCACATTCTTCTATAGAATTGAGCCAAGGCTTCAATTTATAGGTGTGCAAGATGACCTTTCAAATGCCCCATAATGGAAATCAATTGCCATGTAATGGATGACATTTAACCCCCAAGTAATGCAGCAACATAATGGTCCAAGTAATGACCATTATTGGGCGTATTCAATGCCATTGAAACCCCTTCAACAACCAAAACTTTTGGGATTCTGTCGAGCAGTCACTGCCAATGAAGCGCCGTGACTCTGCCACATTAGCACCGCGACGCTAATTCAACACATACCTCACTGCCACTCCGGCACCGCGACCCTTCTCGGCTCCGCGACCCTTTTCCGACCCGTACCATCTTACACTTCGCACAATTCTTCCTTCGTTTACCAATGTGGAACACTTGTCATTTAGCAAATAACCATCCACCATTCTATGTCTCAAACATTTCACTTACGTACCAATATCTCTTTCATTAACGAAATTTACGATACTTGGCACTAAGATTGCACGTGTGTGGAAACGATATTTCCGACGTGCGGGGCCCAATTGTTCGAGTCATAAATAATGGGATAAACTTAATTCCACATTAGTAAATTTTCAACAAAATTATATCTGGGACCCTGGTTTAATGAGCTTATTCTTTAGAATATGTAAAAGAATTAGTTAAATAGCACAATGCGAGAATAATGAGTGTATGCAAATTGTGATTATGTTTAGGCAAACTCTGTATCTCTCATCCCCAATTCTTCTCTGGCTTCTAATCTCCTTCTAGTTCTCACCTATACTTAAATTCAGTTATTTTTCTATTGTTATTTAAATAATGTATAAATTTTAGATCATGATGTAATATTTTATCAATATGATTTTCAATTTTTAAACCATGGTCTAAATTGTCGAAAAAGGAAAATTTCTCGTACCAAGTCGCATCGTCTCCACGTAAGCTCGTAAATGCAAAATTATTTAAGAAAGATTAATAATATTTGATCTGGCGTTCAATAAATGGTGGGTCCAAAGCCCAGTGGATTATAACATGTACTACTAGACTACTAGTAAAGTACTTAAAAAGCCCCGGAGTCACAAGCGAGTTGGTAAGTGGTAAAGTGATTGTGGTACAAATACTCCGACGTCGAGTGCTTGAATTCGTATGGTGACAGTTTTTGCTTATGCTTAAATATTACAAGGGTTGTTGGTGGATTCGTGTCCCGTTGATCCATCCCTCCTTGCAGGGCTGACACTACTAGCTTGAAGCGCCAGGTGTCTCTCTCTTCTCCACCACTTCACGACAAATACATTCACTCATTTTCATATACACTCATCATTCACTTTTTTCTCTCTGAAATTTTTAGGGTTTCCAGATTCTTACTTTTCCAGCTTTCTCGATTTAGAAAGCGCTTCGATTGCCGATTTTTTTTCTTAATTTATGGATCGAGAAAAAAGTTGGAGCTGATTCGTGAATCTTATTCTGGATATTCTCACGTTCTTTGATTCCGATTTTCCTGCATGTTTTACAGAGATCGATCTGTTTATATGTTCAATTTTTGTTACCTTTGATGAAATCGTCGAATAAAAGTTGATTTTTAACTTGTATTCATGGTTATGGATCTACTTGAGATTCACCGAATCTACTCTTTTGATTGTAAGTTCAGATCCATCATGTTTCCTAATTTTCTCTCTCTCTTTCTGATCCTCAATTGAAGTGGAGATGGTATAATTCTTTTCCTAACTGTATTTAATTCGCTGAGTATATGTGGAAATGGTTTAATTATCCGTCTACTAATGCTTAAATAGTGTAGTTAAAGATATAGAGACGGTAACCGATAACTAATAGTTATCAGCCATTGTTATATATAAATTTTCATTCAGGAACAATCATTTGAGAAAAATAATGCAGTAATTCTACAAGGACTGTAGTTTTAACTTAGCTTGAGTTTTGATTTCCAGTTTTGCCAGTTTAACAGGCTTTGCAATTTTTTTTTAGGTATGTTTGTTTAATGAATTATCTGATGATCGTAGTTGCTGTTTTTTTTTTCCAGCTTCAAATTCAGGCAGTTAATGTGGAAAATCAAATTTAGATGTTATGCAATAGCTGCGTGAAGTTTGTGTTTTTTCAAGCTGCGCGTATTAATAAACACATTGAGCAAAGGCAATTTATCAAACTCATTAAAAGTGTGAATGCAACTCGTAGCATAAGTTATTCTTGGAATAGTCTATATACAGCGAGGAGAACGATGATGGTGGATACTGGTGCAACTGCTAAAGGAGGACCTGTTGTTGATGTTTCACCGGAGAAGGATGACAGTGGTGGTTACGCTAGTGGAGGATGGAAGAGGTGATTCATTTTAGCAAATGTACATTATTGTCTAACTTTCCGGACTATTGTAGATATGTATTATTTCAAGATAACCAGGGGCGGAGCTAGAGGGGTGTAAGGAGGTTCGTTTGAACCCCTTTGGCCAAAAAATCACACTGTATATATAATGTCAAATTACTTTTACATATAAATATTAGATACTGAATCCCCGTGGTAAAATTCCTGCCTCCACCGTTGATGATAACCAATAATAGTTATACCTAATGGAGAGTTTATGGATCGTAGGGTTTTTATGCAAAACTCATAGCGTTCGTGGTAGTTTCGATTTAGAGTCTTCCTGGATTATGTAGGCAGTAAGGCACATACTTTGCCCTGCATGGTGCTGATAAGATCCATGAAGCTTTGTGACTTTGTTCCTCTCGTGGCTGTGGTATGTACGCACAACGTTTGACTTGATCATCCAGATGTCTAAGGGGATGAGTGTGCATCCCTTGTCCAGCAATTAGTTTGCTTTTAACATATATTCCTGGATGTAAATTAGCTAACAAGACCTGTGTTTTCTAAGTTAGATATTAGCCTGCACTTGATGCCCAAAATATAGAAGAAGTTAGCATTGGATTGCGGACGAGTGTGGACAATTGATTCTAAAGTTTAGTATTACTCTCTCTTTCATCAGTTTCCTAAACTAGAACATTAAAAAGTTGATTCCTTGTTTACCTTGTCTTTTTCGTCCTAGCACAAGTTGTCAGCTTTTGGCTAATAACTTACTCCTCTGGAGTACAGATGCATGACGTAAGTTTTTAAGGACAGGCTTTGAAACATCAATATTCTACTTATGATGGAAGAACAGATGGTTTCTATTAATTCTTTTAGGCCTATCCCCAGACCCCACGTTGTGGGATTTCACTGGGTATGTTGTTGTTGTCATCTTTTAGGCCTATCCCCAACCCCACGTTGTGGGATTTCACTGGATATGTTGTTGTTGTCATCTTTTAGGCCTATGCTTTTTGAGATGTACCAATTTTTAAGTTCCAGTAGACTATTGTGACAAATCAATAAGAACTTCTTAGGGGATATTCATATGCCGAAAATCCTTCAACTATTAGAAGATTGCCTTGGTGATAGAGAATTTCTGATCTGCACATCTAAAAATGACTAGCTTTTGTATGCTAAGTTTTATTATTTAACTCCTAACCTAATTAGGCGACAAGTAGATATCTAACTGCTTCTAGTATTGATGATCGTCTGAGAGTGAGCTTTTTCTCCTTGCACTTGTTTCTTTACCCTAGCCATACAAAGGGGTGATGTTAATAAAGGTTTTGAGCTTAACGAGGTAAGTACTATACACAATGATGAGATATATATGTTGTTTCAGTTAACATAATACAGATTTCACTTGTATCACCATACATGTATAATGATGCTCATTGTATTTTGCTATGAGCAGCTCATACTTGTCAAAAGTCTTTTGAAGAAAGCTCATGCTTATTTTTCTCCTTTCCTGTTTGGCAGTGAAGATGGAAAACTGAGTTGTGGTTATTCAAGCTTTAGAGGGAAAAGAGCCACCATGGAGGATTTTTATGACATCAAAACTTCCAAAGTTGATGGAAAGACAGTTTGCTTATTTGGGATATTTGACGGTTAGAACTTGCCAATTCATCCTTCAGCTTGGAGTGTGATTTCGGATTTAAATAATGAAATGATAAATCAAACCTTATGAATCTTCCGGCTTGAAGCTTGTGTTTGCTATTCTTCATCTTTATATTAGTAGCTTAGTGTCTGCATGAAGTCAGGAGCAATTGTTTGCATGAATTGGTGAATGTAGGGTCTGCTTATTTTACAGAATAAATAGTTATTTTCCTGAAAACAGTTAGTTTTATTTTTTAAAACAAACAGCTCTTGTTTTAGTGTGTGGGAGAGAGCTGTTTTGTTTTCCGAAATACAAAAGAACTAGCCAGAAGGTTGTTTTCTGAAAACAATTCTTTTAACACACATAGCTTGTTCTTCTACAACAAATCAAAGGCCACATCTATCTTCTTGTTGTCGTCCAAAAATATAACCATACTAAAACTGAAGCAACATCAAACTGTGGTTGTACTGGAAATGCTACCTACAGTTCAAAAGAGAGGGATGCTCTACTGGAATGGAATTAATTGGAGTATTGGACCTAAAACTAGTGAGAGTTTGTACTCCTTTCTAAAATCACATACCCCTTGATCTAATTTCTTTAACTTCCTTTCTGTGGGGGCCTTAGGGAGAGGCGGTCCTCAGTGTAAGAGTAATCATGGCATCTACATGGGGATTCTGAAAGGCTGAAATGAATTTTCCATATAGCTTCAGCTTTTCGATTGCTCTTACTTGGCAGTTTACTAAACAGTTCTCCAATCTAAAACTGTATGTTAACTATCTCATCGTTGTAACTAATGACCACTTTTAGTAGTCTCAAATATTTTATATGAGTGTGCGACAACTTTGGCTCTTTTTGTGATGTTTGATTGTTGAGCTCTTACATTTCTGCAAACTAGGTAGAATAAGCATTTCTCCTCTTTTTTTTTGGGGTGTGTTTGCGTTGCTCTTTATTTGTGTCTTCTTACATTCCGCAGACAAGGTAGAATAAGCATCTTTCCGTTTTTTTTGTGTGTTTTCATTGCTCTTTATTTGTATGTTGAGAGAGATGGATTTTGACTTTTTTTAGTCATCATTTCATGTTACTGTAGGCCATGGTGGTTCCCGAGCAGCTGAGTTTCTGCGGGGACATCTCTTTCAGAATCTAATGAAACATCCATCGTTTTCAACGAACGCCAAGTTGGCCATAAGTGAGTCTTATATGTTGTCTTATGGATGCGTAATTTGAATCTCCACTTTTGTGCTTTCTCAATGGACTGGAAATCCGCTATCTGTCCATTGAAGCTGACATATTTATTTATCCATAACATCTGAAGTGTGTAGTGCATGATCATGGCAAGGGCAATGTACTTGAATAACACATAAATGGAAGAATACTGAAGCTTGGAAATTTCTCTCTGTCCTCTCTCCGTACTCTTAACACTGTTGAAGAGTTATGGATTACTTTCATCATATTGCAGGTGAAACGTATCAACAAACAGATATGGACTTCTTGGACTCTGAAAAAGATACTTTCCGGGATGATGGTTCCACTGCTTCAACAGCAGTTCTAGTTGGTAACCATCTCTATGTTGCCAATGTTGGAGATTCACGGACTATAATATCGAAGAGCGGAAAAGGTAACATCAGATCCATAATGGCTTAAAAGGTTCTGGAATTTGAGAATAGAAATAGTGGCAGATAGTTTCAGCAGCCACCAGGGGGCGAGGGATGATTCTTTTATTAGTGATTCATCTAAAAATGTGATATGGCGGGATGGGTAGATTACGTGATTTCTATAAACGCAAAATTGTGTCCTTTAAAACAGACATACAATGTTTACAAGATAACAACTAAGCAACGGAGTACAATTACTTAGGTTTTATTTTTTACGATAGTAAAATGTAGTAACTGATAGTATAGCTTGAAATTGAAGCAATAAATACTAGGTATCCACCAGGCTCCTGAAATCTTTACCATTCTCTTATGCCATATGCTGCATTTTGTATGGTAATATTTTTCTCATATGTTATAGTTTATCGCTTATTGTCACTCACTTGTCGGATTGTCACATACAATCTTGAGCAATTAGCACCTTGACAGGCTTTGCTAGACTCCTATTTAATTCAGTTTCATGCTTGACAGCAATTGCTCTTTCCGAGGATCATAAGCCCAATAGGACTGATGAGCGGAGGAGAATTGAAAATGCCGGAGGTGTTGTTATGTGGGCTGGTGAGGAATTTTCTCTGCCTAGAAAATATTGCTTGAATTGGGTTTCCTTGCCTGTTAATTAAAAGTTTCATCTTGTGGGTTGTCAGAAATGGAACATCATAGTGAATTTTCTGATGCTTTAAAAGTGTTTTTTCATAAATTAGTAATCTAATACAAAGATTCAACTTGCATGTCCTCCATTTGTTTCACATTGATGTAATATCATTGTGGCGCAGACAGTTGTCAAAGGGAGGATTATTAGGCTTCGTGGATGTAATTATAGAGGTTTGAAATGTCTGCAAATTATGAAGGATGGAAGAAGCTAAGGGAAGGAGACTTCTTTGTTCTCATAAAGTTTGGCTTGAATTTGTTGGTAGCCCTCCAGTTTCGTCTAAACATTCTGTAGGTGGTAGATTGGGTTGAGTGTTATAGGTCATCTGGGAATCAAGTCACTGTTGTATTTCTGTTAAAAGATGGTAATACATGCTTTAATTATGAGATGTTTAGTGCATGGGAGTGGAGGAGGTGTTCATCTGGAAATAGATGCTTTGCCTATATGGTAATGTCCACTTGCATCCACCTAACGAACTATTAATGAAGTAGCTAGTGAAGGAGACTTCATTGTTTTCATAAAGTTTGGCTTGAATTTTTCAGTATTCTCCAGTTTATACTTTCCATTCCGTGAGCAGTAGACAGGGCTGAGTGGCATGGATCATGTGAGAATCAAGTTACTCTTATACTTGTATTAAAATGTGGTTGCATGTGTGCATGCTACAATTATGAAATGTTTAGTGCATGGGAGTTGAGGAGATGTTCATCTGGAAATTGATGTTTTGTCTATGTGGTAACATCCACTTGCATCCATCTGACGACTATTTGTTTTTTCGGAAAACCCCATAGGATTAAATTCAGTCTGTTCTTCTAAGCATTAAACCTGATTATTCTCACATTTAATGAATGTCTTATTAGGTGAATGGACCCTTAGTGCTGTCTTATTTGGTTATGAAAGTGACCTCCGTGAAAGGTAACTTTGGTTATACCATTTATGCTTTCTGTTTCTTTATTATCAGGTACCTGGAGAGTTGGAGGTGTATTAGCAATGTCACGTGCTTTTGGCAACCGCATGTTGAAGCAATTTGTCGTTGCTGAACCGGAGATCCAGGTAGATTTAGCTATACTCTATTTTTTGCTTCTTTAGATGTGTATAAATGGAAGTCATAGGGGTTGGAGGACATGCACTGTTTAGCTTCCCCACCCGACCAAAAAAACAAAAAAACAAAAAGAATTGTTGGGAAATTGGCTTAGGATGTCCTATCCCATCCGGCAAGACCTGCGGGCCTACCTGCAAGCAGTCACTGGGTGTTTCAATATTTTTGTTTACATACTCTAGCGTTTATTTGAAGCCTAAATGAGGTGCATGTCAGTGCATGTGTTCTAGGGATTGTTAGAGTTTAGATTATGGGGAAGTGTATGCGACTTACACCTGACTCTTGCATTTCATGAACGAGTTCATCTCTAACTGCTGTGTGTCAGAGTTTTGTGTTACACTTATTTGGCTAAAACAGAAAAGATGTTTTAACTTTATTACATTCCTATCCAAAGAAGACTTAACTACTTGGGTTGTGGATAACATTCTTTTCCTTTTTTGGCTACAGAACCACCTGCTTCCTAATGAACTATTAATAAAAACCATTATTTCCACATCTCCTAAATCTTTGTGAGTTGCCAAGGCTAGTGTTTGACACTACCTTTTTGACAGTCTAGTCGTAGTAAAGTTAGCCTGCAAGGAGTGAAGAGTAAAGACCAAAGAATGATGTATTTAAAAGAATTAAACAATTAACCAAATTGGGTTGGGATGATAGAAGGGTGAAGGGCCTGCTAAGTTGGAAGGATTTATTTATGAAACAAAAGAGTTGGAGCCTTGAAGGCATTTGATATTTATGTCTCTTAATATGTTTCAGGATCAAGAGGTTGATGAGGAATTAGAACTACTCGTGCTTGCCAGTGATGGGCTCTGGGATGTTGTGCCGAATGAGGTAAGTCCTGTGCATGTACACATGCTTGCTTTACTTTCAGATGTCTTCCTTCCCTCCTTTTTCTTTCCGAGTCTTGCTGTTCCCCTTCTCCTGGCCTCCTCTCGATGGAGCGTGGCTTGAAGATATTTAGGCTATATACCAGTATTCTTGGAGACTGCTTTCACTGTTGTCAGCTCTCAAAACCTAAACTTCTGTACTGGCTTCTTCCTCCCTTGTGGGTGATCTCTTTAGACATTGTTGTTTCTGAGTTTAGCTGCTGACGTTGTTGTCATCTAGGATGCTATTTCACTGGCACAAGCAGAAGAAGAACCAGAAACAGCTGCTAGGAAGCTGACAGAAACTGCATTTACTCGGGGTAGTGCTGACAATATTACCTGCATAGTGGTGAAGTTTCATCATAAGAAGGCTGAACCGGAGGGGAGCCAGCAAGGTTGACGAATTTGTCGATGTTGCAGCTGCCTTTTCTGGAGCAAGGTTGCCTCAATGGGACGTCACCAGTGCAAATTGCTGACTACAGCATCAGAAGGGGCCGCCATTTTTTCATTCATTTATTTGCATTATTTTCATTCTGTTTTAACTGTGTTGTATTTAAGGTGTCTGTCGTGCGTGTGTTTTCTCTGTTTCTGTAGAGGTACTGTCTGGATAAACTTTACTGTGAAACGTAGTTAAAGTTTTAAAAAAAAAACTTGATAGTTCAAACTTTTAAAGTACTACCTGGCTGCATGGAACCATCAAAGGATTTCCATGCAATATGACATTTCAAAGATGTGATGAATGGCGTGCTACTTTTTGCAAGTAATTCTATGTATATAGTTAAGTTTTAAACCAAGTTGGTAAATGACAGGAAGCATTAGTCCCTTCTCAGAATTCAAGAGGATTTGCCAAGCACGTGCTAAGTTTTTTCTCCCTCCATCTTCTGGTAAGATGGGTTGTCCTGCCAGCAGAGAGGAGTGCTGGTAGTGTCTGGAATATGCAGTGTTAACTATCATAGGGTGCGATAGCGAATAGCAGTGTATGAAATATAACGCTGCACTTGCTCATGCCAAGGTATGTGTGCGAGTATGTGGTTCTGTGTAGTGAGAGTTAAACTAAAAGTTCTGTTCTCACTTCTCAGTTCAAATTAAGTTGAAAAATTACAGACGTGTTTTGGGGTTACAGTTGGGATCTTTTCTTTGAATAATTAGTGTTAAGTTTGGCTTGATGCCGGCTGCCCACAACTACGTGGAATATTAATGGGAAATGGACAGAATCAGCCATCCCGTTCAAACTATTGGTACCGGATGATTCAAATTTTCCCAAAAATCATTTTGTAGCTCTAAACTAATACCAACTCATTTTTTTTAATCCTTATCCAGCTCCTATCAGTAATATTAATATCTGTAAAGATTCTTTGATGACACGGTAAAGCAAACAAAATACACCAAGACTCTCACAAAGAAACAAATAAAAAAGAGCCAGAAAGAGCTGACGTCATTTATATTACTATTATTACTCCTTAATAACACTAGATAATATATACACGGTAAAGTTATATACCATACCCAAATACCCAAATTCCAAAGAGTGAAAACACGTGACTTTAGAAAACGAAAGCTTAACAGTGAGTGGTGAATCCAAACAAGATTCTAGAAATTTCATCTCATTCTTCAGCTATGCCACCCAATTCACACAGATAGAAAATTAAGTTAATTATTGAAATTGAAAAAAAAATCACATCCCAATTTTAGGTGTTCTGATGCTTAAAGAGAGGAAGAAATGAATTTTTATTGTATATTAAATATAAGCGTGATAAAAGTGTTAATAAACTAAACATTTCGAAAATTTGAACCTTCTCTGATAATGTAATAATTTATCAATGATATTCTTTTTGTACAACTCAAACCTTCAAAACCCAAAACCCTAATCTCTCTTCTTGCACCCTTACATCACCTTACTACACATTCTCTCTATCTTTTTGTTTTCAGTCTATGTATAGAAATTGTATCGTTGTAGTATAGAATATGTATCACTATTATATATATATATATATATATATATAAATGTACCATTGATGTATAGAATATGTATCCCTACGGTATGTGTATAGAAATTGTATTATTGTTGTATAGAATATATATCAACATTGTATATGTATAGAAACTGCACCATTAATGTATAGAATATGTATCCCTACAGTATGTGTATAGAAAATTGTATCATTTTTGTATAGAATATGTATCAATACTGTATATGTACATAAACTGTATCATTGTTGTATAGAATATGTATCCCTTTAGTATATAGTGTAGAATAATGTAATTCTCTTCGGTTGGAGGCTTCTATATGTGTGTGTGTGTGTGTGTGTGTTTACAACTACAAAATCTAATTGGAGAAGGATCTCTAAACCTAATTGGAGAAGGATATCTACTTTACATAATTACACTAGAATAATAATTACAGAATATATGGAGAATATTAATATATTCTCTATCACACCTCCTCGGTTGGAGCGGGAGTAGGCTGGACGCTGAGACTGGATATGAAGTCAAGGAACATCTACCGAGGAAGTCCCTTAGTGAATATATTTGTGTACTGATAGAAAGAGGGAACATATAACACCTGAACATGGACCATGGCAACCTTCTCACGAACAAAATGAATATCCATCTCAATATGTTTGGTTCGCTGATGTTGAACCGGGTTATGAGACAAGTAAACAACAGATATGTTATCACAGTAGACAAGAGATGTCTTACGTAAGGGACAATGAAGCTCTAGAAGGAGGTTTCTAAGAACAAATTTTGGCAACAATGTTCGCAACACCTCTATATTCTGCTTCTGCATTCGAACGAGAAAGTGTGGCTTGCCGTTTTGCAGAACATGAGATGAGATTATCACCCAAAATACACAATGGCTGGAAGTAGATCGACGTGTGTCTGGACAGCCTCCCCAATCTGCGTTCGTATATGATATCAGCTTGATCGGTACATATGGATAAAGATGTAACTCATAGTCAAGAGTATCCTTAACATACTAAATGATACGTTTAAGGGTTGTGAAATGAGGTTCCCTGGGATCATGCATGAACAAATACACCTGCTGAATCACATAAGCAATATCGAGTCTAGTGAAAGTAAGTTACTGAAGTGTACCACCGAGACTCCTATAAAGAGAAGGATCAAGCACCGGATCTCTGTCATTCGTGCTAAGCTTCGACTTAGAGTCGATTGGAGTGGGCATGATTTTTTGCAGTTTTCCATTTTAGCCTTGTAAACAATTTTTTTGGCATACTTACGCTGTGAAGATTGCATTCTCGGATCTGGTCACAGAAATCCCCAAGAAATAACTCAACTTACCCAAGTCTGTCATGCCAAATTCGAATTTGAGCATGGTAATGATCTCATTTTTCAGCACATCAGAAGAGTCAGTCAGGACAATATCGTCGACGTAGAGCAAAAGGTATGCAGTGTCATTACCTCGATGAAAAAAAAAGTGAGTTATCACTTTTGTTGCACATGAACCCAATTTGCAAGATATAAGTGGCAAAACGGTCATACCAAGCCCTGAGGGCTTATTTCAAGCCATAAAGTAACTTTCAAAGCAGACAGACATAGTGATGAGCCGAAGGATGCACAAATCCAGGTGGTTGATACATATATATGGTTTCTTTCAAATCCTCATGTAAGAACGTGTTTTTCACATCAAGTTGATGAATCGACTAATTCTTTTCCATATATATGCTCAAAACAGTGCGAATGGTGGCTGATTTAACCATTGGACTAAATGTCTCACCACAATCAACTCCCTCTTATTGTCACGTGGCATTAGCCACAAGTCTCGTCTTATGGCGTTCAAGCTCACCACTATAACTGAATTTGTGACGATATATTTACATGCAATGAATCACATTCACCCCTTCTGGTCTCGGGATAAGATCCCAAGTGTGATGTGTAGTAAGCGCATTAAATTCCTCACGCATGGCCGCATTCCAATTCGGGTCAAGCTTGTTAATTTTGTGTTTTTAGGTATAGGTAAGATGTTTTGAATGGATAGGTTAAAGTGAACTTTCGGTTTGAAAATCCCGTGTTCCATACGGTGGGTCGGAAGTGGGGACTTTTGGGCTGACAGGAAGTGAGGGCAGTGGGGATGGCGGGGGTTGTGGGGCCGTTGGGGCCAGAGAAATGGTTGATGGGTGCTGCTGGGATGTCGACAGTGAGTTGAGGCAGTGAGGCAGGGGACTGGTCGATGAAGGCAGGGGGTTGGGGCAGTGAGGCACGGGATTGGTCGACAGAGACAAAGGACTAGTCGACGGAGGCGGGGGGTTGGGGCAGTGAGGCAGGGGACTGGTCGACGGAGGCGGGGGGTTGGGGCAGTGAGGCAGGGGACCGGTCGACGTGACTGGAGCAGTATGTGGGGGGTGTTTGACGGGACTTGGGGTAGTGATGGGACAACGGGGGGGTAACCGTGACGGAACAATTGGAATATTAGCACTATGTATGCCATTTTGCAGGAGAGGGGAAGTGTCTGGGTCATTAAGGAAGTTGTAATCAGTGACTTGAAGTTGTTGAATGTTTGCAAATGGGAAAACGTTTTCCTTGAATGTGACATAGCGAGAGAGACTAGGATTTTATGCGTGGACAAATCATAGCATAAGTACCTCCTATGGTTCGACGAAAAACCTATGAAGACGCAAGGAGAGGTGCAATGTGCTAATTTATGAGGAGCCGTGGAGGCATATTTGGATGGCATAGACAACCGAAAATTCGAAGGTGATCATATGAAGGGATCCGACGAAATAAAATATCGGTAGGGGTTTTATTTTGAAGGGTACGGGTAGGTAATATATTAAGAAGGTATTCTACCATTTTTAACGTGTATACCCAAAAGGAAGGGGGAAGAGATGCATGAAACAGCATTGTACAGATCATATTGTTAATGATGTGGAGTATTCTTTCGGCTTTACCATTTTGAGGTGAGGTAAGGGGCACGAGAATCGAAACACCATGTCATTATCCGCACTAAATTTATGAAAGGGGGAATTGTCAAACTCACGACCATTGTCACATTGAAATGTTTTGATGTTTTTCTCAAACTGGATTTTAACATACACCTGAAATTCTCGAAAAGTGGAGTAAACTTGGGACTTATATTTTAGAGGATAAACCTAAAGAAAATGAGAGAAGTCATCCAAAAGCACCAAATAATATTTATGACTTACATTGTTAGTAATAAGGGATGTCCATAAATCCGCATGAATGATATCAAAAGGAAAAAAGTTACACTTAATGAGGACGTAAAAGGTAGTCTAACATGCTTCCCTAGAGGACAAGAGTAGCAGTTGAGGGTATAGTTCCCTTTATTACATTAAATTAAAATTTGACTTCTAAGAAAATTTAAAACTGATGCCCCTGGATACCCAAGTCTATTGTGTCAAGTTGATGGAGAGATTGTGGCTAGAGAGGTTTGTTGATTGACACTTGCAGCGGAAGTAGATGAGAAAGGATAGAGGTCCCCTACACTATTACATCTCGTAAGAGTTGTCCTCGTACGTAGGTCATTTAGAGAAAAATCAAAAGGGTCAAACTCAATACATAAAGAATTGTCACTAGCAAATTTTCTAACAGAGATCAAGTTTTTAATGATATTAGGTGGATATAGAACATTTTTAGGGAAAATGAGGGTGAAGTGGTGGAGTTTGAGTGGTGTCATAACCTTGAATTGGAATGCGATTGTCATTTTCGACCAGAATAGATTGAGGATTATTCAAGTTGAATAGTTGCGGAAGATTACTCGAGTTACGAATGAGGTGGGAAGTGGTGCCCGTATCCATGTACTAAGCATCGTCGAGAGAAAGTCATGTGGTTGCCGAAAGTAAGGAGAAAGATGAGGTTGTAGAGGCTACAAAATTTTGAGGAAGAGAAATTGGCTTCTGATGCAGGTGAAGGAATGTCGGAGCTTAAAGTTAAGAAACACACAAAGAATGTTCTTTTATGGCTCATTCACATTCACAACAGAGGAATCATCCACTGTGACATCAAGCCTGACAATATTTTCCTTGTGGGAACCAGATTGCAAAAATATACACAAATTGTTTATTATATGGTGTAAGGGGTTTGAGAAGAGACTAGAGTTTGATTTCTGATATCATATAGAATAGTGTAATTCTTCTCGATTGGAGACTTCTCATTAATGCAATATATATAGGTATTTACAATTACAAAACCTAATTGGAGAAGGATCTCTAAACCTAATTGGAGAAGATTATTTTATTCTCTATCATATATAAAAAAAATATATCATTGTTGTATAATTTATGTATAATACAATTAATAGTGTAGTGGCAAAGGTTACTTTCCAGTTGTACCTTAAAGTACAAACCTCTCACGAGCCAATTTAAGAACAATTGCATATGAAGAGTCTCAAACAATGATCCAGGTTCACTCATTGACCAAAATCTAAGTTAAATATTTTATTTTGATTTTTTGGGTTTACATCTGAGCATGTTCGTTGATCTTAGTTTTTAAAGAATTGAGGCAACATGTAGCTCTTGCTGCATAGACGATAGCAACTTTTAGAATGCAGCTGAGATAAATTAAAATCTCTACCAAGTGCTTTTGCACCTTTATTTCATCATTGAAGAAACAACGAATTGCTCAAAAAGCTTCAATGGCTGAAAAATATGAACATTACACACAACAATCATCTTGTTCATGCAAAAGATTTATAGAAGAACCCATCAACATACAAACCCAAGTACCTAATTTTTTTCTAATTAAAGATTGATATTTGCACTCCTCTCACCGTTGTCACGCTCAGATCTGAGCTCGTTTTGTATTTTTTTTCTTACTTCTTTGGGTTTGATCAGAGATTTTTTCTCCGGCGAATTATGTTGCTCCGTTTCTACCGCTTGGCCGGAAAACGTTAAACTCCGGACTGAAGAAAACCCATCTAGTGACGGAGAGAAGGAAACTGAATAACAATAGAGAATTGGGAAAGAGAAAAATTGAAGCTCAAAGAAGAGTATGAAGAAGGCATGAGAAAATGGCTAGAGATTGGCATTAATTTGCTCCCAAATGCCAATCCGGCTACTTATGGCAACTTGAGGTTAAAAGTTGTCTTATTATTATTATTATTTATTTTTTTAAAGCCACATGGTGTCCTTTTCCCAATATTAATTTTCATCCTCTAAAATCCATTGTAAATCTCGTCTTTCTAGTGATAAAGGGGACAAACATCACCCGCAAGGGTAGCCAAGTTGGTGTAGCAGCAGAGCGCGGGACCGCAAGGTCACGAGTTCGATCCCCTGCATAAACCTTCTTGGTTGAGCCTCGTCACACATGGCTTGCCAAGTGTGGTTAATCGGCTGACGTGGTTTGCATGCTATTACGTCAGTCCGGGGTTTACCATGTGCGCACTCGAGAGAGTAGCGGCTGCGGGTTCCTTCGTCAACAAAAAAAAAGGGACAAACATCAATATAAGTTGCAAAGTTGCCAAGATAAAGTTACTTTGCACGAGTAAAAAATTGATGTATTTATAAGGGTCGTCCTCGCATTGTATATGAGTTTTTTAAAAAATTCGTATCATTTTTCGTAGATTAGCATCTCGAGGTATAAAAAGAATATATTATATTTAATTTAGCTCTTTCATACTTACTATAACTAGTTATTTAATTTTTTATTTGCGGCTTTAAAGATAACATCAACTCTATTTATTGGTCTAAACAGGATATGACTTATTTAAAATACAACAACAACATATCCAGTGTAGTCCCACAACGCAGGATTTGGGGAGGGTAGAGTGTACGCATACCTTACCTCTACCTTGATAGGTAGAGCGGTTGTTTCCGAGAGACCCTCGGCTCAGGACAAGCACAACAGGAAAAAAAAGTCAGACCCGATCAAAAATTTAAAGCAGTAAGAAAATGTTGCTAGCAAATGCGAATACGTCGTGATAGCGCATCCTGAAAAGAAGCAGAAACTATGCAGATAAATGAGATAAATCAAGTACATTCAAGAACGCATAACAGAAGAAATAAAACTACAGAATACTATAGAGCGATACTATGCCTATTCGTATGATATGCTAAACATGCCTACAGTAATAACACTACACCTACCAATTTGTAAGCGTAAGTAGGACTACGCTCGACTACCTACTATCCTTCTACCCTAATATGTGACCTCCACAACCCATTATCTAAGGTCATGTCCTCAGTAAGTCTCGCATGCTCCATATCTCGTCTAATCACCTCGCCCTAATATTTTTTCGGCCTACCTCTACCCCTCATGAACCCTTCCATAACCAACCTCTCACACCTCCGCACTAGGGCATTTGTGTCTCTCCTCTGCACATGTCCAAACCATCTCAGCCTCGTTTATCGTATCTTATCCTCCACTGAGGCCACTCCAACTCTGCCCCAGATATCTTCATTTCTAATCATATCATTTCCTTGTATATACACACATCCATCTCAGCATATTCATCTCCATCACTCTCATCCTTTGGGTGTGCGATGCCTTGACTTACCAACACTCCGCTCATACAACATAGTCGGTCTAACCACCTCCCTATAAAACTTATCTTTTAGCTTTGGTGGCACATTTTTGTCGCACAAGACTCCAGATGCAAGCCTCAATTTCATCCAATACGATGTGTGACATTGTCATCAATCTCTCCATTCTCTTGGATAATAGATCTGAGGTACTTGAAGCTTACTTGCTTAGGAATGACCTGGGTCCCAAGCCTCACCTCTACGCTTGTCTCACGGTCGCTCTCGTTGCTGAACTTGCACTCCAAGTATTATGTCTTGGTACTACTCAGCCTTAACACTTTAGGCTCCAGGGTCTGTCTCCAAACCTCCAGCTTAGCGTTCACTCTGCTGCGAGTCTCATCAATCAGGACTGTGTCATATGCGAATAACATACACCATGGCACATCCTCTTGGATTTGTCGCGTCAGACCATCCATCACCAAGGCAAATAAGAATAGGCTAAGAGATGATCCCTGGTGCAGCCCCATCATCACAGGAAAGTGATCTGAGTCTCCTCTCACTGTCTGTACCCTGGTCTTGGCTCCATCATACATATCCTTAATCGCCCTAGTGTACGCCACAGGTACACCTTTAGCCTCCAAACATCTCTAGAGAACCTCTCTATGGACTTTATTGTATGCTTTCTCGAGGTCGATGAACACCATATGTAAGTCTCTATTCCTCTCCCTATACAGCTCCACCAACCTCATCATAAGATGGATGACTTCTGTAGTTGAAGCCCCAGGCATGAATCCAAACTGGTTTTCGAAAATAGACACGCCTCTTCTCACCCTCATCTCCACGACCCTTTCCCAAACTTTCATAGTGTGGCTTTGCAGCTTGATACCCTTATAGTTGTTACAACTTTGGATATCACATTTGTTCTTGTACAAATGCACCATTGTACTCCACTTCCATTATTCGGGCATTCTCGGCGTCTTAAAAATGACGTTCAATAGCTCAGTCAGCCACTTCAAGCCTGCCATGCATGTGCTCTTCCAAAATTCAACTGAGATCTCATTCGACCCGGTCGCTCGTCCCCCGCTCATCCTGCGAACAACGCCTTTGACCTCCTCAATATTAATGCTTCTACAATACCTGAAATCTCGGTACCTACCTGATTGCTCCAGCCCTCCCAACACAATGTCTCGATCTCCTTCTTCGTTCAAGAGTTTATAGAAGTAAGACTGCAACCTCTGCCTAATATGCGTGTCTTCCACCAGTACTTTGTCGTTCTCGTCCTTGACGCACCTCACGTGATCAAAGTTGCGGACCCTTCTCTCTCTCGCCTTGGCAAGTCTGTACAACTTTTTCTCCCCATTTTTCCCTCTAATTCAACGTATAGGCGTTCAAAAGCCACCGTTTTCGTCGCCGTGATCGCTAGCTTTGCCTCCTTCCTCGCCATCGTATATAGTTCTCTATTCGTCAATTTCTCCACCTCATCCTTGCTTTTTACCAGTTTCGCATACGTCATTTTCTTCACATCCACCTTCTCTTGAACTTCACCAGTCACCTTAATGCCCACCACGGCTACCCTGCGAGACCCCTAACACTTCTCTAGCCACCTTCCGAATGTAACTGGCTATTTTATCCCACATATCCCCAAGCCCCATTGGCCGTCAACCTCTCCCCCATCTCCTTTGTACTAGTTATGGTCAAACTCTCCCATTTGATTCTCAACATGTCATCCACAACCCTTCTCTTCTTCTCCATCTTAATCTCCAAATTCATCACCAAAAGCTTATGTTGGGTTGTAAGACACTCTTTTGAAATAACCTTGCAGTCTTTACAAAGGACATTGTCAACCTTCCTAAGGAGCAAAAAGTATATCTGACTCTTAGTCACCGAACTACGGAAGCGACCAATTGCTCCTCTTTTTTCATGAATTTCGAATTGGCTATCACCAACCCAAAAGTTCTAGCTAACTCTAAAAGTGAGACGCCTCCCTCGTTCCTGTCCCCGATGTCATAGCCTCCACGCACGTCATCGTAGCCCCCTGGAAGTGACCCGACATACCCGACATGTCCATTGAAATCTCCTCCCACAAATAACTTCTCAGTGGGTGGTACACCTGCCACCACCTCGTCCAACTCCTCCCAAAAACGCTTTTTCTCCTCCTCGGCCAAGCCCCCCTGCGGCGCGTAAGCACTAATAATGTTCATAGTGGACCCTCCAACTACCAACTTAATCGACATCATCCTATCGTTGACCCTCCTAACCTCAACCACATGGTCCCTTAGCTCGTTGTCTACCAAAATGCCTACCCCATTCCTATACCCCGACCTACCAGAGAACCATAACTTATACACGTCCACCTCATTAGCCTTAGGTGCTACCCATTTAGTCTCCCGGACACATGCTATATTAATCTTCCTCTTCTTAAGAATCTTGACTAGCTCTATGGACTTCCCTGTTAAAGTCCCAAAGTTCCAAGACCCTATTCTCAGCCTAGTACCTCCCCTACCCCACTTACCCCCCTATACCCGTCAACTTCCTTAGCCTTAGGTCCTACCCACTTATTTAAAATGAACAAGAAAGTATTTTGTTTTCAAAAAAATGGAGGGAAGAAAAAGATCATCACTTCCTGGTCTTATAGAATCAGAGACTAAATACATGACGATTCATCACGGGCTAGGACTTTCGAATTAGGAAATGGATATGCTATTAATAGGGAGGTGACATTTCTTTTACAATACAAAACCAAGATCTCCTTTCAATACGGGCTCAGAGGTCGACCTCATCCGAGCCAAAGCTAGACAAGACTTCAGAGCTTAGTCCACATCGAGAAAATATGTTCATAAGAACGGCAATTGAATTTTTTTTTCCAATAACATGGGGAAAAGCCGTCATAAAAAAAGAAGAAGTAATTTCATACAAAATTCAAATATACAAACTCAAATCAATTCGGCTAAAGATGAAAGTGCGAAAGATGATGAACAACTGAACAACACAAAGAAAAGAGGAAAAAAATTGAAAAATATTAATTTTCGGCTTAATTAATCGTTAAAACTATACTGCGGCATCAAAGTGTAGCAAATTTTCTATACCATTAAAGTTCAGCCATGTTTCTTGCTACAATGTACCTCGTTAACATGACTTTCATCTTTCATCGCGTCTTGTCTTTGGCGGAAGCACAATTCACCGAATTGTACGATAAGGGTTCTACTGACTTGATTTATACGTGATCATACGCGTCAGGATAGCACTGCTATTACTCAGCCCCTGGCACTTGATGACGCTTTTGAGGTACAACCTCCTCTATCAATCGGGGTGTCAAGTGAGGGTATTGAGGATTTCGACTACTACAGTCCGATTAATGTCAGCTTATTTTCCCTCGAATCATTTTTTGGGGAGGGGGAGTGCAGTACATGCTAGGACATCTCTAATGTTGGAGAAATAGGATCATCCTTCGTCATTTTGGACTTGCACTAATTTCCTTTTACTTTTAGTAGTATATCTCATACACATATTTTACAATAATATATATGTAATTTAAAAATATTTTAACTAATTGACATGAGATGCACGAGATGCATGTGCAAGACATAAGATACAAGTGTGCCGCACGCAGAAGTTAGGTTTATTGAATATATTTGAGACTTCTTATTAAGATTTGACTTTAGGCCTCCAATTCCATTAAACCGCCTATAGTTAAAAGACTTAACGTGGCATCATATTTCACTTCCCTCGCGTTATTTAGAAAGTCATCACAAACTCTTTGCTATATATCTCTACGGGTGTATGGAGTTTAATCTTCAAAAATTATGATCGAGGGTAAGAGAAACACTGAATAATCTAAATATCAAACTTGCAAACAATAACAATTTTAAGTTTGGTCTCATAAGAATTGACTATCTGAAATATGTTGGGCATACAATAATTGGAAAATACTTATATTGATGTATAAGGGTGTCAAATGAGCGGATTGAACTGAATTTAAGCGGATCACATTGAAAGCGTTAATAAATGGGTGAGTAAAAAATTATTTGGTCTGAAATGAACTAAGAAACGGGCCATAATCTAGTCCGTCCAATTTTTATTAAGTTTTTAATTTTTTTGTTTGATACTTTTTATTATTTATTAAGTACCTAATAAAAATAATTACTTTTTTTATGACACAAAAGAATCCGATTAAAAGTATTACCGGTGCTCTCATTATAACGATGTGAGAGAAAATAGAGCAAAATGTGCGGTGAATACTATAGTTGGCTGAAAAAAGAAGTAGCTTACATTTTTAAAGAATTCCAATAACACTATCATCTTATATTTCTAATTATTTTCGCTTTATTCATTTTTACTTTTGATAAAACATAAACAAAATAACAATGTGAAAATTTATTCCTCAAAATTAGAAAGCTGCTGCTAGTTAGTTGTTGGAAATTAGCCTTTGGCGGGAGTTGCGACCGACCAACTTTAACGGCTTAAACACTAGTGTTACGTATGTTGGAGAATCCGGTTCTTCACACATGCATGATCTACTAAGTACGTAGATAACTATAGGGCCAAGAATCGTCTAATTTCATTGAGAAATGAAAGAGATATTGGTTCACGAAGTAAGGTGTTTGAAGCATGGAAAAGTGTGGTGTGTGATCAATTCTCCCTCATCGGTAGAGGAAGAAAGAATTGTTGTGTATATAAGACTCGAAATTGGTTTGGGGTTTGGGACCCCAAGGGGTATCCCATGTGTTTAAAGGAGGGAGGACCTAGATGTGCTTCGGTTCAAGGAAAGACCACACGCGCGCCGCCGCCGCCCGCCCGTCCGGTTCCGAGTTCCGGGTTCCGGGTTCACGGGTTCATGGGCTGTGGGCCTTCTGATATTATCTTTTTGGGACAGAGAACTTTGCCAGAAGTACAGTTTGGTCCCTGAAGTTTTCAGAAAGTCAGAATTTCGACGGTCAGAACAGAAACGCCAAGCACTCAATTCAGCCATTTATTTTGGCTGAATTACTCCTTCTATAATGGCCAAATCCGTTGGTCTTTCACCATTTATTTTGGTGGCTTTTACTACCTACATAATGGCCATTATTTGGCCAATAATGGATGTTATGGAGGCAGTTAAACAGCCCACCCTCACCTATATAAACACCCCTTACACCATTGTTGAGGCACACAAAACATATACGAAAATACACAACCAGAAAATCAGTTTTCTTCCTACAACTTCAAGCATCATTTCGTTGCTCAATATGCTTCACGGTAGCATTTGAGTTTCCTTTGCTCAATTGTTCCATTGTTGTTTTATCTTGGGAGACGAATTGTCCAGGACGTATAAAGGATACATACGGGGAAATATTGTCTTAAGGACAGAGTGCCACACTCGACTCATCAAAAAACAGTTTTTCAGTTTTTCTTGTTCATCTTTGTAATTTTCAGATTTCTAGTTGAATTGTAATTTCAATTCTTACATTAGCAGTTACTTGTAATTCCCGTTTCTGCAACCTTTGTAATACCAACATTAGTTTGGTAGAAGCGAACTTTTGATATGTGTATTTTTATCCTAAGAAAATCAAAAGCACTCAACTTTGGGGGATTTTTTATTTTTTCAATTTCATCTACTATTCAAAATTACACATTTCTTCTCCAAAAATATTGATCAAAACCTTTGTTCCCTAAAATAAGTATCTTTTTTTTAAAAAAACACCTTCCACCTTTAAAACGATTAACCAAATAGGATATAAAATGAAATAGGTGTAGGTTCTATGCATTATCGGTATATAAAAATTCAATATTCACATAACCGGCTACAAGTGAATATCTAAGATAAACATTAAAATAACCTTATTTGAAATGGTAAAACTACGCGACCAGCCATGTCATTAGGGATGGCAACGGATCGAATCTGGACCGGATCCTACTAGATCCAGATTCAGATCCGTTTTCATACCTGGATCCTGATCGGGTCCATAAAAATCATATCCAAATTTGAATCTATCGGATCCACCGGGTCCACGGATCGGATCGGGATCCACATATAAAATTTGTTGCCTTGAATAATATTTCCAAATATGGAACTACTCATCAGCATTTTCAGTAGCTCAAGATACAAGAGAAGATATGAGAATGTGAAAACAATAAAGAGGGTAGGTTGAAGAAAAAACAAGCGAAGAAGATAGATTATTCTTTGCACAAACTGAACTGCAGAGAAAATATTATTAAAACTAGGGAAAGATAACAAGCTATACCTATCACGCTTTGAACATCTTTTCTAGGTAAGGTAGATTAACTAGATTGTTCTTCAGAGGACCAAAAATCATGTATTGGCATACTCTTCAAGAACATTTGATGAAAAAAAAAAAGACTAACTATAAAAAGAACCCCTCAATTGCTCATGCTTCCCGTATTCTCGTACCTACTTCCACTTCCTCTAAATACAGTATTTTATGGTGATCTACAATAACATTCACGATAATTTAATCAATTCTCACACATAGCTTGTGCTACTCTAGGAATATGATCAATCATGAAGATTAAATTACTCACTCTGATATTGAACTTATTTTTCATTTTTGTGCGGTGATAACCCATATATAATCCAACTAAGATTATAAAAGCACCACCAATGTAGAGAAAGCAGTGCTTCTTTGTTACAATGAATGCCAACATGCTTAGGAGAGCAACAAGAGTGAGAATCAAATAGATAGAGCCCTGCAGAACGTAAAAATTTGTTTTAGTGCACGAGTATATTATCGAAAGTTGACAAATCAATGTGAAAGTACTAAACAATAAATTTTCTTCAGTTCTTATATGATCTCGCTAACATTTTGAAAATCGATACAATTAGATACTTATACCAGACATTGTGTAATGAAGCTCAGAGTAGCACAATATATTACTTATTTTTCTACATTAAGATATACAATAAACAATCATTTAAACCCTTTCTAATCCTAGCCAATCTATGTTGACCAGGTAAATTAACAATTTAAGATAGATTAACCAACTAGTAATACATAATTTTAAAAGGACATAGCTAATCACTATAACAGAAATAAATTTAAAGAAAACTTTGACCAAGAACTTGAGGGGGTGGGTAGGTCAACATAGATTTTGAAGAACTTATAGATACATTTAATAAAAAACGGATCCACAGGTCGGATCTGGACCAGATACGGATCTCAAATACAAGATTCAGATCCGTCAGAAACAGATCCGGGTCCGATCCGGATCTGTCGGATCCAAATTTTGAAGATCCATATCCTATAAAATGGATCAGGATCAACCGGATCCGGACCGGGTCCAGGATCCATTGCCATCTCTACCTGTCATACATAGAGCCAGTAACTTCTATCAAGAATGGATTGCGTCATGTATTAATGATAATTATTATTTTGTGTTTGAACCAGATTTTATTGTTATTACCTCTGTTCCAATTTATATGACACTTTTCTTTTTAATCAGTTCAAAAAAGAATAACACATTTTCTTATTTGACAATAATTTAACTTTAAACTTTATCTTTTACATTTAACGAGATGATTATAACCACTCAAATATATTTGACTTATTTTAGACCACAAGATTCAAAAGCCTTCATTTATTTCTTAAACTTTCTGCTCATTCAAACTACATCATATAAATTAGAGCGGAAGGAGTAAATGTTTCCTCCTGATCCGGGTATTCTGCAATGCAACATTGATGCTTCATGTGATCTTAACTATTGAAGGGCAGAGGTCGGTATGTTAATTTGTGATACTTATGGAAACTTTGTTAGAGGATTTAGTTCACCACTAGAAGCTTCATATGATGCACTAATGGCTGAAATCGTAACAGTCCATGAAGCTTTGAGCTGGTTGAAGAACCACTACCGCACATCTCTATTGTTAGTGAGATGAATTGTCTTTTGGCTAAGCAAGCATTGGAAAAATCTAAGTGGCAATTCTTATTTTAATATTATTGTGCAAGATTGTAAAGCACTTGTGTGTGAGTTTACATCTATATATCTTCGCCTATGTTAAACGACCCGCGAATCAGTGTGTCCACATGTTAGCTAGAGCTGCAAGTTCTATGTATGACACTATGGAGTGGATTGCGCATCCCCGAATATGATTTATGATGTACTCATTTATGATATGAATAATTTTTTAGTTGATTGCTTCTTTTCAATTAAAAAAACAACTTACTTCCTTTGATCTATTTTATTTGTCATGTTTCTTTTTTCTTTTACAGACCCCTCAAGACATCACTAACTAAAAGAATAATTTGACTAAATTATCTATTTTTTTTTGTCTCAATTTAAAATTATTATCTTTTTCACCACATTGATCTCTCCACATCTAAAAAAGGTAAAGATGAAGACTAATGATTAATTGTATCTTAATTTTCTAAATAATTATTATTCTGAATCAGTTATTTTTTTGTAAACACCACGACTAAATAGGAAGGAGGGAGTAGTAAAAATATTACTCAATCTGTCTCGATTTATATAGCACTTTGCGCTTCTTGAGATTGAATTACGTGAACTCTAATTAATATTTTAAAAAATATTTTTATCATATTAATATGAGAAGAATGTAACTTATAGTACTTATGTATAGTTTTTGAGCATTTGTATCTTAACTTAAAATATTATTTTGATCTAGCCCCGAGCAATCTACGTTTGTAATCTCGTATATTTCGCTTCTCCGACATTTTACTGACTTTCCCCCCATCTTTTTGCAAAAAGCCGCTCCACAGTGGTAAAGTCTCATCTTGTGTGTTGACTGAAGTTACAATACATAAATTGAGACGAATAGAATAACTGACATGCTATCACAAATTAAATTATAACGATAGTGACAACAGATTAAGCTCCCATTTGACATAGGTTTTGAAGTTGAAACTTGAAATTGGAAAATTTGAGTTTTTGAAATTGTGATTTTTGGAATTTGAAATTGTTTTTGAACATGCATTGATTTTTTTTTTGAAGTTTAGTGAGTGGGAGCAAAATTTCTCCCAAAAACTGATCCGAGCCAATTTCTAGAACTTGAAATATTTTAAAGAAAAATTCTTAAAATCTGACCAAATTTCATAACCAAACACATATTGAAGATAAATTTTCAAAATTTGATCCAAAATCAATCGTCAAAGGGTCATTTACACTTTTGTCCTGTTTTGTACCGGTCTTTTATTTTTGTTCTCAAATAGAACTTATGCTTTACAAAGTATAAATTCTTTAAAGGATCCGATATAACTTGTGTCAGATTTTTGAAGAACTTATGCTCCAAAAGACATAAATTCTATTTGAAGGATAAAAATTAAAGATAAACTCATTTGAAGGGGAAAACGTGCAAAAAATATATGGTCTAACGCTAGTTTAGATTGTCGGTGCATATAATTTAAATCCAAATGAAAGAATATGGAAGGTTTTATACAAAAAATAACTATAGTTAAGATGCATGGTTTGTTAACTATGGTTAAGAATTGTATTTAAAAAGTAACCATAGTTAAGATCCATGATTTGTTAACTCTGGTAATAGAAAAATATAAAACAAGCCAATGCCTAGCTGTTCATTTCCCAAATTTTAGAGATTGTATTTGGGCATTTTAGGGTTGTTCTTGGGCTCGACAAAAACAAAATTAGTTCTTCAAAGAGTCCGTCTTTTTCTACTCCAATTTGGTGGGAAAATTTTTCGATTGAAATGCTCATTTGCTGCACATATGGGTTAGTTTCTCATCTTTCATTTCGAAATTTTTAGTTACTGAAATTTAGGGTTTCTATTTTTCGCGACAAATTAAAATGTGAAATTGGGCCGTTACGACCCGGTAATGCTGCAGATCCATTTTGTATCTCGTTGTTCGAACTTATTTTTACTTCGTATGTATGGTTCTTTTGTGATTTCGGATCGTTGTTTTGGTTTCCCATTTTGGGGTTTTGTCGGTTCAAACCGCTTATTAATTATACTTTGGTGGAGTTAATTGTACTGTTGTTTACTTGAGTTGTCAGTGGCATAAAAGTTTGAATTTTTTTAAGCTGGACAAAGTAATGGGTCACATTAAGGTTAAGTTCTTATTGTGTAGTTGGATTGGTGTTGTTACAAATACTGAAATGATAACAAAAATGTGCTTAGCTTGAGTAGCTCTGCAGTTTTTGGGTACTTGATACTTTTGGGAGCAGTTAATTCGTTGTCCGAGTTACGTCCCGGATCATCCCATAGTCGAGTTTGCCTTCACTCCAGAGGATTTGGGGTGGGAAAAACTCTATATGATCCCCTCATGTTTTTATTTCTTTCTTTCATTTTGGAGTATATTTTTCAGGTTTTGTTTGGGGTTGGGGGGTGGGGGTGGGGGAGAGCTGATAAGACTAGGGCTGACCAATGGGACGGGAAGGGACAAAACGGGATTAGGGGGACGGGGATTTGGGGGATGGTGGAGTGGGTCGGGATTAGGGGGACGGGGATTTGGGGGATGGTGGAGTGGGTCGGGATTAGGGGGACGGGGATTTGGGGGATGGTGGAGTGGGTCGGGATTAGGGGGACGTGATTAGGGGGATAGGATGTAGTCCCATCCCGTCCCACATCCCACCATCAGATTCCCTCGGGATTTGGGGGGACGGGATGGGACAGGATGGGACATGAAGGGGGATTTGGGGGACTTTTAAAAACTTTTTTCTAGACACTTAATTTTAAAAATATATATATTTAAACACTTAAATAATTGAACAAGATAGTAAAAAAACATCCCAAGGCTAATTGACTCTTATATTATTTAATAGAAATATGAGTTTTTTCTAATACAATTTCAAAATTGCAAATTTGTTTCGTAGTTGAAAAGTTGCAAATCACATAGTAAAATTGGCGTTAAAAAAATTACATATGCAATCATGCTTTTTTTAATTTTCTGACAATCTTTTAAGGATCTTCTATTTGAATTGAAATTTGTTGGTCAAATTGTTCGACGTCGCTTCCTGCTTCTTCGGATAAAATTTCGTTGTAATTGTAGTCATCTTCTTCATTGATCTCTGGTTGACCGCACCTTCTGCGCTCCTCTCTAATCTAATCTCTAAATAAAACTGCAATCTCCAAACTGTCTTCCGCCAATGAGTGAATGTGCTCTCTTATTTGAAACCTTCCGGCACAAAAAGTTCTTTCAGTAGATGACAGATGACGCTTGAATATTCAACACATCTCGGACCATCTTTGATAGAGTCGGAAATGTCTTTTGATTCTCCCTCCAGTATTTCAGCAAGTCATTCATGTCCATTTTCATTAGCAATTGATTCGAACAGTACAACACCCTGCAAAACATAAACATCAAACTCGCTAATTTGTGAAGCACTTGAACCACTGTACATTCTATTTCAAGGGCTTTGAATACTTGAAGCAGAAACCACATGTTTTTTATAAGACTGACATGAAGTAGAAGAGGATGGTACATAAGCTGATTGATTATTTGCACTTCTCTTGGTAATACATATATATAGTTTTGCATTGTGTTTGTATGCTAGAGATAACATGTTCTTTAGTTGGTTCTGTTTCAAGTATTTTTAGGCATTCATAAATCGTTTCAATGAGGGCATTACAACCGTCAACTCTAATAGTAGGATTTAATACAACACCAATAACATTCACCTCGTTCCATTTAATTATGCAAATAAAGAATTAAAGTTGAGAAAATTAAGTACGATAATTAAAATTAAACAATAATAATTTCAATAAAAGAAGGAACGAGTGTACCAAACGCCGACGTGTAATCGAGGTTGAAAATTGAAACTTTGCTCGATGACCCTCAAGCTAGTTGCCAAGTTTTACTCCCAATTTTTGAACTTTGATAGAAATTAGCAAATAAAATATAATATTTAGTATGCAATTTAGACTTGTAAAGAGAGATTTGGGAAATGGTAGGAAGATTTGTGAGAAAAATGAAGTATTTATAGTTGAGAAATAGGGTTTATGTGTAAATATACTAACTTAGGGGTTAAAAATAAATATTAAGGGATTGGGGGTTTATGGGGTGTTGAGGGGCCAAAATGGCGGTTTGTAGACGTTGCCAACGGCTAGATTGCAAATGGTCGTTTGTGCAACGGTTACTTTTTGGCAGAAATGGGGTTGGGGTTGGGGGCAGTGCGGGATGGAGAGGGACCGGGATAGGCGGGACATGCGCTTGTCGCATCCCGATTTCAAACCCGACTAGAGTCAATCCCTATCACCTAATTCACCCAGCGACATCGGGGCCCGATCGGGCCGGACCGGGGCGGGATCGGGTTGTCCCGGCCCACTGGCCAGCCTTAGATAAGACTGTGTGATGAGTTTATCTATTGAAAGATTCATCTTTGTTCGAGTCTTTGGAGTTCAGAAGTGAGTTGGTTACTGTGTTTAGGGAAGATAGTATGTGTTGTAAAGACTAAATTTTTGGAGAGATTGAGCGAGAATTTTTTACCATTGCAAGTGTCTAAAGTAAGTGTACGAAATTTGGAAATTTTAATGCATGTTACAACTTAAATGTTATAGAATGGGAAAATGTGGAAAAGATAGAAATAGAAGTTCTCACTCTTGTAAGGTTCAGAGGAAGTCGTAACTAATCCACTTACTAAGATTTATTTCTATCTTGCTTCTCAATGGAGTTACGTTGACATCTATTACTTGAAAGACTGGACGTTGAGTTAATCCTCTCACAGTTGGAAGCAAAGCTCAGAACGAAGATTTCCGTACTTGGTCAAAGAGTAATCTTGTACCTCAAATTTTGACATTTGACTGGTCTGAGGGTACTATTTGTTATAGAAAGCAACCATATAGTCTAAACCTCCCAAAGTAGGGGTAAGGTCTGCATGCACTCTACCCTCCCCACCCAGACCCCACTTTGTGGGATTTCATTGGGTGTTGTTGTTATTGTTGTTATAGTCTAACTAAATGTGATAGTAGCTGCTAACTTCATCCAACTTTTCTGCATAGTAAAACCGCCATAAATGTCACTGTTAACAAGATATTGTGCATCAGAAACTTCAGGACCTCAATTGTGCTAAAGAAAGAACCGCATTGCTTTAAAACCTGGATTGTAAAAGTTGCTTGAAATGGAATACAAGCAAATTTTAGGGGTTTTCCTGTCCTGTTGCATACCTTTCATTGGCCTTTTGGCTAAGATCAAGAACACCATCTTTACCCTGTCCTGTTGCATATAATTTTGCATCGTTCGATTTCCAGAGAGGTAGGTGTCGGTCTTAGTTAATCAATCACATATTTTGTCTGATGGATCCAGAATGTCTATCTTGACTACCATTTACCAGGTTCAAAAGTCTATTGTTGTCAACAACAATTAGTGGCCAGTGACCAGTAAGCTTGAGGCACTAGATTATGTGTATGTCTATATGCATTGGCGTACATGTGCATGGTTCTTCTTGGTATTTAAATTCTATTATTTTTCTCTGTTATGTTGGTTTTTGGCTGAAACCTTGACCAATACATGTCATATGTTTTTTTTTTGGTTTTGGAACTTTAATGGCGTATTTCTAACAGCTGTTGACCTCTCCCTTGTTGTGAATCAGGTATTAGATGATTTGAAGGATACTGCTTTAAGAAGGGGAATAGATTGAGTCATCAGTAGCTCATATTCACATGAAAATGCTTTATCTATTCTGGTTGTTTCAGTGTTACTGAATGGCGTACTGATTGGCGATCACCAAAGGAACTTTCTAAATCACATTCACAAACTATGGAGTGCAATAAAGATGAGGCCTTCAGAGCAAAAACAATTGCAGAGCGGAAGCTCGAACAGAAGGATTATGCTGGTGCAAAGAAATTTGCCTTGAAAGCTCAGGCCTTGTATCCGGGGCTGGACAGTCTAACCCAGATGTTAACAACACTTGATGTCTATATCTCTGCCGAAAATAAAATAAGTGGGGAAGTGGATTGGTATGGGGTACTTGGTGTGAGCCCCTCAACTGATGATGAAACAGTGAGGAGACAGTACAGGAAGCTAGCTCTCGTCCTCCACCCTGATAAAAACAAATCTGTTGGTGCTGAAGGTGCATTTAAACTTCTCTCAGAGGCTTGGAGCTTGTTATCTGATAAATCCAAGAGGTTGGCATATAACCAGAGGAGGAGTTCAAAAGGATTCCAGCAGAAAGTTCCAGTGCAGTCAGGTGGTCCATCAGCACCTCCACGAAATGGATTTCATAATTTTACTAGTAGGACAAATCCAGGTTCAAAGACACAGAAAAATGCTTCTCGGATGCCCTCTGCATCAGTTAATTCTTCATCCAATCAAAGAAGTGATACTTTCTGGACCATTTGCCACCGATGCAAGATGCATTATGAGTATTTGAAGATATATCTTAACCACACCCTTCTTTGCCCCAACTGTCATGAAGCTTTTATGGCTACAGAAACATCTCCACCGTTCAATCATACAAAAACATCCAATTCTACTCGCCAGTGGCATCAGAATCAAGGGAATCATGCACCCAATGGGAATCAGTTCCCTATAGGAAGAAACGCCAATGCTGGTAAAACAGCAGGATCAGCAGCAGCAAGTTCTAATACAGAAAATTACTCGAACTTTCGGCAGGCTGGTGTTGGTAGCTTGGATCCTTCCATTGCAGCTAAAGCAGCAAATGTTGTCCAGCAGGCACATGAGAGAATGAAGAGAGAACGTGATGATTCATGGGGGAGAGCTCATGTTTCTACCAATAGAGAGGCACCTCTTAAACAGAGAAGACTCGATGAGGATGGAATCCGTTATGGATCGAATGCACCTCAATATGCAGAAAGGACTTATGGTTTCTCTTCTAGCAAGTTTAACAGTACCAGGGAGCTGACGCCACTTGAAAACCGGAATATGCTGATGGGGAAAGCTCGGAAAGAGATACTCAAGAAGTTGAATGAATGGAGATCACGGCCGCAAGATGCACAAAAGCATAAGGTAAAAGAGAGCAAAAAAGAAAAACAGAGGACTGCTAATGTTCTTGGTCATAATGTAAACGGGAATGTTGAGTCATCAGCTATGAAGGGAGTAAAGAAAGCTGTCGATGCTTCAGCTAATGAGGCAAATCAAGAGGATCCAGTGCCAGAATCAATGAATGTGCCAGATCCCGATTTTCATAATTTTGACCAGGATAGGAGCGAAAGTTGTTTCGAGGACAATGAAGTCTGGGCTGCATATGATGCTGATGATGGCATGCCCCGTTTCTACGCTCTGATTAACAAAGTCCTCTCAAGGGAGCCATTTAAAGTGAGGCTCAGTTGGCTTAGTTCGAGAACCAACAGTGAATTTGGTTCAATGGAATGGGTAGCTTCAGGTTTCTATAAAACTTGTGGTGAATTTAGGATTGGCAGGTACGAGACAGGCAAGTCTGTGAATTCCTTCTCCCACAAGGTTCAGTGGACAAAGGGCCCTCGTGGAGCTGTTCAAATATTTCCAAAAAAGGGGGATGTTTGGGCCCTCTACAGATATTGGTCTCGTGACTGGAATGAGAATACACTTGATGATGTCATACACAAGTATGAGATGGTCCTAGTTCTTGATGACTACAATGAGGAGCAAGGAATTTCAGTAGCTCCTCTCATTAAAGTTGCTGGTTTTAAGACGGTCTTCCGTCCAGACTTGAATTCAGAGAATGTGATAAGAATAATCAGAGAAGAGATGTTTCGTTTTTCTCATCAGGTCCCAAGCCACTTGCTTACAGGTGAAGAAGCTGAAAATGCTCCAAAGGGTTGCCAGGAGCTTGATCCAGCTGCTACTCCATTGGAGCTTCTTCAGACTTTAACAGAAACTAATGAGGTGCCAGCCATGCAGAATGACAAAGAGGTTAACGGAGGGACTGCTGATCACACTCCCAAATTCAGGGAAGACGGGATGGTAGAAAGTGAAGAAGCTCCATGAAAATGCAGGGAAACAACTTTTTGCGGCAATAGTCAAATTACTGAAGATTATGCCAGAATATTTAGTGGAATGAGGAGATATTTTGAAGATACTTCTAGTTGTAGACTTTTGGCCAGACCTTTTGACTTTTAACTGAATGAGATTAGTCGTGGTTCAGAACAAAGCAGCAGTATGGGCTTATATTCATGGATCAGGCCTATTAACTGAACTAGAGTTCGAACAAGTGTGGGTTTGGTTGAGAAGGTTACGAGGCAAGCCCTCATTTTGTACCTTGATCAAAGGTGAAAGATATTAGCACAGGTTAATGCTTGTTATCATATTGAAAGGGATTTCCATTGCCCAGACATACAAGTCTGTTCCCTAACCTTTTGTTTCCTTTGGATGCCTTATATTCCCATGGGTGTAATTGGACCTTTCCTTTTGTTTCTAAATCCTGTAAAGGCATCCTCAAAGTTTTTGTTTCACTACAACTAGAATATCTTCTATTCTTGGATCTGCTGGAGTAAGGATATAATTGTTTGCCTTATATAAATTTCTTATTGTTTTCTGTTAAATACTGATATCGTGGAATGTTAATCTCAAGAGATATTTCCAGTCATGTGATCTCATTTTCTCCTGTGATTTTAAAAGTTCTAATTTTCTTTGGTTTTTGTTGTCTCTTGTCCTAATTGCTTTGTTTCTCTGGCTAATTGAGACTTTCCATAGTCATGGGCAACCTCCTGCTGCAGTTAGGAGGTCGCCTTGTTTACCTAGTTTCTTTTCAGCCTTGTTGGCAGTCAGTCTCCTCCGGTATGTTATTACCTCTGTTAGCTCTTCCAATAGATGATGTTCCGTGGTCCCTTTTTGAATTAAACACTTCTCTCTCGGTCAATGCCTATTTGCTATATACATAGATAGTCTTTGGTCCCCTCGATTCAAAATGGAGTGGCATCATTAGTGAGGTTTTATATAGTTGATGCAACTAGCTCCCTCCCTCTATCCAATTTAGGGGTTGATGCTGGCGAAAGCACTAGATCTAAGTTATTAGGGGTTGATGCTGGCGAAAGCACTAGATCTAAGTTAAGGAACTGTATGTTAAGATAGAGGGAGTGCTGACTTCTTCATTGATTGCAGATCTCTTCTTGAATACTACTACTACTAAGTGAGTTTGCCTGGGCTGTTATTCGGCAAGGTAAGTGCCAAACATTTTCTTGAACATGTTAACCTTCTGATTTGAGCTGAAGATTCAAGGGGGCTGTGGTACATTGACAAATTTTCACACCTTGTATTGGAGAGCAATCTCTGCTTACCCGCAAAGCAGCGATGCACTAGGTTGTTTGTTTGTATTTAGGGTCATTTGTCAAAAGGAGTCTGTCCTGAAAAATCTCAAAGGAGGGAGTGTTCCTACCAGAGTTTCTCTATTCCTTGAATTCAAACCCGAATTTGGTTAAAGGTGGCAATATTTTACCTTGTTAGTGACATTTGACTTTAACATTAACGTAAGTTTAGTATTATTACATTTTGCATTAATATCTTTCTCCAGAAGCGGATTCAGAATGTTAAGCTATGTGTGTAAAGTGACATTGCACTCACTATACTGTGCGATTGCATCCATCGTTGAAGTCTATGTTGGCCATTATTTTGTTCCGCTCTCTGAGGATAATCAGCAACTTCACTTCTTTTACTATTCATATAGTGATGAAAGTATGAGTAGTACTAAAATACACAGGTCACATGTTAAACATGAAACAATACGTTATTTAGCAAATCCTTGCACACGATTAAACTCCGAGCTTACGACTTTTTAAGCTCAATAGCCCAGCTTTGATCAGTACTTGATCAATTTTCAAATACTCTTTTTCTATTTTAACTTTAAACGCTATTTTTTTTTTTATCTTCAACCAAATATTATTTGAACACCTACTTAGTAACTGCCAAAGTAGTGAATGTGTGGAAGACGAAACATGGACTTCACTAGAAAAAAAGAGAGGTGAGAATTGAAAAATTTGTGAGTAGAAATCGTTGTTGCTGCTTTTCATTTTGATTGAAGTAGGTGCTTGTAACTTTCAGAAGGATGTTGCAGATGCCCGGGGAGAACACGACTTCTTCTAAGGCTAGAACACCGTTGGAAGACACCCAGGACTCTACTAAATGAGCCTTCACTGTCCGCACAGCCTCTATCCTTAATTTTAAGTGAAGTAAATCAAATCAACGAAACGAACAACCTGGCCTCTTTGTTTCACTTGAAATACTACACTCGACAATATTTGAGTATTACACAAAGTAAATATTAATGGTCAAACTAAAAATACTGAAATTCATTTGTCGTCTGAAATATAAAAATGTTGGCCTTAAATAAGTCGTATCCTTTGACTGGATTGGAGCCCCATTTATGGAAGAAATTACTAGTAAATAGCCACTTTTTGAGCTGCTAATCAAGATTTTTGCTACTATTATAAAAGCTATTAATAGTTTAATCACTTTTTTATATGAATTTTTTAGATAAAAATATCCCCAACTAAAACACGGAATAACTCCAGCAATCAGTCTTGGATTTCAAATCTTTTACGAGTAAATCTCCAACACACTTTACTAGTGTTTGAAAATTCTCAACAGGTGAAATTCTGATACATAATTGCTGTTTATAAAAAAATTATACATAATTGCTGTACTTCGGAGCTTGTAAAGGTAAAACTTCAGCACACTATACTTGAGTTTGAAACATTACAAGTTATATGAGTTCCAGAATTTTGAAGATTATACAAATGGTTTGGACTTTATTAGAGCCAATAACAAGGAAACTTCGCTGAAAGCAGTTTCCACTCACATTTTCTGTCAAATTTCTTAATCTAGATTGCAAGGTTGGTTACTTATTACTCCTACGTCACAACACTATTTTTTTTTCCTAACAAGCATATAACGGAAGGTTGTTTATTGGGAGGAAACTAATGAGAAATTATGCTCTATAGTTTTGGAATGAAGATGCAATTCTTTCATCGAATCTCATGCACCATATACTGAAGATTTACTTTTCAAAGCTCCTAACTCCAGCATATCAATGGGACTTTTATTTGTAGTTTTTTTTAACTTTAGTAACATGTCTTGAAATTTCACTTGTTGAAATTTTAAACTGTAACACCGTATACTCATGTTTTAAATAGGAGTATATTTTGCATTAATAATTGGCTATTGACCTATTAAATTTTAATAGTGATAAAAGAAACTCATAGAACAAGCAAAAATTGGCCACTCCACTTAATTTTACTCAACAACAAACAATAATACAGTGTAATTCCACAAGTGGATTCTGAAAAGAGTAGGATGTATGCAAACCTTGCTTCTATCTTTGTGGATTAGATCAGAGGCTGATTCCGTCATAGTAAGAATATATAACAAAAAAATAACACAATACAAAGTAAACAAAATAATAGATACTAATATATTCATATTGAAGAAAAGAAAATTAAGCAATTACTAAATACTACTACTAATAAGATAGAGAAAAAGAAAGCAACCAATGGTCCGCTTGGGCAGCTCAATTGGTTTCAAGGGGGATATTTGGAGCAAAGACCAAGGATCGAATCCCGTCAACGGCAGTGTGGGGGTTTCTTCTTGAAATAAAGGAGGGCCCCTTGTGCGCAGCGTGGTAGTGGTCTAACCTTTGAAATCAATTGAATCACTATGATTTACCTCCTTCACAGACCTGTCGGACCGGGGTGTGGGGGCTCCTGGGGTGGGAGATTCCACCTTTTTTTGGAGCAAAGAAAGCAACCAATGGGCCAATTATGGATGGCATGATTCATGAACTTAGCCTCAAATTTTCTTTTCTGACAACTGACTGCTTTCTTCTTCACTTTTTTTATATTTTATATTCAGCTTCCCGATTTAAGCAAGATTATTTCTGAAGATAGTAGTCCCGGTCCCTCAGCACTACTACCAGTAAATCACGGGATGTGTCTGAATTAACAGAGTTTGAGAACAGAGCAACTGATATCACCTACAATGTCCTACCCCAGAAGAGAGTAAATTGCTCCCACCAGGGTTCAAGCCCACGCTGCAGACCTCCAGTTGAATTTTAAATTCCCCTCTTTTGTCATCCAGCTATGTCCGGGAGACTTTCTTCTTCACTTTCTTTATCTTAAGGGAAGCATCTTTCCTAGCCGTGCACGTTACAAGTTCTATTAAGTTGTCGTCAGTCTCTTTATAGTAACATTTTTTTTCCAATTTAATAGTTTGATATTTAAAATTCATTGACGCATAGATTTGGATCATATAGGCCTACTAAGAGGATAAAACGCTTCACATTAGAAGATTCTTCTTTCATTCACAAAATTTGAACCTAAAACCTCATGTCAAAGAATAAAAAGATTTAAACCATGCCATTATATCTTGTAGTAGTCTCTTAGTAATACTTCTTCCCTGGTCATACAAACGAAAATTATATGGGTGTCAAATGGGCGGATTAGGTTGAAATTGGGCATGTCAAAATGGATTGAGTTAATAAATAAATGGATAATTAATCAACCCGCTCAAAAATTACTTGGACTGAAACAAATTAGGCTAAAATGGGATAAAACCCAAGTCACAACCCAACCCGCCTAATTCTAATTGAATTTAATTTTTTTATTTGTTTTGTTGTAATTTGTTTGAATACCTAATATAATTTCCCCCTTATATTATGGTTATATATAACGTATCAAATAAGAAAGTACCTTTTAACAATGTTCATATAAAGTTTCTCATGAGTTAATCTAAACCGCATATCAACCAAGTTTTTAAATGAACTTATTAAGCGGGTCAAAATGAATTGAGTTAATATAATAATGATGGGTCATTAACTTGTACAAATCTAATTGAGTTAAACGAGTCAGGATATTATGGCTGATTTTGTCATCCTAAAAAATTACTATATATTGATTAACTTTTTTTTTTTTTAGTTTGGATTTTAACAATAGATATGAGAAAATGTAAAGAATGGATCTTGGACCTAACTCAATCCTAAAAGCTAGCTTGTAGGGTGAGGATTGTCCAAGTCCATATAAGGAGTCTATGTTCCCATTCCATATCCGATGTGGGACTCTTAACACTCTCCCGCACGTCCAGGTCTTGTTAACTGGAGCTTGGATAATATAATTTGGGGGTCCAACATCGGTGAACAAGGAGTTGGAATGGATCTGACTCTGATACCATGTAAGAAATATTATTCCTTGATTATTTCATTCCAAATTGGTAGTAAATATACCAAAATACAAGCATAATTTTAAGCTACAATTACGGTAAGTAATGACTAAAATATACATCTACCATATACAAAATTTACATAATTATGACTAATTATATTTTTCTATTCTGTCACACCCCGCTGTCGAAGCGGGAGGTTAGCGTATGCTGAGATTGTCCTGAAAGTCTTTAAATAAAACCAGTGGAAAACCTTTTGTAAAAAATATCGGCAATCTGATAGCGTGACGGGACATGTAAGACACGTACTTGTCCACGAGCAAGCTTTTCGCGAACAAAGTGAATATCCAGCTCAATATGTTTAGTACGTTGATGTTGAACCGGATTTTCTGAGAGATAAATCGCACTAACATTATCACAATAAACCAATGTCGCCTTCGGAACCGGACAGTGGAGCTCTAAAAGAAGGTTCTGTAGCCAACAAGGTTCAGACACCACATTGGCAACTCCTCGATATTCTGCTTCGCACAGGATCTGGACAAGGTAGCTTGCCATTTGGAGGACTAAGATATCAAATTGTCATCGAGAAATAAACAATAACCAGACGTGGACCGTATGGTATTCAAACATCCACCCCAATCAGCATCTGTGTAAGAAATAAGAGTCGATGTCGAAGACGGATATGCAAGTCATGATCGAGAATGCCCTGAATGTAGCGCACAATGCGTTTGAGAGCATGCATGTGATCTTCCATCGGGTTATGCATGAATAGACAAACATATTGCACATCATAAGATATGTCGGGCCTCGTGAAAGTAATATACTGCAAGACACCTGCAAGGTTACAGTAATGTTATGGATCGGCATATGGCTTGCTGGAAGAAGCACTCAACTTTGGTTTAGTGTCAACCGGAGTGGAAGACGGCTTTCACAAGGACATACCGGCTCGTTCAATGATCTCTTTTGCATATTTCTTTTGAGACAAAAATAGACCATCTGCATGACGTGTGACAGCTATCCCTAAGAAGTAACTCAATGGCCCTAGATCTTTCATTTCAAATTCTGAGCCAAGAAGTGACATGATAGACTTACGAAGAACATCAAATGAGACAGGCAATATAATATCATCCACATACAAAAGAATGTAGGCTATATCATTACCTTGTCGGTATATGAATAGAGAATGATTAGACCCGCTGTTAGAAAACTCAATATTAGAAACATAATCTGCAAACCTCTTGTAACATGCCCGAGGAGCTTGTTTGAGCCCAAACAATGATTTCTTCAATATTCACACATGATTAGGATAAGTGTGGTCTTTAGGGATGGCAATTGGGCGGGGCGGGGCGGGTGCGGGTACCCCCTCCCCCGCACCCGTACCCACCAGAAAATTTTATACCCGCCACCTGTGCCAGGTACATTTTTAACATCCATATCCGTCTAGGCGGGTATGTTCCTAAATCCACACCCGCTCCACCACCCAAATGGATATCCGCCACCCGCCAATACCCGTCAGCCATATTTTATAATCAATTCATTTATCATTTGTCATTTTGTCAACCTGCCAATTCATTATTATTGGGCTTATGGACTGCTAAAATTATGTGTGCCAAATTATTTGGGCTTTAGATAAATATAAAGTTGTACAAATAAAATTATAGTTGGCGGGTATAAGGCGGGCGGGTGGATTTGGGACGGGCGGTTGGATGCGGGGTGGGGCAGGCGGGTATGAGGCGTGTATAACTGCAAATCTACCACCTATCCATACCCGCCTACTACCCGCCAAAGTTATACCCATACCCGCCTACTACCCGCCAAAGTTATACCCGTACCCGCCTACTACCCACCAAAGTTATACCCATACCCGCCCCAACTAGGACGAGTGCGGAATCCACAAAATTGTACCCACCTGCCATCCATAGTCTTTGTACCCTATGGGCTGATACATGTATACAGTTTCATTGAGTTCTCCATGCAGGAATGCATTTTTTACATCAAACTGATTAAGCGACCATGCCTTCGAAAGAGCCAGACTTAGTACCGTGCGGATAGTGGCTGATTTGATCACCGGACTGAAAGTCTCACCTTAGTCCAGACCAACCTGTTGCGTTTTTCCATCACCTACAAGACGACCTTTATGCCTCTCAAATGCACCATCAGATTTTTTTTATGACTAATAATCCACATACATCGAATTACATTAACATCAGGAGGACGGGGCACCAATCTCACGCCCTATTATTAATAAGAGCATTATATTCATCATACATAATTATTTTTCAATTCGGGTCATTAAGGGCAGACACAGGATTACGGGGCAACGGTGATTTGGTAACATGGCGTGAAGACCGCATTTTTTGTTTGGCTTAAAAATCTCGTGTTGACTATTAGTGACTGGCCGTTGGGGCGGAATTGGGGTTGGGCCGCGAGTGGAGATGGATCCGGGAGTGGCAGGGATGGACTACCCCGCAGTGATGATAGGTCGTGACCCAGTGGATTGCCAGGCACTGGGCCTCTCGGTAATGGGCTGCCAGCCCCAACTTTTTATATGTAAGTGTAACACTAAAATGTTAATCACTAAGTATAGTGGGATGATAGAAATTGAAGTATGTATAAGTGTAACATTAAAATGTTAACCACTAATGATGGGTATATGGGATGGTTGAGATCTAAACCTTTAATAAGAGGTTTGGATTTAAATTTTGAGAATGAAGAATTTTTTTATACGAGCATTTTATCCCCTTAATCGATCTATTCAACGTGAATTTAAATTAGTTGAATCAGTTAATCTTATATAAAAGGTGATTAAACAAACAAAAAAGTTACATTAAAATGGCTTATCTAACTCTAATCGGTAGAGTTCAAGTTTTATTCTGTGTAAATAATTTTTAATACTATTAAGTTAATTAAATACTAATACCTACAGGTAAATCTTTTTAAGTATGAAATTTATTTTTTTGAAAACAAGATATTTTATTTACTATAGCAAATAAAAATAATTTGATGTAAAAAATCATAGCATTATTAAACTGTAAGAATTTGTTTGGTACGAGAGATAAATATAATTAATTATGAAATTAAATTTGAAATGAGTTTATCTCATATTTAGTTGTAATAAATTTATGATTTAACTAATTCTGAGATCAATTATTTCATGATTATAATGTTATTTTTATCCATATAAAAATATGGAATAACTAATTCCGGTAACTAAAAGGAAAAGTCAGCAGAGAGAGGGAGTAACAGTAATTCTCACATTTGGTCAAACAGGAAGACAAAAAGACTTGTAGAACTGTAATTCTATTGGTTCATCTGACATCTTCATGCATAAATGCAGGTATAAATCTGCAGTTTCGAAGAGTGTTTTCATTTCACACCAACTCTAGCATTAATGCAGGGAAATCTGCAGTCTTGTGTTTTCCTATTTAGATAGACTACACGTACATAAAGTGTTGAACAATAGAACAAAATATTAAATACTCCCTCCCATTCTTTTGACATATATATGACTTATTAAAAAGATTAATTAATAATTTAACAGAACTATTTAACTAAATTATCCTAATGATTTTTTCCAGATTATTTGTAAAACAGATATAACTTTGAAAGAAATTACTAATATCTTCTTGTTTTTATAAGTCAATTATTTTGTACCAAATTAAATTTGAAAAGGTAGAAAATAATTTACTCTCTGCATCTCAATTTATGTGACACTATTTGACTTGACACGAAGTTAAGAAAAAAGAGAAAGAATTTCGAAATGTGTGGTCTAAAATAAGTATTATATAAATGTGTGACTGTAATCATCTCATAAAGTTAAATTATTTATAAATATAGAAATGTTACATTCTTTTTGGTACAAGTGACACATAAATTGGGACAAAAGAAGTAGCTTATTATGAATCAAATGGAGCATGGACGGAGTCAGTAGGGGGCATCTGAACCTCTTCGGCGAAAAATTACAATATATATATAAGGTTAAATTATTTTTATATTTATATAGTAGACGTTGAACCCATTTGTATTTTTATTTCTTTATATTTTTAAACCCTATTAAAATTTTTGGCTCCTGTCATTGGGAGGAAGTAGTAATTAGTCAGATGATCTCAAGACTTGTTATAACATATGACCATCTCAAAGAGGAAGAAACATTCTAGGTTAATTTAAATTATTCATTAACAATGATTTGGGAAATTTCCATGCAAATACCAACTTGATTCAAGCCAAGGAATCTTCAAAAGTCCGAAAGTGATTGTGGAATATTCATTCCTTCACAACTGAAATTTGGCATAAGAAAACACCCAAGCGATTAATTCGATGCTGTTATGATTCTTTAATATAATAGATTTAACGTACATATACGAATATTTAAAAAATAAATATATTTTAATATGTTGTAGCAGATTATCTATCATACTTTGTTAGTTTTGCTATTTTGTTTATAATAAAAAATTTACAATGTCAAGTCATCTAAAAGATATACGTATAATTGATTTCACAACAGAAATTTGCCATAAGAAAACACCCAAGCGTTTAATTCGATGCTGTTATGATTCTTTAATATAATAGATTTAACGTACATATACAAATATATAAAAAAATATATTATTAATATATTTTAATATGTTGTAGCAGATGTAATAAAAAATTTATACAATCAAATCATCAAAAAGATATACATATAATTGATCACATGTTGATCTTTTAAATGATTTGATAGGTGACATTTTTTTTCAATGTCACAATATGGAGGTTAAACTCTTGTTTAATACTATGGCTCGTGCTTTGGGGGGAGCTAGAGAGAAGCAGAAGGGGTTTCATTTGAACTCTCTTCGTAAATAAATTACACTGTATATATAAGATTAAACTTTATAAATAATAGATGATGAATTCGTTGGTGTAAATTGTACCTTCAAACTAGCTCATACAAGTATTACTTAGAGAAGACCCAATGTTTCAAAAGACGAGAACATGAAGAGGGACGTTTTACTTAGTACGAGGCGAGGGTAAGCCTCGAGGCATGAGTCGTAATTAGCCCACGAGTCTTTAATTTTTTAATTTATGACTTTAGTGAAATAGCATAATAACACAAAAATGTAGAAAGTATATTAAAGTCTAAGAAAATTAAAGAAACTCATAGCAAAAAAAATAGGTAATAGTGTTAAAGTTATAATGAGACGCAAAACAAATACTTATATTTTCATAACTCCCAAACAGTTGAAGAATCACAATTTTCTTAAGAAATATTATCAAAATACACATATTACCTCCGTAAAAATAATAATAAAATATTAAACATTATCAGTACTATAATTTAAAATATTACTCTTCATGAATAATACATAAAATTGCTTTCAAAATAACAAAATAATAAAAGTTTGGTAATTTTGAGAGACATAAAACTAAGACATGACAACCAATACAAAGTGAAGATAACATTTTGGTTGTCTAGTTATTTTCAGAATGATGTTCAAATGTTATTCATCTCATGATGTTTTCAATTAGTATTTATGTAATACTATGACCGTTGTTTGAGTTACTCTCTATTGGGTGTGTGAATAAAGTCTTATATTGGTAGCTGAAAAGAAAAAAAATAGATACTTATAAGGTGTTAGATACTCTTAATAGTGTGAGGACTTTTGAGAAAAATCGTGCGTGCTTGGTCTAAAGCGGACAATGTCACACCTTATTAAGAGTATTATTGAACCGTTTAGCCCACAACTAGGGATGACAACGGATCGGATCTGGACCGGATCCTACTAGATCCAGATCCAGATCCGTTTTTCTTACCTGAATCCAGATTCGGATCCAGATTCATCGGGTCCATAAAAATCAGATCCAAATTCGGATCCATCGGATCCACCGGGTCCACGGATCGGATCTGGATCCATATGTAAAAAATATTGCTTTGCTAAGAATGCAACTTTGCTAAGAATTTTTTTTTGAACTGACAAACGATTTTTACTTAACTAACAGTTTACTGTGTTTCAATTTTGAAATGTTCATATAAGATATTTTGTTCGTTGTCTCGTTTTGATTGTGAGTTATTAATTGAAAATGTTGGACAATGACAATAGTTGTGGAAAATGCTGACTAGTATTTCCACAATGAAGAACTTGCATGTGCTTGGAATATTCACAAATGAAGTGAATATAATTTTAACTACTTGTCTATGGAGATGTTAGTCATTCACTAATATAACATTGATTTTATTATCGAAGTTACCTCTTTATTTTTTGGTTTTTGAGTTAACGCGGGGATAAATTAAACTTGTTTTGAGAATTAAACTTGCAAGGATGTGCTTAGCAATTTTAAGAAAATACTTATAAAATTACATTCTAGGTTATGAATATATTTAATAAAAAATGGATCCACGGGTCGGATCTGGACCAGATACGGATCTCAAATACAAGATCCATATCCAGATCTGATCTGTCAGAAACGGATTCGGGTCCGATCCGGATCCGTCGGGTCCAAATTTTGAAGATTCATATCCTATAAAACGAATCTGAATCCACCGGGTCCAGGATCCACTGCCATCTCTACCCACAACTGATATCAGAGTCAATGATTTTACAGGACGAGTATGAAGATGTGGAATGTGGCATGGGACCCGGCTTAGTGCCTTTGCCCGTCTATGGGTCCGTCTACAACATTTACCCGTAGCTTTGAAGACGTATATACAATCTTTGGGCTTCGGTGACCGTAAATACCCTAACAATGTGGGTGGCACACACACACTGAATGTTGTAAATTACAGTATGAACCATGTGGAACTTAGGAACAGAGTCACACATTGGTAGTTGAAAAGAAAAAGGAACTACATAAGGTGTTGAATACTCTTAATGATGTGAGACATTTTAGGGAAAATCTTGCGGACTTGACCTAAAGCGGACAATATCACACATTAAGAGTATTCTTGGACCGTTTAGCCAAACACTCGATCTTCATATTTTTGTAGATAAATTGAACTTTTATTAATCATTTGCCAAAGAATTTGAGGGTCAACAATACTAATTGGAAAATTTGAGACATGATTTTGGAGGAACGATTGAGTGAGCCTCGAGCGCTAGACGCGCATAGGACACACGTTTGTGCACTTTATCTCTCTCATTAATCGGTACTAGTTGAAGTAATGAAAAAATCCCCAGCCCCCAGGGGCACAGGCGAGTTGGTAAGTGGCAAGGTGATTGGGGTACAACCACTCCGACGTCACGGGTTTGAATCCGTGTGGTGACAGTCATTGCTGAAATATTGCAAGGTACATTCTTTGGGTTCGTGTCCTGTTGGTCCTCTCCCTTGCAGGGCTGCCACTCGCGCATATCTCTCGATTTACATCCCACCTGGCTAAAGAACATCTGGTATAGATGGGGGGTTTCGCCTTCGGGACTTTTCCTTCACAAAGTAATGAGAAAATCCCCTTTGATGAGAAATGTGGAAAAAAAAAAAACCATAAACATAAATCTCACAAAACTAATCCCTAACATATGAATCTCAAGACATTTTACAAGTGGTCCGTTCAGGAGCGAATCCCAAAAAGACCTTTTAAAGCATAAAAAATACCATCTTGAAAAGGTCGAAGACTTGTTGAATAGTAAGGGAGCTTTAATTAAGCGTACGGTGTTAACAATTGTTGAATTTGACAAAAGCAAGTTGCAATGTTTTTGCTTTGTTTGAATTGTCAACATTAATTCATTCAAAGTAGTCGAACGAAATATCAGAAACCCCTTCTGACCTGTAAAGAATTGAATGCTGAGCTGTATGAGGTAAGAAATTCTGAAGTACGATTCTAAGGGAAGTAATTTAACTATCTATTCATTCAGTTTTCTTTAATTGATCGAACAACTCAAAATTCAGTTATTTCAACTACATTAAATGATCTTTCAAATTGGTCAAGACTCTCTAGTTTATGACCGCTTCTCTATAACACCAGTTGTTGCTTCATTGAATTTGCTTCGCCCCCGGGGGTTCTCTTCCGGATCTTGCGAAATTGGAATATGGAAAGACCCCGGGTCCGAAGGATAAGGAAGCGGTGGTTGCCCACTTGATCCAACATGCATTCCCATCGACGAAGGATCTCCATCATCTCTTTCAAATTTATGTTTCAATATCTTCTTGTCGTTTCTCCCCACATCCTTCCCTCTTTTTTATTCTTAAAAAAAAAAAAAGACGAGAAACCCTGAACTGAAATAAATAATTTTATTTTAAGAGAGTTGAAAAAGCACTATCTCATTGAAATGTTCTATACATCTGTCCTTTCTCATCACATCTTATAATTAAATGTGGAATTCAAATGAAGCAGGCTACAGAGAAGGACGAACGAAACAGGAAATAAAAGTAATTACAATTATTATATATCTACAATTTTTTAATCATAGAATAAGAACCAAATATCGATATTAGGAAGAAGAAGATAGGTCTGGAATAAATGCTTATATGCCTTGGTGTTAGTCTCTTGTAAGTTCATGAATCTGCCTGCATGTCAGTTTATTCATTCTGAGTACCTTTTATTTTTCTATCTCTAGATGGATCAAATCAATAAGAGATCGATTTGCATAATCTGATTTACTTTTTTGATCTTTTCCGAACAAAATCTCGGTACATAGATTATACCATATGGTATACAATAACAATATACTCGGTGTAATTTCATAAAGTGGATATGTCCGAGGAGAGTGTGGGTACAACAATTACAGGAAACGACAAGTAAGTAAATATTACAAATTGCTAATAAGGACAAACTAAAGACTACAACAAAACTGAAATCAAGAACGTAACAAATTGTTTGTGATTTCTGAGTCGAGTGATGACATTATGTCTTTAAGACAAGATTGCCCCGTATATATCCTCTTACGTTGTCGGGCAATAGTCTCCCAAGATACAACAACAACTTAACAAATGAGCAAAGGAAACTCAAGTGTTACTCTTGAAGAACTTTGAGTATAGTAAACTTTCTAGAGAGGAGGAAGAAAAAGATTTCAGAAAATTCTGTAAATGTTTTTCTAAGTGTTGAACAATTGAGCCAAATGCCTCAATTTATAGTGTAACGAGATGACCCCCTCAACTAGCCAACTAATGATCTTCAATAGCCATGTAATGACACTTATTGAGAGGGGTTACATTCAGCCAAATAATGGCTGAATTCATGTGCCAAATAATGGAGATTCAATGCCCAAAAAAAAGCCCAAAAGTCAGAAATTTCCATCTTCCCGTCGCAGCATTCTGCCTCCGAAGCGCCGCGGCTCGGCGAATTAGCGTCGCGCGCCACGAATCCAGTGACTGATCACCCATTAGCGTCGCGGCGCTGCCTGGGAGGCACCGCGGCGATCCGGCGCCTCGGCCCTTCGCGGCTCCGCGACGACTTCTGACTCGTTTCATCTTACACTTCGTAAAGCCATGCCAGTCTGGAGTTAATTCTTTCTATGGACAGCCTCACACTCGGCTAGAGAATAAATTAGAAAAATGATAAACCCGATTGGTTGACGCCCCAAATTGCACCCAGACCCGTAAAGTAGAAGGGCCGGTGGGGGGCATTTGGGAAAGTTGGGCCGATTGGGTGTCTTCATTCAAGCGACGGTACAGAAGATGAACGAAACGAAAGTGAGAGGCCGGGGCAGGGAAAAGAGTCGAGTCGATCAAACTCGACAATCGGGAGAAGAAAACAAAATCCGGATTAGGCCGAAAAAGAAGCAAGGCTATGGATACCATCTGATGGGAGAGATCCACCAATTCCTTTATTTCAATGTGTTGTATCCTCTACAGAGGTGGAGTACCCTCTATTCAATATATGATTTCCTGCCCGGAGGGAAGGTCATCTATATGGAAACATTGAATTTGCCAAAACAGGATTTTCGAACTTTTCTTTGATGGGTTCGCTTCTTGACACATGTTACCCATTAATGTCCCACTATTGGTCTTACCAGCTGTCTATCCTTTTCTCTAGTCTCGAAGATCCTAGATGTCTAATGCCGTTGAATGAAGAAGACTTCCGATCCATCATTCTATGTCTCAAACGTATTACTTACGTACTAATATCTCTTTCACTAATGAAATTTGCGATACTTGGCATTACGTGTGCACGTGTGTGGAAACTACGTTTCTGACGTGCGGGGCCCCAATTGTTCGAGTCATAAATAATGAGATAAACTTAATTCCACATTAGTAAATTTTCAACAATCCCCTCTTGAAAGAGATTTTGACGCACTCACATGGTGCCTTTTCCAGCAATCTTTCAGTGTACCGATGTTGCATCAGGAGAGGTAGCTTCAGCTTTGAACCTTCCGTAGTTGAATACCATCAGACTTACTTACTGCGTGGTGAATGTGATGTCTTGAACCGTCAGTATTTAGTGTAAGCCAAGTCAACGGTACCAACACAACAACTTCCCTTACTCTGTTCTTCGTAATGTTTTATCCGTTGTGGCCATGGACACTTCTTCTTAAGTGCGTTCATTTGAGGCGGCCTGTCCTCGCACTTAAATAGGTGGTCTCCTACAAGGTATCTTGCTATACCACACTTTACAAGTGTTAGGAACCATTAAAAGTTTCCCCAAACCTAACCTCAACCGTTGAGGATCATTAAAGGTTTTGGAAACTTAACCTTTACCCACGTTGCAGATAGCACTTAACGTCTATCACGGGAACAACTTTGGATTGATGTTTCTTTACAGAAATCACTATCAGAAGTGCTCATGCTTCCACCGAAGCGCTCAACTGAACCTTTACAACTTAGTTTTTCCATTGAACCTAATTCTTGGGATCTCCAGTCAGTAAGGTTGGGTTACCACCGTATTGGTTCTTATAGTTTGGGTTTTAAGCCCATTCCCCTAGACATGCAGAACATCTGAACTTTTGGTAAGTCCTTTGTCAGTGGGTCCGCTATATTATCCTTTGATTTGATGTAGTCAATGGATATTATACCCGTGGTGATCAGTTGCCTAACGGTCTTATGTCTCCATCGAATATGATGAGACTTGCCATTATACATAGAATTTCGTGCCCTTCCTAGAGCCGACTAACTGTCGCAGTGGATAATTACAGAAGGTATGGGTTTGTCTCAACAAGGAACATCCTCTAAAAAGTCGTGAAGCCACTCAACTTCTTCTCATGCTTTGTCTAAAGCGATAACCTCCGATTCCATCGTGGATCGGGCCCGCAAGTCGGAAACGTCGTTTTCACATACGTGCACACGTAGTGCCAAGTATCGCAAATTTCATTAGTGAAAGAGATATTGGTACGTATGTAATACGTTTGAGACATAGAATTATGGACGGTTATTGATCAAATGACAAAGTATTCCACGTTGGTAAATGAAGGAAGAAGTGTACAAAGTCTAAAAAGAAATGAGTCGGAAATAGCCGCGCGAGCCGTGAAGGGCCGCAGCGCCACACCGTCGGAGCCGCATCACCGGAGCGCCGCGGTGCCTCCCAGGTTGCGCCGCGGTGCAAAATGGCTGGTCAGCTACTAGAGCCGCGCGCTTCGGAGGCAGAATGCCGCGACGGAAAGTTAGAAAAATCTGACGTTTGGGCTGATTTTGGAGCATTGATTCTCCATTACTTGCCACATGAATTTAGCCATTATTTGGCTGAATGTAACCCCTTAATCAAGTGCAATTACATGGCTATTGAAGACCATTAGTTGGCTAGTTGAGGGGTCTTCTCCTTACACTATAAATTGAGGCCTTTGGCTCAATTAAAAGACACTACACTCAACACTTAGAAAATTTTCCAGATTTTCTGATTTCATATTCTTCCTCTCTAGCAAAGTTACTATACTCAAAGTTCTTCAAGAGTAACACTTAAGTTTCCTTTGCTCACTTGTTAAAGTTGTTGTTGTATCTTGGAAGACTATTGCTCAATACCGTAAAAGGAGATATACGTGACAATCTTGTCTTAAAGACAGAATGTCATCACTCGACTCAGCAAATCACACAAGCAGGTTTACAAGTTCTTGATTTCCAGTTTTATTGTAATAGTTAGTTTATCCTTTCTACTATTGTAATAGTTGCTTACTTCCCGTTCCCTACAACAATTGTATCCCAATAATTTTAAGACAAGATTTTGTTATAAGTAAATAAGTTAGAAAGATGACTGGTATAAATCAAACTGCTTTTGATTCTCTCTGCTTTGCTCAAGGCAATCCTCTCGCCTTCCCATCGCTCAAGGCACTCCTAATGCCTTTCCGGTTGCTCAAGGCTCATCTAACGCCTTTGCTGTCGCTCAAGGAAATGTTGCCGCTCTTCCACCCGCTGGATATCACCATGAACGCCCTGAAAAGTTCATAGGGTCAAACTTTAAAAGATGGCAACAAAAGATGCTCTTCTATCTGACTGTTATGGGAATGACAAGTTTCCTAACAGAAGATCCTCCACAAGCTAGAGATGAAATGGACCCTTCACCTTCTGAAACGGGTGAAGGGGGCCTAGGTATCCATGTCATTAATGACATGAAGATGATTCTTGATGCATGGAGTCATAGTGATTTTATGTGTAAGAATTACATATTGAACTGCTTGTCAGACCCTTTCTACACGGTGTATTACACCATTGGCACTGCCAAAGAGTTGTGGGAGAAGCTACAAAAGAAGTACAACACACAAGATGCAGGTACAAAGAAATTCATCGTTGGAAAATTTCTGAAATTACAAATAGTGGATAGTAAGACAGTGATGTCCCAAGTCCAGAAATTTCAAATGATTTTACATCACATGGATTTGGAAGGTATGAAGCCAAACGAGCAGTTCTTGGTTACATCACTGATTAAAAAGTTATCTCCTTCATGCAATGAGTTTATGAGCTACTTAAAGCTCAAGACAAATGAGATGACCTTTGAAGAATTTATTATCAAACTCCAATTCAGAAAGATAATAAGAAAGTCTTGCCTAGGGGAAAATAACTCGCTGAGGCAAAAGCAAATCTGGTTGAGGCCAAAGGGAACCTAAGCAAAAAGCGCAAGTTCCAGAAAGACCGCAAGACCCAAGCATCGGAGAAGTTCAAAGGAAACTATCACCACTGTGGGAAACCTGGTCATATGATCAAGGACTGCCATAAGCTCAAGACTGAGCAACAAGAGAAGGCCAAGGCTATAAGGGCAAGGCTCAGGTTAACATTGTCAAGGACCAGTTTCTGGATGACATGATTGAGGAGTTCTCAGCGGTGGTGCTAGAAGCAAACCTGGTTGAGAATCTTATGCAATGGTGGATGGACACAGGTGCTACAAGACACATCTGTTCCAACATAGATGCTTTCTCCACTTATACACCGGTTACAAACAAAAAGTTGTTCATGGGCAACAACGCTTCCTCTGACGTACTAGGGGTAGGAAAGGTAGTCATGAAGATGACTTCTGGAAAGGAGATCACTCTGAAAGAAGTGATGCATGTTCCTGAGATTAGAAGAAATTTAATTTCAGGTCCTTTATTGGTTAATGCTGGTTTTAGGCTAGTGTTTGAGTCCAATAAATTTGTAGTCACTAAGAATGGATCGTTTGTGGGAAGAGGATTCGTCTGTGAAGGCCTCTTCAAAGTGAACACCATGTATGTATTACGTAAAAGCAATAATATTGAAGCATCTTCATCTTACTTGCTTGAGTCCTCTAGTTTATGGCATCATAGATTAGGACATATTAACTACAAGTCCATCCAAAGGTTGGTAAAGTTGGAGTTATTGCCGTCTATCGACGTAAACCCTCAACATAAGTGTGAGGTGTGCGTAGAAGCAAAACTCACAAAGCTTTCTTTTCGATCCGTCGAAAGGAATACCGCTCATCTAGAACTTATTCACATATATATATATGTGATTTGAAGTTTGCACAAACTAGGGGGAACAAGTACTTTGTGACATTCATTGATGATAGCACAAGGTATTGTTACCTTTACTTGTTGAAAAGTAAGGATGGAGCCTTTGAAGCATTCCGACGTTACAACGTAGAAGTTGAGAACCAACTAAGCATGCGGATTAAATCCATTCGTAGCAATAGATGGGGAGAATATGTAGCGCCATTTGAGAAATATTGTGCCCAAGAAGGCATTGTTCATCAAACGACGACTTCATACTCACCTTAATCGAACGGTGTGGCGGAACGTAAGAACCGCATATTGAAGGAAATGATGAATGCCTTGCTCATCAATTCTGGTCTTCCCTAAAACATGTGGGGAGAAGCTGTCCTTACCGCTAATACGATTCTTAACAGAGTCCCACATAAGGGTAAGGAAAAAACTCCATATGAATCATAAAAGGAAAGAAACCCACCTATAAATATTTAAAGGTGTGGGGTTGTCTGGCAAAGGTCGAAGTACCCAAGCCAAAGCAGGTCAAGATTGGGCCTAAGACTGTAGATTGAATATTCATCGGAAATGTAAATAACAGTAGTGCTTATCGCTTCTTAGTGCATAAGTCAGATATTCCAGATATCCACGGGGGTACAATCATGGAATCAAGAAATGCTCAATTTTTGAAGATATCTTTCCTAGAAAGGAAAAAACATAACCTCTCGCAAACGAAGTTATGAACAAAACTCTCATGAACCGGGAGTCGTTGATGGCACAGATCTAGATGGTTCAGATCTAGTGGATCTCGAGGTGGCTGAATATCCAGAATCTAGTGTTCCAGATTCTCAGAACTTAGAGACTCCAGAGATGGAACTAAGGCGAAGTAAAATGGCCAGGAAGGATAAATCCTTCGATCCTGACTTTGTAGCTTATATGGTTGATGATGAACTAAGGACAATTGCTGAAGCATTGTAAACTCCAGAAGCACCGCTCTGGAAAGAAGCCATTGAGAGTGAAATAGGCTCCATTCTGCATAACCATACTTGGGAGTTGGTTGATCTTCCTCCGTGAAATAAACCATTGCGTTGTAAATGGATACTCAAATAGAAGTATAAAGCAGACGGGTCTATAGATAAGTGCAAGGCCAGGTTGGTAGTCAAGGGCTATCGGCAAAAGGAAGGCCTTGACGACTTTGACACGTACTCCCCGGTATCTCGGATGACATCCATACGGGTATTCATTGCGATCGCAGCGTTGCGTGACCTTGAGATACATCAAATAGATGTAAAGACATCCTTCCTAAATGGTGATTTGGAAGAAGAAATTTATATGGACCAACTCGAGGGGTATGTGGTTCAAGGGCAATAGAAGAAAGTCTGTCGGCTTGTCAAATCTCTATACGGGCTGAAATAAGCCCCGAAGCAATGCACAAAAAAATTGATAGTACTCTACTATCGAAGGGTTTCACCATTAATGAGTGTGACAAATGTGTCTACATGAAAGGTAACTCTGACTCATTTGTTATGATATGCCTGTATGTAGACGACATGTTGATCACAGGGACCAGTCCTAGCATAATTCTAGAGACTAAGAACATGTTGAAACAATGCTTCGACATGAAGGATATGGGTATCGCAGATGTCATCTTAGGGATAAAAATCTCTAAGACATCTGACGGACTAGTCTTATCTCAGTCTCACTACATCGAGGATGTTTTGAGAAAGTTCGAGATGTTAGACAGTTTGCCTATAGAGTCACCAATAGATAGAAATCAAAATCTTGATAAAAATCGTGGTGCACCCATATGCCAGGAGCAATATGCACATGCGATCGGTAGTTTGATTTACATAACAAACTGCACCCGGCCTGATATTGCTTATGCAGTCAACAAGTTGGCTAGGTTTACTCGTAATCCGAGTGATGATCACTGAAAGGCGTTGAATCGGGTACTTCAATACCCGAAATACACGCTAACTTACGGGTTGCATTATTCGAGATATCCAGCTGTACTAGAGGGGTACAATGATGCAAATTGGATATTTGATATAGAGAACACCAAGTCCACCAGTGGGTATGTATTTACAATTGGTGGTGGGGCTATGTCTTGGAGATCCTCTAAGAAAACTTGTATCGCCCGATCCACGATGGAATCAGAGTTTATCGCTTTAGACAAAGCATGAGAAGAAGCTGAGTGGCTTTATGAATTCTTAGAGGATGTTCCTTGTTAGAACAAACCCGTACCTTCTGTAATGATCCAATGCGACAGCCAGTCAGCTCTAGGAAGGGCACAAAATTTTATGTACAATGGTAAGTCTCGTCATATACGACGGAGACATAAGACCGTTAGGCAGTTGATCACCACGGGTATAATATCCATTAATTACATAAAATCAAAGAATAACATAGCTGACCTACTAACAAAGGGCTTACCCAAGGATCATATGTTCTGCATGTCTAGGGGAATGAGCTTAAAACCCAAAGTATAAGGACCAATACGATGGTAACCCAACCTTACTGACTGGAGATCACATGAATTAGGTTCAATGGGAAAACTAAGTTGTAAAGGTTCAGTTGATCGCTTCGGTGGAAGCATGAGCACTTCTGATAGTGATTTCTGTGAAGGAACACCAAATCCAAAGCCGTTCCCGCGATAGACTATAAGTGCTATCTGCAGTGTGGGTGAAGGTTAATTTTCCAAAACCTTTAATGATCCTCACCGGTTGAGGTTAGGTTTGGGAAAATTTTTAATGGTTCCTAACACTTGTAAAGTGGGGTATAGCAGGATACCTTGTAGGAGACCACCTATTTAAGTGCGAGGACATACCGCCTCAAATGAACGCACTTAAGAATTCAAGAAGTGTCCACGGCCACAACGGACAAAACATTACGAAGAACTAAGTAGAGGAAATTGTTGTGTTGGTAACGTTGACTTGGCTTACACTAAATACTGACGGTTCAAGACATCACGTTCACCGCGCAGTAAGTATGTTCGATGATATTCAACTATGGAAGGTTCAAAGCGTATGCTATCTATCCAGATGCAACATCGGTCCGCTGAAAGATTGCTAGAAATGGCACCATGTGTGCGCGCCAAAATCTCTTTCAAGAGGGGATTGTTGAAAATTTACTAAATGTGGAAATAAGTATATTTCATTAACTTTTTTGGAGTAAAAAATGATATTATAGTAAGGAGTTAACAACACAAAATTTATACAATCTTGACCAATGTGAATGTGAATGATTTTAAAAGATTTCTGCAATATGATGGAAAATATAGCAAGATATTGAAATAAACAATAGATTCTATATATTTTAGAAACAAAGTAATTGATTTCATGCACATGTACTTTTCGTTACGGGTTACACTGTAAAAATGTGTAAGTACTTGTAAAAGGGATTTATATTTACAACATTAGGTCACTATAATATTCCACGATAATTCAAGATTTAACAATATAAAATTACAATTCAGTGGAGAGTTAAAGTATTAGCATTATTGCAAAGAGATTTAATTATTTACTATTTTTAATGAATATATTTTGCTAGACCTCTCATGAAAATTCCTTGAATTCATATGAATTTTTGTTTGGAGTAAGAAATAGAGTGCAAATATAATACAATATTTGTAAGTAATTATTCCATGCCGGTAAAGAAATGGGCAATCTAATTAGACTCCATGATCATGAAGTTATAGTTTTGGTTGAATACATGGAAAACCATTTAGATTTCTCAGTAAATTTTACTTAGACACTCGAAGTATAATCTGTTGCAATTATCTAACTAAAATGCTCCTGTTAGACACTTTTTGCTTATATTTTGGAAAAGACGTGTTTACAAGGGTCCATTATATAGATAAGTTAATTAGATAAAATATGTTTTATTCTTTAATTATATACATCAACATCTATTAGAACATGCATGATGTTTTACGGTTTATTGAGGTTAATGCGTAAAATTAACGGAGGTGACATATTTTATGTAATTAGCTTATCTACCTAATAGATGTTTGAGAAAACTTACAATTTTTCTTCTTCAAAATCTTGAGGCAAAAGTTACTAATAGGACACATTACTATATGTTTAGATGCTTAATAGAAGCATTTCATAATTTGACTATCTAAATAAAATTTACTCACAAATTTAAGCGGCTGTTAATAATTCTGTCTATAATTTTAATTGTAACATCTTAATTTCATACAAAAATGTGTATTTTTTATTCAACAAAGGAGAAAAAGAGTAACTAAAAGGAGAGAAAAAATACTTTCTTTCCTTTGGGACAACAAAAAAATATAAAGAGATTTTAGAGTACAAGTAGCATTACCCTTTTTGTTCAATTAAAATAATAAAAAAAAAGAGGCCAAGATTGAAACATGAACCATGTGTAAGAGAGACATAGATACAAAGGGCAGTTGTACCAGTTAAAATTTCGGCAGAATTTTTTTTCCACTTTCCTCATTTTTCTTTACTAAGTCAAGGTCAAATGTTAATAAACTAATGTTAAAATACTAAAATGTACTTGTCCTATATTCCTGTCTTCATCAACTTCCTATTAATTACTCACTTACTATACTATTTACTACTTAATCTAATTTTTAAAATCTAAATCTTTGTATTAATTTCTTTTCCTTAACATACTAGTAGCAGGAATATTATTATTAAAAGGGCAAGTCCGTTAATTTTGCGAATCGGTACAATCTTTATAATAACTTAACAATATTGACAGGGGTAGTAAATAATACCTGGTGTTATTATAGGAAAATCACACCAACCCCCCCACCACACCACCCCCACTAAACCCTTCCGCCATCTCTATATAAACTCCCCTATCTTTGCTATTTTTCCTTCTCTTTTCTCTTCTCTTCCTCTATGATTCTGATTTCTTAGCTGCAAAGCAACAGCTGCTCAAAATTCTCCAGCAGTTTCTCAGTTTTTTTTGCATGTAAGTTCTCTTTTCGTTCTCATTTTCTTCTTTAAACTCATGTTAATTCCTTGATTATAATTAATGTTTTTTACAGATTTACTCTATATCTCTCTCTCATTCCGGTCATTGAATGATCTCTCGCCGAATCTATCAGATTCAATGCAAAAGTTTGAATTTTTATGTGTATATAAATATATATATATATATATATATATATATAGATGTTGTTACTTTTGATGCTATATATATGATCGGTGTATCAAAATTCTGTGATCGTCGTCGTTTACGGTGCTATATATGCGTTCGACTTTTCGTTATCGCGGTGATAGCTTATTATCGCCGTGAATGGCGGTTGCATTCTCAGGTGTGAGCGCTGAGGCCATTGATTTTATTTTATTTTTTGTTTTGCTCGGTTTGTTTTTTATTTTTTATTTTTATGGACCTGAGCCGAGAATTTTTCGAAAGTTCATCTCTACCTTCCAAGTGAGTATATTCTACTTTCTCCAGATCTCACAGCTAGAGATTACAGTGATTATGATGTTGTTTTTTGGGCTTGGTTGGTTGGCTTGATATGGAGTGGTTTTTCTAGTGATTTACGGCGTGTTTTAGTGACTAAAAGTGGTATTTATGAGGGCACGAACAAAAAACGAAAAAGCAGTTGATGTTCGTTTTTATTTCTTCCAACGGAGAAGCAAACTGAATTCTCAGGCGCGTAAGTTATAGTCGCTTAGTTTAGCCTACTGATGTTGGCGTTGGTTGTCACGCGCTTGGGGTAGGGTTTTGAATCGATACTGTGAGGCTTTGTTCGGTTACTTGACCGGCAGTTACGTGCGGTATTTGCGCTGCACACGTGTATTTCGCTAGGGTCAACAACTTGACTGGGCTAGGGTCCATTTTTGACCCAAGAGGCCCACTAAACTACAAATCTAGTTTTTGGTCTTTTAGATCTTTCTTTTCTTCGACTATTTTTAGATCTTCCTATTTTTGCTATAATTACCCTAGATTTTGATAAGGCGCCCCCTTTTAATTTTTTTTCCTGTTTGGATTAACACTATCCGCTATTCAAAATTCATTAATCTAATTAATTCATAATTTTTTATTTATTTAAGAGGCCGGAACTTGAGATCTATTCTAATTCCGTCTCAATTTATGTAGAATAATTTTATTTTTATCTGTCCTAAAAAGAATGTCATCTTTTTATATTTAAAAATATTTTAACTTTATTAGATGATTTAAAACCACATATTTATATAAAATTTATTTTGTATCATACATTTCAAAAATCTTTCTTTCTTAAATTCCGCGCTAAATCAAATGGTGTCACATAAATTAGGACGGAGGGAGTAATAATTTTTACTCATCTCATCATATTTCTTAGTGATATAAAGCGCCTGATAGATGAGGACACGTATGTTGTGCAAGAAATAACGGTAGTGCAACTGTCCGTTAAAAGCCCGGCCCTTTTTTTGGTCGGCGACGGGTAGAGATTAAGAATTCGGGCCCAGTGGCCGACCTTGTGAATATCCTTTTCAGTGAAAGTCAATTTTCATGAAATAACCTTCAAACTACAACCGTAAACTAAACTTTCAATATGCATAGTATTCGAGAAAAGCCGGATCACATGAATTTATTGTACCCCTGAATTTTCTGCAAAAGTTGATTCCAAGGCCTGAAATTTATTCTGATATCGGTGGGAAAAGGATGCGTGGGTGAGTACCTTATTCTTCAGGCAGAATACATAGTTTACCTATGATGATCTTAAGGTTAAATTCCTTTGACACGTCTCTTCAATAAAGATAACTCTCTTTCACATTAAATCGTTCCAAAGTGGTTCTAGTAATACACGTACCGTTTTAGTTTAAGGTTGCATTTTCGAAAAGTCGCAAAAAGAATTTCAAAAATACTTTTTTTCTAGTGAAATGCTTTTTTTCAGAATTTCCATCGAAAGTTTTAACTTCTGTCCCCAGTTCGGTTTCCATGGTTTTGAAAAAAAAATACAAAAGAAGAAGAAATTCTATAAAGATTCGTTTTTACTCTATATCCCGAAAAAAATTGTTTCTCCACTTTAGCTAACATAAAAAAAAAAGGTTTATTTGTCAATTTTATTATCAGAAATTGCTGGATAAAGTTGTTTTCTGACAAGATTTGTTTTACCAAGCTGAACTCATTTTTGACTCAAGTGACTTTAACATTTGTCGTCTATAATAGTTAGAGATGGCAATGGATCCTGGACCGGTCCAATCGTTTGTCGGTTCAAAAAAAAAATTCTTAGCAAGGTAATTTTTTTTACATGTGGATCCGGATCCGATCCGTGGACCGGCGGATCCGATGGATCCGGATTTGGATATGATTTTTATGGACCCGCTGGATCTGGATCCGGATCTAGATTTAGGATGAAAAATGGATCTGGATCTGGATCTAGTAGGATCCGGTCCAGATCCGATCTGTTGCCATCCCTAATAATAGTTTTCCTCTACTTTTATTTTTCTAATAATGAAAGATTTTTAAAACCAAACTAGGAAGCAACCAAAGCCATATTAAAAGCTAGTTTTACTAGTGTTTTGCGTGTTAGATGTCATTGTTGGTGCTAAATAACAATACTTGTTGGAGAGAAGGGAATTGACTTTCTTCTGTATTTAAATAATTGGGATCAGAAATTTTATAAACCTAACAGCGTGTTTCCTTGGCAAGAAAGTCATTAAATATTTGAAAATCGAGTGATATATCGGAACATATACTATTTTCTTAATTTTCCATACAATTACTATGTCAATTACTAAAATCATAACATAGAATATTAATAGAACTTTTGACTTCGTCCAATGTATTAGTGAAATGTGTACTTAAGTCGTTATTATTCTAGATTATATTCTACTTCTAGGTAGTTTCTCTTGAATTCTTTAGAGTCGTCGTGGTTGTCCCATATTGTGTGGCATCCATAAAAATAATCCTATAGGTTTAAGTCGTTTTCTAAGCCTAGTCCAAAATTGTGTCCTAATACGTCGAGTTTATAATCCTCAAATTGCCCCTTTTTCTCCCTGTTGGTACACGTATATCTTTGTCGTTTTGAACCCTTTTTATTTAGTTGGAAAATGGTCCTAAAGACTCTTGAGAGAGCCTTCAGTTTTGTTTTCCTGTTCACACATATGTTTTCAAAAGTCAAATCACCACTTCTATTTTTTTTTACTCCACACTTTTCTTTTTACTAATTAAATAAAGTGTATATTCACTTTCTACACGTCTTGGTTTTTTACGTGGCGAGGATCTACCGATTTCATATGACTGTAGACATGCATGGGGACGAGTTTAGTTGGTAAGAATTCTGTGGGTCGGATGAATTATGAAGGTAAAGTGATGGTGGTTCCAGAAGTAGGAAAGAGATGCAAATATAGTGGCCTTAGTACATTCTACTGGGTCCTAGAATGGGATAGAAAAATATTAGAAATACACATGGATGGGGTACGAAATACCCCTTCCGTCTCTATTTATATGATGCAGTTTAAAATGATTTTTTTTAAATTTGTAGTTCCAAAGACACCATAACATTTGTGTAGCTATAAAAACTCTCACTAAAGATAACACGAACAATAAATTAAATTATTTTTAAATATAAAAATATATCATTGGCTGAAAATTATTCGATGAATAACTCTTACTAAGTAGCAATTAATGCTGATAGAATAATTGTACACAATCAACGCCACAAGTTGTTTTCAGGAAATGTTGCTTGCATTCGCTGAAAATAGTCCTAAAATTGGTCCTACTCGGCATATTTATTACTTGTAGAATGTGCAGTGGTATCTTTAATTAGTATTTTTTTCTATATGAATATTTGTAACTTCAGCTGTTTTCCCATATATCTTATTAAATTCTAAATTGTCCTTATAATTTGATGCACCAAAATTTACCTCAGGACAATAATCAGTTCGTCCTTAATATTTCATATCAATGTTTGCAAAACATCATTTGTCACCAACTTGCTCGACATCCTTTTATTATCAATTATTTTCTGTCAACTTGGATGCCCAATATTTTTTAAAATCTCTATCAAGGAAACGTTTTTTTTTTTTTAAAATTTTATACCTCTCTCTATCATCTTTACTCCCTAGTCTCTTTGCAAGGTTTGCGTCCCTGTCAATATTGGAATACTTCAATTAATCATTTTTGCAGCTCACTAGTTATCGTATTGCCTCAACACTGCATAAACGTGAAATGCTTGCTTTTTTTTCCCTCTCAAGCTCGTTGGAGTTTTTAGACAGATGGAATATAAAAGCAAAAATTGTGGGTTGGAATAAATTTTAGTTTCCAAAGCAGTTGGCAACCATAGAAAGCATAGAAGTTGGTAGTTAGCACAAAGCCAACGGTATTAACGCATGATAGTTTTAATTCTTAAATATTTTAGAAATTGAACTAACAATAATTTTTGTCGGTGTTTGATGAATCAGTTTGATTAAGACCTTACTTACCTCTGAGGAGCTTTTCTACAATTGCCAACTTGCCATGTAACGTTGAGTCACCGAATCGGACTTTAATATTTTATTAATGCTCTTTCTTTTTAGTTCCTTTTGTCTTCTTCTTGTTTTTATGTCACTTCTTTTCAAATCAAATTTGTTGTTATAACCTTTCTTTAAACAAAGACATATTTTAAACTCTTGATGGTGAGGAATCTCTGCTAATCATTTACTTACACATGTATTAATATAATTTTTTTCCTACGTAATATCTTATGTTCTAAATTATATGTCAATATTGAAAAGGACTTCATTTATATTTTATACAATCTCTACTTCTTGGTATTTTACTTTATTATATTAAACATTTATTTATCTTCACCTAATATATTCCAAGTTAAATATGTTATTTTTAATATACTGATAAACTAACTTGTTCCTGATTTTACGGGATTGCAACTCCAGTTTACACTGATTATTTTAAGGTTCTCTTAGTCTTAATATTCCTTCACTGAATAATTTTCCAATTTGACTTGATGCTTTTCTTTGTTACTGTTCAAATAAAAGATTTGGGCTTTCCTCGTCCTTTCCCCATGTTTTTTGGGAAAAGATGTGAGCATAGTGAAGCGTTGCCTTAATGAGCAGATTTAGGATTTGAATTTAATGAGTTCTTAATTGTAGGACAACGACTTTAAGTGTTAGTAATTGATTTCTAAATTTATTTTTTTAAGTATGTGATGAAATTTTTAACACATTTACAGGATCTGAGCTAAGTTATTGGCTCCGGTAAACCGTGAATTCTAAGTCTACATTAACCTCTATATGAAGACGTAAATAAAATGACTTTAGTATCATCTGATAAAATACCATAGTAATTACTCGTTTTCTACTTTAGAGAAAAATGCAATTTTTAAGGCTGACAATAGTTTCCTTTTCTGGCTTGAAGCCAACACTTCAACTTTTGTGTCTATTTGTACTTGGGTCTTCGCAAGCCCATTGATTATATTCCTGTCAGCTCTATGCTTTTAAAGCAATTTCCTTAAAGCAATTGATAACATGTTGTACTTACTTTGTGAACTTTTTTTGCAGCAAAATGAGAGAAAATTTGACAAGGTGGCTGTACCAGGCGATGGGATTCCAGAGTGGGTTGGCTAAGACTCAAAGAATTGAGTCCATTTCAAAAGCTGCTAAGCCTAACAAGACGGAGCCCAATGCAGAGGACCCTAAGACTGATCATATTCCCATTTCTGCTGATGTCAAATATATTTCTTGGCTGGTCAGTAGCACACTTTTAATGATTACTCAAATATCTTTTATGGTTAATTTTATTATTACAAGGTTCCTTCTCCCTAGAGACGAACTGCATTATTTATTAGGTATGTAGGGTTGAAGGTGCAAGGCCCCCGTGTAGATCAATTTTCACTTATTATTTTTTCTTTAAAAGAAATTTTTGTGTGTACATTGGAAAAGACAACATAAATTACTTAAAAATTTTCATAAGCTATACATGACTTGAATCTTGCTAGGGAAAGAACTCCATTTCCTTGAGCGCAGTTTTCCGGACTATCTATCCTTCTTCATGTTTGTGGTTTTCATTAGCCAGAAAGTTTGCACATTTGTTCACCTCCCTTTAAATATGTATGATAGTAGCATTGGTGGTTTCTATCAATACTTACAGTCTTTAATAATATTCAATAATAGCCCTATACTGTATGTTCCCCTCTTTGATAAGCTTGATTATTGAGCTTTGAGGAGAGTGGGAAAAAATCATAGTCTTGCTTGATGCTTAGAGGGCAGACTTGTATAAAACTAGTAGGGATAGAATCACATTAAGCTGGCGTGACACTTTCTTATAGGATGATAAGAAAGCAAAATGTCTAATACTTATATATATCTTATTAATCTTTACTATGGTTATTGTGCCTAGAGTCTCATTTGTAAGCTTTTATTTCAGAAAGAGCATCCTTCAGCACTGAGCTCCTTCCAAGAGATGATGACCTCGGCAGAGGGAAAATGCGTTGTCGTGTTTTTAGATTATGATGGGACTCTATCGCCAATTGTAAATGATCCTGACGGTGCCTTCATGTCTGATCTGGTAATTAATTAACCATGTTGCTGTCCTCCTTTGATCTCTTAATATGTGTCTTCGATGACATAGGAGTACTAACATCATGCATTACATGCAGATGCGCTCAGCTGTAGGCGATGTTGCAAAGCTATATCCGACAGCTATAATAAGTGGACGCAGTCGACAGAAGGTTACTATAAATTAATCATCCATTTGTTTGATCTCAAGCCAAATCAATTTGATAAAATGAAGCTGATATCTAATATGTTGTTTGTTTAGGTTTATGGTTTTGTAAAGTTGGATGATATATTCTATGCGGGGAGCCATGGCATGGACATAATGGGACCTGCAATTCAAGCTAGTTCTTATGATGGAAAGTATCAAAGCAAGGCCCTTGATAAAAAGGTATCCGCAATTAACTTTGAATAAATGTAAGTCCATTACATCTGAATCCTATAGCTATATAGTTGTACTTATCTATGTGGGCAATACATTGTAGGGGAACGAACTCACTGTCTTCCAGCCCGCTCAGGACTTTCTGCCTTCAATTGAAAAGGTAGCTATAACACTTCAATTTGTCCATGAAGCTTTTAATTTGTTATATTTCCAGCCCCATCTTGTTGTTTCAGTATTCGATATAATGTTTATGTATGTGGCACAGATGCTGAATGAATTGGAGGAAACAACTTCGGAGATAAATGGAGCTCTGGTGGAGGACAACAGGTTCTGCATCTCTGTGCATTACCGGCATGTATTACAAGAGGTACAACTCGAATTAGATATATCTAGGGATCTTTTATTTCAGTAATTGTCCAATGATGTGCAGAATGTTGAATAAGTAAATCCAAATCGTAATTAATTTCAGGATTTGGGATTGCTGGAAAAGAAAATTCAGGCACTAGTTGCCAAGTACCCCGGTTTTCATCTAACAAGGGGTAAGAAAGTTCTAGAAATACGTCCATCCATAAAGTGGAACAAAGGCGATGCTCTGCTTTACTTGCTTGAGACTCTAGGATTCGCGAATTCAAGTAATGTTCTCCCAATTTACATTGGGGATGACAGAACTGACGAAGATGCTTTTAAGGTACAAGTCTCTAATTGTCTTACTAACGTCGTTTACACCCAGCTTTTCCATTTAAATGTTGTGTTTGTATGACATACTAATAATGTACTGCTGTTTTTGTGCAGGCGGTCAAGAGTAGAGGACAAGGGTATCCTATTATAGTGTCTAGTAATCCAAGAGACACTTTGGCGTCTTACTCTCTGCGCGATCCAACCGAAGTGTTATCTTTTCTGATACGGCTGGCCAGATGGGGGGAGCTTTCCGCTGTGTAGATTGCTTAACAAGTGGAGTTGCGACGGATAAGTTAATCAATGTACAGTTTGTATATATCGATATATATTGATGTTAAAAGTGAAGGAGTGGGAGCTAAGGTAAGCAAGGCGTTTTTGTGGTCCGCCTGATATGCTCCCATTAGGTTTACAAAGTACTAGTAATATATAGTCATATATAGACTTAAGAATGAAGCTGCAGTTGGGTGAAGTTTTTTGCATCATTGCCCAACTGCCTGCAGCTCAGCTTATTAATGGAAACATTTTAACTTTTCAGCTTTATTCTGATTTTATGTCAAGTTTTTGTTACCTTATTCATTGTACCATGCACCAAAAATCCCAGAGATATGTTTTAGGACTCCCAAATAGAAGAAATAGAAGAAAAAAGTGGTGCTCGTCTTCTAAAAGAAATAGATTGGATTTACCATTAACATCTTCCCTCATAGTATCATTGAAATTTGAATATAATATTTCTCCGGCTATTTATCTTTACTCTCTTAGATGAAATGGAAATAATTACTCCTAATTGTGTTCCCCTAATTTAATGCAAGCCATCTCGAAACTTCCAGTTATTGGGAATGAAATGGCCCAATATAAATGCTCTTAAAGGCCTGACACTATCTTTTTTCTTTGAGGGAGGTGTAACCTGTTTGACAAGATTTTGAGAGAAAATAAGTATTTTTGTGGAGTAGCATACGCTGTTTTCAGAAGATGAACCTTTTTTGTACTTTTCTGAAAAACACTTTTGAGGAAAATACACTTATCATCACTATTTAAACGCTTGGTCAAACATGAATTGCTGCTCAAAAGTATTTTTTAAATTAATTGATCAAACACAAATTGATTCTAACAAAAATACTTTTTTGAAAAGCACTTTTGAAAAAAATATTTTTTTAAAATAAGATGCTTCGGGGAGGAGTGGACTTGTAGCCCTTTACAGACTTGTTTTTAGCTTTGTTTTTTTACAAGAGATCTTTATTTTTACACATAAAAGATCTTTATTTTTATACATAATGAAATGGGACGAAGATCTGCCCGAACTTAGTCCAGTCCTATTAAAGATGGGGGCGAATCATCCAAAGTGTTTGGCCCAGTGGCCAATACATTAGGGTATTGTTGTCTGAGGTTCCGTGTTCGAGTCCTCTGATCAGCGAGAGTGGAACCGTGTTCCCCAAAAAAATCCCTCCATACGCGTAGGGCCAAGCGGTGTATACTAATCCGTAGGGCCAGGCCGGAGGTGGGATTTTCTGGGGTATGGGGCCGTAATGCGGTGGGACCAGTCACTTTAAAAAATTTACCCTACCACAGTTTTGTCCTCCGGGGCATAGTCCAGTGGCAAAGCCTGGGCGCTATAAGGCGCCCGGCATGGGACAGCGTGGGTTCGATTCCCCGCAAGCACGAAGAAACTCTGCATGTTGGGGAATTTGACCTTGTCTCATTGATCAATTGTACGCTCCCAGAAAAACTGGTCACCGGAGCACATCCCGTGATTTACCTGGTAATAGTGTTGAAGGACCGGTCCTATTACCTCCAGGACATCTGGGTAATACCAGTGAAGTAGTCAGGCGCAAGCCTGGAAACCTAGATTATCAAAAAAAAAAAAAAAAAAAAAAAAAAAAAAAAGATGGGGCGAATCAAGTAACTCTTATAGGTAGATGAGATAGGAAGGAAGAACCACTGATAGCATTTGCAGAGATATGAAAATGTCACTCTCTTCTATTCAATTAGTAAATGGCCATAAGAGATTATTTCCTCGTATGTTTACGAGACACCCTAGGACTAACAGTGGAAAATATGTGTAACATTAGACAAATTATATGCTATGATGGAATTAGGGGTGGGCATAAAACCCGTTGAATCGAAAAAACCGAACCGAACCGGCGGTTTGGTTCGGTTTTTATTCAATTTTTTTTTTAAAAAAAATGATTCTTTAAAAATCCAACCGAATCAGGATCAAATAAACTGGTTCGGTTCTTTAGTATTGGGGATGAACCGAATCGAAAAATCGGGGGCAAATATGTAATTAATCTTATTTTTTATTTTAGGCTACTGCTATCTCTTGAATCGTAGCCATTGAAGCCAATCTATGAAGCTTTTATGGAAGTCGAATGCTTCATGAACTTAAGCGCCATATCACAGAAGCATTGACATAAAATGTAGGGAGAGAAAGTAGTTGTAAATTGATGCAACTTTAAATGGTCATAACTCTGCGCTCGGATGTCCGTTTTACCAGATTTTTTTTTGCGTATTTTTTCGGGACGCGGCCGGTCAAACTGCCGCAAGGCTGTTTGGCGCCGCCAATTTTTAGGAAAATGTCCGTTTTTTTCCCAATCAATTTGTGTTTTCCCCCAAATCTGTTTCTAATTTTCCCTTTTCTTTAGTAAAGATCTCACGATATACAATACATTTCAACGTCGAAATTTCGTATTAGTGTAGGTGTGAATGTCAATTTCGGAAATTCAAATTTTTAAAAAAATCCCTGACCCGACCCGTTTATTTTATTTCAGTGTTGGACTTTTATTTTGTGGGGATGTAAACTTTAATACAAAATCGAACCGAACCGATATACGCCCACCCCTAGATGAATTTGTGAATTAATCAAGTCTTAAAGATGGAAAGGAATTATAATTAATGATTAATGCTATTTGTACTTTATTCATCTATCTATTGTACCATGAAAAATAACAAAATATTCACATTTCAACTTTTGGATTCAACTTTCTAAAATTATTGTAAAAACAACAACTAAATCCAAGCTTAACTAAAAACAATAAAATAAAATTAAAAAAATCCAAGCTTAGGACAAGGATTAGTTCACCATAGCATCGGGCCGTTCGAGTAGAGGCAAACAAATGTTGAGTCGATAAGCATCCGGCCAACAGTATATACAATTGATAATAAATTGAAATATTCATATTGAAAGATTTCTTGATTTCTAATTTTTTTATGTATAACAAAGGTTTGAATTATTCCTTGAAAAATTCGGCCAGCAGTACATACGATAAATTCCTATATAAGTCTAAATAATTTGTTTGAAGCATTGACTGTATGGCATATTAATTTCTCATTGCACATTTACAGTACTAGTTGTGAACTTAATTAACAATGGCAAAAAGTTCAGCCTTAGCATTGTTGATAATATTGGCACTTTGTTTTCAAGTTATAGCTGCAGCCACTTCAGATGACTCTTATATTTCTAAAGGAATTCATGAAATAGAAAAGTTAACAAATTTGGTGAGGGGAATGGGCATGCAGAGAAGGCTACAGAATACTTGTGTTTGCCATAACTGTGGTACCTTTCACTGCTACTGCAGAGGTCGCGGTTGTACTTCTGAATTTTGTTGCTTATAATGAAACATTTATAGGTAAATAAGAAAAAAAGGGACTCTTTTACTACATGTATTAAGTAGTGTGTTGATATATGTTGATTGGCTTTGGTAAGTTTAACTTCAGTTATAAATGTACGTCTGAAGTTGATTTTGAAACGGCTAAACATTAAATATTTTGTAACTTTCGTCTATGTCTTAATTAGTGAACGTCCAAGCGGGTATTTGTGGACTTGTCCTGTGTTTGCCTAACTATGTTTAGATGATAGAGCTTATATAATATTTTATCAAGAGAAATTTAATGGAGATGTATAATTATCGCGAGGATTCGTATTGTTGACCCAAAAGCATAATAATTATATTTGTTTTTGTATGTTCCTATCATCCTATGTAAAGGAATTACGTAGTACTTTCTCATTGCAGTCGTTGTTGCTGCCTCTTCGGATATTCGTCTTCTCTTATGAATCTTGAATTTTTTGTACGTATGATAGAATTGATCTCCAACAAAAAATTTGAAATAGTCAAAGAAATGATCGAAGGCTCAATTACAGGTCCATTAACAACTATGATTTACTTCCAGTTCTAATCGGATTTTCCTATCCTCAGTTTAGTTAAAATCTATAAGAATTAGACACCTAATGTGCCAAAATTTCCAATAACTTTTTACTATATACGTTCACGGTACACCAATTATAGTGTGTTTAGTTAGTTCTATGATAATGAGGAAGAATTCAACATCCAGCATCTTTCTTGTAGTAACTTAACAAAATGTGTTTTTATCTGTAGGAAAATTTTGCTACTTTTCTTCTTTAACTAATAATAATTTAAATCCACTTTCTTTTTTGCATATTAACTCTGCCATTCATGTTGCTCATATTAAGTTCTACCCCTCGATTTAGTGTCAGCTTAGATTTATTATATCAAACTTGTCTCCCACAAAAAATTACAAGAAAACTCCCCCCACCCCTTTTAAATCAATCCATTTTTGGTAATCCGTTATGATAAATATTACCGTGATATACACCGTCTCAATATTTCCTTATATGACTCATGTTTCCGTGATATAATATTATCAATATACTTGTGATATACACGGTATACACAGGTATATACCGTGTATATCACGAATATATCGGTAATATTTATTGTAAACGTGTAAATATATTTTTCCTACTCACGTTTACATTTATCACGTTCAATCAATCAAAATTAAAAACATGTGTTTGTGATGATCGTTTATTAACTTGACCGAATGATTTTAACCTTAAATGACCCCTCAAACTATTGGGTTACAAGTCAAATAGTGTAACCAACAGGTCAAAATGCAACTCAAAACAAACATATAAAATCAAACTTGATGAGAATTATATAAATTTGGAAGAACTTAAGCTAATAGTTTAAGAAAAATACATTAACTCTCACTTTTTCTTAAACAAGAAGCAAAATAAAAAAAAAAGGATGAGATGTTAAGTCATGTTGCACGATGCGTTATTTTATCCAAATCTAACGCAACTCATTTCGACCCACCAAACTTGAATGAATTGTGTCATGACCTATTATTGTTTTGACCAGTTTTAACTCTCAAATTTGACTCTATACCTACCAACTTTCACCTCTAATTGATGCTAATGACTTGGTAATTTTTTTAATGAACCGGATAGACTTCAAATGAAATAGTTAGGGGTGTCAATTAGGCAATTTGGGCTTAAATTTGGAAGGTTCAAACTAACCTTAATAATTAGGTGGTCATTAAACTTGGTTGAGATAGGCTAAGTTAAGATGCGCTAAACAATGAGTCATGGTTTAACCACCCAATTCTTACAAAGTTTTAATTTCTTTGTTTGATTTTCTTATAATTTGTTTAACTACCAAATAAAACTTATTGTTCCTTGTTATAGCTATAAAAAAAACTTAAAAATATTTTGACAAGATTTCTCTTGAGATAATTTGTGCTACATATTTATCCAAAAACAGCCTAAATGAGCTGATTTAATAAATGAATAGTTCGTGGGTCATTTTTTCTTGCCTTATTTTATCGCCCTTAAGAATAGTTAGTGTAGAGGAGTGACCACAACAATGCAAGGTTTTGTTCCCCTTAAATGTGTACCTAGATTCATGCATGGAAGTGAAAAGCCTTTAGAAGCACGCAAATCATTGGTGACCACTATCTTGGTCAAATTTCTAACTAATGAGTAACTACTGCTTCAATCATGATATAAAAATTGATGTTTGGTACTAATTTCAGCTTTCAAAATAATGGTCAACAGAATGAAGTGAAGAGATATTTTCACCTGTCACTTGTACTAACATTCCACTTTCTAGCTACCAGCCAATAATCTGCTAAGACTTAAACTCGAGATTAACATTGTTCTTATTGGTCATTGCAACTTTGAGATGAGGATTGAGGACAATGACATGCATTTTCAAAGTTCTGCATTAATATAGAGTTGTTGATAAAGATGGTCAAAGCAATGGGAAAGGAATTGCTACATTAACATTTCCTGTTTAGTATTCCTAACACCTAATAATTATCTTCTCTTCTTCTTTTTTTCAGCCCAAGAACAAATATAAAAGATTAGCTCAAGTGTTTATGTCTATATATTAAGTTTTGACATACATTTTATGTGTTTATGTACATATATTAAGTTTTGAACACCCTAAACAAATATAAAAGGTTAGCTTAAGTAGTCTAAGGTGTTCAAAATTGTCTCCAACATACATCCTAGGTTCGATTCTTAGAGACAACATTATTTTTATATTTAACTTTTGTTATTTTTTTTTAACACCTTGAATAAAAATTCTGGATCCCCACGGCATGTGGCTAGGAGGTTACGAGTTCGAGTCGTGGAAATAGCTTCTCGCAAAAATGGAGGGTTAGGCTGCATACAATAGACCCTTGTGGTCCAGCCCTTTCCCAACCCGCGCATAGTGAGAGCTTAGTGCATCGGGCTGCCCCTTTTTTTTACATGTGCATGTAGGTCATAAAGAAAATAAAAAGAAATTGTGAGTGTTTTAATTAGATACTAATCCTCCTTTGAATTTGCTTGATATAATTATGTATCTAGCTGACTCTCTTATCATGTTAATGAAATCTTGGGTCTACTAAAAGAAATTTACTCCTTAAATAGAAGAAGTTGAAGAAGTAGTCCATTTCAGGCGCTGTTCTTTCTTTATCAAGGACGGTTAATTAGGAATTAGGATATGTCCTTTTCCAGCTACACTTAATTAGTTCTCTCGAGAAGTTGGAGAGGAATAATTTTCTGCCTCTTTAAACAATGGAAGACTAGGGAAACTTTACAATTAAATATTTTGAGAGAAACCCTTTAGAAGATGCAACTAATTAGGTCAGTGAGATTAATGAATTCGATTTTGATTCATCGCAATAGGCTCTATTGAAGAAGATTATAGAACAATATTGGATGTAAAAATACAATTTTTTATGTTGTCTCTTCTTGTTTCTCTATGTGTGTGAGGCAGTGGCTTCATTATATAGATTATTATAGCTATGCCTTCTCTATTAAGATTGGGATTGGACTCTTACAATCCCAATCTTGATAATACAAATGATTCTAAGCTATGTCACATGTCTTAAATTGTTCCAAACTTAGTAAACGTGCAAAATTTTTAAAAAAATACATAATATTAAATAACAATGTCCAAATAAGAGTAGCCATGAAATTTCTTCGGATAGGAGGAACTTATTTATGGGATTAAATTTGAAAGGTCTGAATCAACTCAACGGGTTGCAATAGTATAGGTCATATATGGAACTAAAAGAATAGGGTCAGCATGCTAAAAACTTTGAGCAAATTAAATGAATTGAAGTGATTGTACCTAGCTAATTAATTCATCACTAATTGTCCATGTCTTATCCACATTGTCTTTAAAGTTATATATAAGGGGGGGAAATCTGGATCAAATCAACGTTGTGAAAGTTGTAAGATAGAATAATTTTCTTTAGGATTCCTTTCATTATTCACAATATATATAGTTGTACAAATGTTGATTCCTAATACAGTACGAATCCTAACTTACCTTAAATGGTTGATTCCTAATACAATCAGAATCCTAAGTTACCTTAAATATACATCTATCATAATTACAAAATATACGGTGAATATTCGCTAATACTCCCCCCCTTAGACGGAGCGGAAGGAGGCCGAATGCTAAGGCTGGATCGGAAGTCGGTGAAGAGCTGTCGCGGTAGTCTCTTTGTGAAAATGTCTGCATATCGTGTAATATTCTGACCTAACCACGGGCAACTTTCTCTAGTACAAAGTGGATATCCATCTCAATATGCTTAGTCTGCTGATGTTGGACCGGATTATGAGACATATAGATGGCAGATATGTTGTCACAATAGACTATAGACGCCTTTCGTAGTGGACACTGGAGCTCTAAAAGAAGATTTCGGAGCCAACAAATCTCAGCAACGACATTAGCAACTCCGTGATACTCTGCTTCAGCGCTCGAACGGGATAACGTGACCTGCCGCTTGGTGGACCATGAAATAAGATTATCCCCAAAAAATACACAGTAGCCTGAGGTGGAGCGACGTGTATCGGGGCATCCTGCCCAGTTTGCATCCGTGTAGGATAGTAACTTGTTTGGGGCAGAGGGGTAGAGATGTAGTCCAAAATCCAATATGCCCTTAACGTATCTGATAATACATTTGAGGGCGGCAAAATGAGACTCTCGAGGGTCGTGCATAAACAGACACACCTGTTAAACGACATATGCAATATCAGGCCTAGTGAAGGTAAGATACTGAAGGGCACCTGCAAGACTCCGATATAGAGTGGGATCCAAAACTGGCTCACCGTCATTGGCACTGAGCTTGGATTTCGAGTCAACCGGAGTTGGCATAATTTTACAATTTGCCATCTTAGCCCTGTACACTATCTCTTCTGCATACTTACGTTGACACAAGAACATAGTAGTTGCAGATCTGATCACTGATATACCCAAGAAATAGTTGAGCTTGCCCAAGTCGGTCATAGCAAATTCTGTTTTGAGCAGAGAAATGATTTCATTCTTCAGACCGTCAGAGGAGACAATAAGAACAATCCACATATAATAGCAAATAAGTCGTGTTACTACCTCGATGAAAGGTGAAGAGGGAGTTATCACACCTGCTGCATATAAAACCGATCTGCAGAAAATACCTGGCTAAGCGATCATACCAAGCGCGGGGTGCCTGTTTCAAGACATACAATGATTTTCTGAGACAACATACATATTGCGGGACTGCCGGATGAACAAAGCCAGGGGGTTGATGCATGTACACAGTTTCTTTCAAATTCCCGTGAAGAAAAGCATTCTTGACATCAAGCTGATGAATCGGCAATGCATGCCCATAGCAATACTGAGAACAGTCCGAATAGTAGCCGGTTTAACAACCGGACTGAATGTCTCACCACGGTCAATACCTTCCTACGCGATTAGTGTCATTGGCAACCAGTCTTGCTTTATACCGTTCCAGGTCACCGCTATCTCTGAACTTGTGACGAAATAGCCACATACACCGGATAACATTCACACCTTCTGGTCTAGGTACCAAATCCCAAGTGTTCTGCTTGGTTAAAGCGTTAAACTCCTCGCATATGGCCGTATTCCAATTGGGGTCCAGTTTTGCTAGTTTTGGAATAGGAGATAAGGTTTGTGCGGAGAGGTTGAAGTGAACCTTGGGTTTGAAGATCCCGTGTTGTGCACGAGTCTCCATATGATGAATAGGCTGCAGTTGGAGGTCGGGACTGGTAGGCAGTGGGAGGTCGGGACTGGGAGGTGCAGGTTGTCGAGTTCGGATCGGGAGCGCAGCGGATCTTTGCCGGACCGGGCTGCCGCCGACTTACGGGTCTTGGATCGGGAGGCGCAGCGTCGCTTTGGGGGGTAGGAGACACGGCTGAAGGCAGCAGTGGTATTGGTGGTGTGTTCGACAGAGAGCAGTTGGCTGAATGCAGTAGTGGTGGGGATAGGGCAGTGTCCACTGCCGGAACAGATTGCATCGGTACTGACCTTTGCCGGAGACACATCAACTGGAGTAGAGGAGACATAGGGGACTCATCGAGAAATGTGTAATCCGTGGTTTGGAATTTTCGAAGGTTTGAAAATAGATAGTTCGCCTCATCGAATGTGGCATGGCGGGAGATGATGATCTTACGAGTGGTTATGTCATAGCACAAGTATCCCCTATGATTAGGTGAGAAATCGACGAATACGCATGGTGTGGTGAGTGGGGCTAGTTTGTGAGATGCAGTGGAGGCTAGGTTGGGGTATCACAGACAGCCGAAGATGTGTATTTGGCATAAGAGGGTAACCTACGGTATAAGATTTCCGTTGGGGTTTTGTTTTGGAGAGTGTTGGTTGGTAAAATGTTAAGGAGGTATTTTACCATTTTAACAGCGTAGACCCAGATTGACGGTGGAAGACCGGCGTGAAAGAGAAGGGTACGCGCCATGTTATTGATGGTACGGATGATTCTTTCAGCTTTGCAGTTTTGGGAGGAAGTGTAGGGACAAGAAAAACGGAAAACCATGCCTTGTTTATAGCAGAAATTGTGAAATGCCGAGTTATTAAATTCACGTCCATTGTCACATTGGAATGATTTGATAGATTTTTCAAATTGTGTTTTAATGAATTTTTGAAACTCAATGAATTTGGCAAAAACTTCATATTTGAATTTCAGTGGGTAAATCCAGACAAAATGTGAAAAATCATCTAAGAATACTAGATAGAATTTGTGACCCAAAGAGCTAACAATCGAAGAAGTCCACAAATCAGCATGAACAATATCAAAAGGAGAAAAAGTAACACTGTTTGATGACATAAATGGAAGACGAGTATGCTTGCCTAGTGGGCAAGAAAAACAGTGTGGTGCAATTTTCTCATTATTACATTGAATACGCTTAGAAGTCCTAAGAAAAGTAAAAACTGGGTCTCTAGGGTGTCCGAGTCTGTTGTGCCAAGTTGAGGGAGAGATCGCCACAAGGGATAGAGGTGCTTGCGGTCTGACAGCGGAAGATTGAGTAAATGGGTAGAGGTCTCCCACACTATTGCAACGTGTAAGAATTTTCCCCGTATTGAGTTCCTTCACAGAAAAACTAAAAGGGTCAAATTCGACAGACACAGAATTATGGCTAGTGAATTTTCTAACAGAGATTAAGTTTTTAATGATGTTAGGGGTGTATAGGACGTGTTTTAGGGAGAAAGGCGGGTGTGGATGTTTGTTGTATGTGTTACCGTAACCTTTAATTGGAATGGGATGACCATTGCCGATAGTAATAAATTGAGGACACTTTAACCGAAGTAGTTGAGATAAGTTACCTGACGACCGGGAGGTGAGATGTGGCACCGGTGTCCATGTACCAATTTTCGTCGGGCTATTGAAGGTTCACGGTGCTGAAGGCCTGGCCTAAGTCGGTGGGAGCAGGCTGCTGCTGCTGCTGGACCGCAACTAGGTGGGGCTGCTGCTGCGGCTGGTGGGCTGCCTAATGGCTGGGGCAGGGCCTAAGAGGCCAGTCGACCAAGGCTGTTGGAACTCGGCCCCTGCAGTTGGGTATGGGCTTGCAAGCGAGGCCCAGTTCTGTTGGTTGGGCCATGCTGGCTGTTGTCCTGCCCACTGGAAATATGTAGGATTTGGGCCTGGCTGCTGTCCAGCCCACTGGTTGCGTTGGCCCTATTAGCGGCCCTTGCCTTTGTTATTGTTGTCGCGGCCTCTGCCGCCACACCCTCCGCCATGAAACTGTTGCTGCTGGTGGTCTTGCGGTGGTGGCGTGTTGGTGTTGGCCGCTGGTGTTGCCATTCCGTCAACGGCTAACGCCTTTTGATTATGTTCCTATTGTTTAGCACGATTGGTTTCTTCCAACAATAGTTGTGACCATGCCTTGGTGAAACTTGGTAGTGGGTCATCCTGTTGAATCATCGTTGCAAGTGTATCGTATTCACCTTTCGGTAAACCCGCAACCAATTGAAGTACCATCTTGGTTTCAGAAACATAATTCCCGACGTTGGATAGTTGGTTGGCTATGAGTTTCAGTTGTTTGCAATATTCGGACATGTTGTTAAAATTCTCGTGACGCGTGTTGTTGAATTGCTCCTCCAAATACACGGCCCGAGTATTTTTATTGTCCTGAAAGATTTCTTCCAACCGGACCCAAAGGTCACGTGTCGTAGCACCTGTTTTCATGATGGTACACAACAAGTCTTTTGAGATGGTGCAGTATATCCACTGTTTGACGATGGCGTCAAGGCGACGCCATGTCGATTCGGCAATGTCGGTGGGACGAGGAACAGAGTCATCAATATGGTCGAGCACGTTGTATGCACATGCATGAATATAGAACAGTTCAGTCCACATGGAATATTGACAGTCTTCTTGATCAAGAATTATATGGATAGAGTTCTTGATGTTTGTAACGGCGAAAGCCGGGTGAAAAGAAGACGATGATCGTTGAGATGAGTTGTCAAAAGTGCCAGTGGAGGAACCGGAATTTGTTGGGGAAGACACGGTGGCAGTTGTTGCCGCCGGCCGAGATGAATGGAGATAGGGGGGGGGGGGGGGTTTCGGCCGAGAGGTTTATTTGGAAAGGATAGAATAATTTCCCTTAAGATAGAATAATTTCCCTTAGGGATTCCTTTCATTATTCACAATATATATAGTTGTACAAATGTTGATTCCTAATACGGTACGAATCCTAACTTATCTTAAATGGTTGATTCCTAATACAATCAGAATCCTAAGTTACCTTAAATATACATCTATCATAATTATAAAATATACGGTGAATATTCGGAGAATATTCGCTAATAAAAGTAATTTGACTACAGTAATGGCCAGTCCAAGCTGATCTATTTTGCACGATCAAAGTTCAATTAATTAAATGAAAATAAGAAAGGGGGAAAAGATGACACAAGAGAACTTTTAACTAGGAGTTTCGTTAGTGTAAAGAATTATTTATATCATCAAGTCACCAAATGATATGAAAGCCGTCATAAAAATAGGGGTCCTCAATCTGAAAAATAAGATAAGTTACTACTAATTACGATAAATAAAGATGGCCTCGCCATACTAACAAAGTACTCCTGTATAACTTAGAATCTTTAACTTGACCTCTTCATGCTCTCTCTAAGGGAATCCACTAAAAAGTTGAGAGGAGGAAGGGGGGAGTATTAATTAGAAGTAACGCAGGCAAAGGCGAAACTACGTTGGTGTAATGGTGGTCACCGAATACCCTTCGTCAAAAAATTACAATATATATATAAATTAAATATTACTTTATATTCGGATATATAGCTGTTTGAAGTTGAACACCCTTTGAGACAACATAGAGCAGTGGCTCAGCGGCAAAGGGTGTGTTACATAATTTTGTGGGCCTGCCATTTTCCTTTAAAAATTCTAATTTTCCTGATGCATCCAAATCATTAAAAAAAGGATTGTTTACTATTTAAAATTTGAACAGCTTTTGTAAAAATTTTGGCTCCGCCACTTAATGCAAAGATGCTAATCAATCCTTGTTGAATATATATATATATATATAAAAGTAGTAGTGGATTTTCCAATGGAAATTGGTGATGTGAAGAGGATATGAATTAGTGGATTACACACTTGTTGAAAAAGATGGTCAAATCATGGTTTCTTGACTCTATTTCCATTGACTTCTATTTCTTCTTATTGTGGTTTATTTCCAGATACAATGCATGCAATGCGTAATTGTTAAATATCCCTAGGATATATACGATATATTGGACCTTAGTTTTGTATATATGACCGTGTATATAGTCTAGATTTTAGGTAATGTTTTAGTGTAAATATTACATTAATTAATATTGTATACTTATCATAATTATAGGATTCTTGTACTATTAGAATAGAGTTTTGAGATTAGAATAGGAATAAATTTTCTATTTTAAAAAATTATAAATTGTATATATACTCTTTCAATTAATGAAGATAATCAAGAGATTATTTTTTTATTGATCTAGTTCCTAAAAGAAACAAAAATACTTTATTGGATTCTTCATTAGATAAGTACACTAATCAGTGCTCCTTTGAATTTTTGCTTGGATTATGCTTCTAGATGCTTACTGTCTTTTCATCACTAGTACCTATTTCCACTTTCAGTCCCAAAAGAAATTATTTTATTTCCTTTTCATGCCACTGTATTTTCTTAGTCTATTCGAAGATATGAATTAGTATAACTCAAACTTTTCATTTCACCTTCTATGACAAGTTTTTATAGTCATTTCATAAAAATGTAGTGAAGGACATATTTAAGATTACAAGTTTTAAATAATTTATAGTCACTTCAATTTTATATATGACATATTTAAGATTACAATTTAAAAAAAAAGATAATTTTCTTAAATTTTGTATCCAGTCAAACTGGTTGAAATAGTATTTCCTCCGTCTCATTTAACTACTGTTTTAAGAAAATAAAATTACTTCAAAATAATTGTCGTCTAATATTTTCTTATATTAAAGAACTGTTTCTTGTAATGGTATTTAATTCTCAAGAAACATCTTAAGTGTGAAATAGGAGTAATCTAATAAACTATTAGACATTATATTTAGAGGTAACTTAGTAAACGTGAAAAATAATTTGCAATAAATTATTCTTTCTTTATCAAGCAAAGATAGGGAGACGTCTTTTAAGAAGCACAAGGACTGAATTTACTTTCCTAAAAGTATGTCATGTTTACGTTTTTTAAGGTATGAGAATCCAAGCTTTAATTTGCTCGTACAAAATTATGCTCTTCTATTCTTTAATTTGGTGCTCCCATTCTTACATTTTTATTCTAACTTTCTGTACGAAGCAATTGTGAGTCTCAAATAAATGGATTGGAAATGGAAAAATCTCAAAAAAAGAAGAAGAAGGTTTATGCATCTTTGAAAGAAATGATTCTGGGGAAGAAATTTCAATGACTTTGGGCCCTAGGGTTTTAAAGGTGCGAAGCAAGGTTAATTAACAGTTTAACCAGATTATCCAATTAATGCTTATCAATTTTTTTATTAGTAGTAATAACTAACAAATGATGTGATTGAATAAATATTTTTCACACAGTCAGTGCATAAACCTTGCGCATTTTATTAGTTTGAAAATTTTATTTTAAAAACAGAAGAAAATCTAAGCTAATAAGAAAGTTTAGTGGAACTAGACAAAGATTGTAAGAGGGTTTCCTTGTTCGCTCCGTTGCAAGAAAAATTGGTAACGACAGTAACTATTTTTGAAAGATCGAATTGAAAAGTGACCAGTGAACTATTTGTACAGAATTTTTTTAATTGAAAGTACATATATTTTCGTTAGGAAGTATAATCAAATATTGTGGTGGGATGAACAAGGTTTCCTCCATCATCCTTAATTAGATGACTCATTTTCAAGCTTTAGAATAAAAAAAATTCTAATAGTGAGCACGTTTATTTTTATTAGCACACGTGTTATAGTCCTATTATAGTACATATTTACCATATTTTGTATTGTATAATTATGGTAGAATTGGAATCATTGTTATAAAAGGATTCAACATTGTACACCTATATATATTGGTATTAATAAGAAAGGCTATCCAAGGGAGATTAATACAATCTTACTGCTTTGCACGGCCACTGCCCACAAATTTTGTTCTCACCCTTATTTTGTTTTCCTTCCATTATCTCTCAATCTAATGGATATATTGACTACTCCCACCTCTTCCGATACTTCCACCTATATATATTGGTAATTTTGCTTTCTCACCACAAATTTTGTTCTCACCCTTATTTTGTTTTCCTTCCATTATCTCTCAATCTAATGGATATATTGACTACTCCCACCTCTTCCGATGCTTCCCCTTCAAACCCAGTCGTCATCCAAACTTCTCCCACAATCTCTTCGTCACCATCTTTTCATCCGGCTCTCGCCGTTACGAACATCAAGAATTTCATCCCTCTCATTCTTGATAAGGAGGATGGTCAAATATTGATCGTGGGTGGAACTGTTTAAAATTCATGCATGTACCTACCATGTGCTTGATCACATCGACGACTTTGTTCCTCGCCCCCCCCCCCCTTCGAGATTGATGACACCACATGGCATCGTCTTGATGTCGTGGTTAAACAGTAGATATATGGCACTATATCTAAGGACCTACTTCTCACGATCATGAAAATAGGAGGGCCGTGATTTGTGGACAAGATTGAAAGAAATTTTTCAAGACAACAAGAACACTCGCGCAATGCACTTGGAAGAGCAGTTCAACAACACCCGTCTGGAGAATTATTTCAATATGTCCGAATATTGTAGACAATTAAAACTAGTGGCTGATCAATTGTCAAACGTCGGATCTCCCGTTTCTGAAATAAAAATGGTTTTACAATTGGTTACAGGCCTACCGAAGGGTGAATACGACACTCTTGTGACCATAATACAGCCAGCTGACCCACTACCCAGTTTTAACAAGGCTCGTTCGCAATTGCTATTGGAAGAGACACGTCGTGCAAAGCAAGACGAACACGCCCATAAAGCCTTGGCGGTTGAAACATCTACACCACCAAATACCGCCGCCAGCCAACCGCCATTGCCGGAAAATGGTCAGCCGCGGTAGAAGCGCGGCGGAAGGGGAGGCAGAGGTCGCGGCGGTGGTCGTGGTGGAAAGGGTCGCGACAAGGGAGGCAGGGGACAACAACCCAACCTACACTCGCAGCAACCCAGTTTCTCGCCTCACTTTCAGCAGCCAGCAGGCTAGTTTCATGCCCAAAACTGGGCCTCATACCGAGCAACCTAGTTTCAGGGCTACCAGTCGGGTCTCCTAGGCCCAGGCCCAGCAACCCGTCAGCCTCAATTTCAGCACCATCAGGCCCACATTGCCCCAAGCCCATTCCCACAGCAGCCCAGCAGTTTGGCCCCATCTGAGTTGGGTCAGGCTTTTAGCAGTCTCAACCTACATCAGCCCGACGAAAATTGGTACATGGATACGAGGACCACTACTCACCTCACCCGTTCTACAGGTAATCTTCCCAAACTATTTCATTTAAAGCATCCTCAACATATAACTGTCAGTAATGGTCACCGCATTCCAATTCAGGGATATGGTACCACCTACACTCAACTGCCCCATCCACCCTTTTCTCTTAACAATGTCATGTATGCCCCAAACATTATTAAAAACCTAATTTATGTCCGTCAATTTACTCGTAATAATGTTTTCATTGGACTTTGACCCGTTTGGTTTTATTGTGAAGGATCTTCATACGGGGACACCTCGTATGAGATGCAATAGCACGGGGGGTCTCTATCCATTCTCATCCGCCTCCGTTGCCAGATCATGCTCTCCTGTTTCTCTTGTCGATATCAGTCCGTCAACTTGGCATAATAGGCTTGGTCATCCAGGAGCTCCGGTTTTTAATTTTCTTAGAGCTAATAATTTTATTAAATGTAATAATGAGAAACTTGCCCAGCACTGTATTTCTTGCTCTTTAGGCAAAGATGTTCGCCTTTCTTTTAAATCATCGTTAAGTATTACGTTTTTCCCTTTTGATATTATTCATGTTGATTTGTAGACATCTCCTATTCTTAGTTCACTCGGTCATAAATATTATCTTGTGTTGTTAGATGATTTTTCTCATTATATTTGGGTTTACCCGCTCAAATTTAAATCAGAAATGTTTGCCAAATTTCTTGAGTTTCGTACTATTATCAAAACACAGTTTGAAAAATGCATAAAATCGTTTCAGTCGGTCATGAAATCAACAATTCCATGTTTCACCGATTTTATCGCAACAATGACATGGTTTTCCATTTTTCATGTCCCCACACGTCCCCTCAAAATGGTAAAGTAGAACGGATCATTTGCACCATTAATAACTTGGTTCGTACTCTCTTGCTTTATGCCTCCATTCCTCCGTCCTTTTGGGTCTATGCTGTCAAAATAGTGGAATACATACTAAATATTTTACCTACTAGCACTCTTCATAACATTACTCCTACCGAAATCTTATATCATAGGATCCCCTCTTATGACCACCTTCGCATCTTCGATTGACTCTGTTATCCCAATATTGCAGCTACAGCTCCTCACAAATTGGCACCCAAACGACTCAGTGTGTCTTCCTAGGTTTCCCACCCAATCATAGGGGCTACCTATGCTATGACTTGTCCACTCGTCAGATTCACGTCTCCCGTCACGTCATTTTCGATGAAACCACATTTCCCTTAAAAAATATTCAAAAGTTTCGTAACTCTGATTATACCTTTCTAGATGAATCTGACACTTCTCCAGTCATACTCTACGAGCTTGCTCGATCTACCGCTGCCCCCACTATGCCACCACTGCAAAACACCACTGCCACTATTCCGGCAACACCCACCACTGCTACAATCCCGTGTCACAACATTCTACCACTGCTACAGTGCCATCGCCCATGCCAGAGTTTACCATCCATACCCCGCCGGCCTTAGCATCACCGATGCCCCATCCATAGTACGTCGTTATCCCAACACCCACCTCAGACCCGTCATCCTCATTGTTCCACCACCATCCCGATCTCGTACCAAGACGTAATAGTCGATCGATTCCATCACCGACACCCTCACCGTCACCGACCTCGTACCCCACTGCTCAACCCCAACACCCATTCGACCCAACCCTTACAAACCCGCCGACCCAAACCCTGTTCAAACCCGAGTCAGTAACCAACAACCACGATACTGCTATAGCACCCTGCACCACTAAACCCCAGATCCCGCCGACAACCACCCCCTCCCGCCATCGGCCATCAACAGCACACCTGTCCCTACCCACCCTATGGCCACCCGTGTCGAGCATGATATTTTCAAACCCAAAGTTCACTTCAGTTTGTCAACCCAAACAGTGTCACCCATTCTCAAAAACCCAACATTAGCCAAACTTGACCCCAATTGGAATGCAGCTATGTGTGAGAAATATAATGCTTTAACAAAACAGCACACTTGGAATTTGGTTCCTCGACCGTAGGAGGTGAATGTGATCCGGTGCATGTGGCTTTTTCGTCAAAAATATAGAGACAATGGTGATTTAGAGAGGTACAATGCACGACTTGTGGCTAATGGCAATAATCACCAAGAGGACATCGATTGTGGAGAGACATTCAGCTCAGTTTTTAAACCGGCCACCATTCGCACAGTTCTGAGTATTGCTATGGGTAAGCATTGGCCTATTCATCAGTTTGATGTCAAAAATGCATTTCTACATGGAATTTGAAAAAAAAATGGTTTATATGCATCAGCCACCTGGTTTTGTCCATCTAGCCGCCCCTCAGTATGTATGTCGTCTTCGTAAGTTGTTGTATGGCTTAAAAACAGCCCCTAGAGCATGGTATGATCATTTTGCACAGTATATTTTGCATATTGGTTTTGTATGCAGCATGTGTGATAATTCTCTATTCATTTTTCATCGCGGCAGTAACATTGCTTATTTATTATTGTATGTGGATGATATTGTGCTCACTGTCTCATCTGAGTTGTTGAAAATGAGATTATTACACGGCTCAAAATAGAATTTGCTATGAGTGACTTGGGGAAGTTGAGCTATTTTTTAGGTATTTTAGTGACTAGATCTACAGATAATATGTTTCTTTATCAGCGTAAGTATGCAAAGGAGATCGTATGCATGGCTAAAATGGCAAATTGCAAAATCATGGCTACTCCAGTTGATTCTAAATCAAAGCTCAACGCTTTGGACGGTGATCTGGTGTCAGATCCCACTCTTTACAGGAGTCTCACAGGTGCACTACAATACCTCACTTTCACCAAACCAAATTGCTTATGTTGTTCAACATGTATGCTTGTTTATGCATACCCCCAGAGAGCCTTACTTCACTGCCCTCAAACGTATCATTCAATATGTTAAGGGCACACTTGACTATGGTTTGCATCTCTATCCATCATCTCCATCCAGATTATTGTCCTATATGGATGCTGATTGGACAGATTATCCGGACACGCGACGTTTCACCTCAGGCTACTGTGTGTTCTTAGGGGATAATCTTATTTCTTGGTCTGGCAAGAGGCAACCCATATTATCTTATTCGAGTGCAGAATCAGAATACAGAGGCGTTGCTAATGTTGTTGCTGAGATATGTTGGCTTAGAAACCTTCTTCTGGAGCTTCAGTGTCCATTACGTAAGGCTTCTTTGGTTTATTGTGATAATATATTGTTGTATACCTGTCTCATAATCCGGTTCAGCACCAGAGAACCAAGCATATTGAGATTGACATCCACTTTGTTCGTGAGAAGGTTGCTCTTGGTCATATCAGGGTATTGCATGTACCTTCTTCATATAAGTATGCAGACATATTCACAAAGGGTCTTCCTCAACAACTATTTTTTAATTTCAGATCCAGTCTTAGCGTCCGGCCTCCTCCCGCTCCGACTGAGGGGGTGTATTAGCACATGTGTTATAGTCCTATTAGGGTACATATTTATCATATTTTATATTGTATAATTATGGCAGGATTGGAATCCTTGTTATAGAAGGGTTCAACATTGTACATCTATATATATTTGTATTAATGAGAAAGACTCCCCAAGAGAGATTAATACAATCTTACACTTATAGCACGAATTGGTCGAGTCATGGACAATTTTTACCCCCCCCCCCCCCACTCGTAGAGAGACATCATTATCTTTTGCTATTTCTTTTATTTATAAACATGGACAAATCTAGGGTATCGGGGGTTGGTCCTCAATAATTTTTGCACAAATTCTACATTTATATTGAGAAATTTAATTAAATATATATTGAAAACTCAATAACAAAGCAGTCTCTTATTAGGGATCCCGCTTAAGCTAATAATTAAATAAAACAACAAATTAAAACTTGCATATGTGTCGGCACTGAGAAGCAACTATAAGCGGAGTGGACAAAAAGTAGCGGAGAAAATTTAAAGGAAAAGATGGTCCAAAATTAATGCATTAATAATAAAGGCTGTGAACATGTTGGGAGGTAAACGTGCAGCTTCAGTCCCACTATATTCTTCATGGAAGTATGAATCTTCACAAGCTTTATGATAGTGTTATCAGAAAGTGATCATGCCACTATTAATAAAAATTCTAGCGGTTGTTCGGTGCAAAAAGCATCTCATGTTAGCATGCACCCAAATAATGTGAGGTAGACAATCTACCCTAATGCAAGTATTAGTAACTGATTCCACGGTTTGAACCCGTGATCTATATAGATCACATGGAGACAACTTTATCGTTGCTCCAACACTCTCTTCCTAAGTAGTGAGGTGTAAACATTTGATAATTAATAACCGATCAGATAAATGCAAAGGCTTTCCACAATAATTACATTTTAGGTGCTTGAGTGTTGATATTATGATACTAGAGAGTAGAGATGATCAAACAAGAATAAAAAAAGGCAAGAGAAAACATAAAAGTGAAAAAGCCCTTAGAAGAAGAAGCAAACCATGTAATTGGTCCTTTTGGCCAATTTGCTAAAAAGAAAGCAAGCAGGTGCTAAAGTATAAAGAAACTGCTTGTACATATAAAGGTAAGAAACATTGAGGAACTTTACACAAAACTTGTACTACATATGAAGGGAACAAATAAATGTGCCCAAAAAAAAAGAAACAAATACATTGGGGATCTTTGATACCTATTTTCCCATTTGTTTTGCGAACAATTGATAAATCTCATAAGATTTCGATTTAGAGTTTGCATACTTAGTACGTCTTGATGGTACATGTAAAAGAAAGTTACTCAGCAATCACTTAAAGAACTAAAGGTGGACAAGTCTTTAACTATGTGGAGTACTTCCTCGGACTCAAAATATTTCTCATTTGTTTTATTTACACGAACCCTTAAGAAAAATATAACAAAATGGGGTATTTGACTATTTTATTCTTATTTATGTCTTAAAATATAATCTCTCTTGATTGAATATTTTATTCCATAATTGAGGTACTTGATGTCTTCAAGAATAATTACTATTACTAATTAAGGGTAAAATGTAACAAAATAATTAAATTTGTCTTAAACTTCTAAAATAACAAGTATTTTGAGACAAATATTTTTAATAAGAACGATAAGTATTTGAGAAAGAGGAAGTAAAGGGACAGTCCAGTGCACTAAGCTTCAACTATGCGCGGGATCCAGGGAGGGAGTATGAGTTAATAATCTAGAGAGAGAAAAGAAGATGCTTTAGAATTTCTCACATTGATCCGAGACTATCTTTTTCAAAAAAAAAATATGTATTAAGTGTTAAGAAATCTACTAAATTATATTAAAACAAAATTTAAAAATCAGGTACTAATACTCATCTCACTGTAATTCATGATATTCAAATTTTGAATGTGAATTAAGTTTAATGTCTATTTTTTTATTATGACATGAGAGTCAAACGGATTATCCATGCTCTTGGTTTACTCAATATTAAACTAGACTGAATGGGTGCCAGTAAATTCACTTATATTTGATACCTTAGTGGTGAGAAATCATATAATAATCAATCAACGTAATAAAAGCACGATGAACTATTTTGATTTAGCTATATAACTTGTCAAAGTTTTCCTCTTAGCTTGCCTTCTAGTGATCATTATTGAAAACGAAAGACACTACCAAAAATAGTTAGACTTCTATTTGTTTTTCTCAAGAAAACCCCAACTTACCTAACTGATAGTACATGAAGAGAAAACAATAACAACACAACAACATATTCAATGTAGTTTCATAAATGGTGTCTGAAAGGATAAAGTGTACGCTGATTTTACCTCTACTTTGAAAGGTAGAGATATTGTTTTCGCTAGTCCTCGGCTTAAGAGAAAACATATCAAAGCGGCTCAAAAAAATAACGCAAGTAAAAAAATCATGGCAAAATACTATAGAAAGCATGACAAAACATTCCGAAAAAAGAATAGTAACTATAACAAAATATAGAGTACAATATGCGAAGTACAAACAACAATAGATAGTAATTGGAATAGAATGACAAGAAACCACACAAAACATATTACAATTACTACTATGGAAGAATAAGTGAGACAACGCTCCACTACGTACTAATCTTCTATCATTATTTGTGTTCTCCACAATCTCCTATTTAATTTTTTTTTGATAAGTCATAATAATACATGAAGAAAATAAAAGTAAATATATTTAACAAAGTGGTCATTGAATAACTAGTAAAAACCAAAACACAAAAGCATAACCATTAATCATATAGATGGTGCGCTATCAACTTGCTTAGTGGTGTTAGAATAATAACTACGGAAATCTCATAATTATTATTATTCTCTATTAATCAAGATATGATTATATTGTGATTAGAATTAGAATCAATTAGTAGAATGATTGTAAATAATTAGTATCTTATATTTTAGGTAAACTAGATTAGTACTACATCCTATTATTGTATATATCTTCTATGATTGGAATGAAATATTCGAGGAATCAAATAATAAATATGATATCAAGAGCCTAAAATTATTTTCCCTAAAAAAAATTATTTTCTCTACCTCTCTCGGCTACTTCTCAAAGCAGAAACCAATTTTTCTTCCTCCTCCATTTCTTGTGTTTTTTTCCGACCAAAGCCCTACCATACCCTAATCCCAAACCCACTTCATAAACCCTACTCTTCTATACTACAAACCCTAGCCGACACATATACTCCCCCCTCCCATCTCGGCTACACCTTCCCCTCTCCAAAAAAAAATAGGGTTCTTTAATCTACTTCCATCAAACTCAAAATATTTTCTCTCCGTCTTGTTTGATTCTAGTAGAAATGGCCGAAAAACAAAATTTTCATCCTGCTCTTGCCGTAAATAACATCAAAAATTTCATCTCTATCACACTTGAAATGGAAAAAGGGCAATACACATCTTGGACAGAATTGTTCAAAATTCATTGCCGCGCTTATGAGGTAATCGATCATATCATCCCATCCGAGTCATCGTCGGATACCACTACAGTGGACAAAAAGCTATGGTCCCGATTAGATGCTATAGTCCTTCAGTGGATTTATGGCACAATATCAAATGATCTTCTTCATACCATATTAGAGCCGAATTCTACGGCTCACATGTATGTGAACGATTACAAAACATATTTCAAGATAACAAACTATCTAGGGTTGTATATCTTGAACACTAATTTACTGATGTTAAATTGGATAACTTCCCCAACGTTTTCGCCTATTGTCGGAAATTGAAGGTGCTTGCAGACCAACTATCCAACGTTGGTTCGCGGTCACAAATCAAAAGTTGGTCCTTCAATTAATTGCCGGATTGAATGAACAATATGATGGAGTTGCTACGTTTATTCAACAGAGCAATCCATTGCCTTCATTCTACGAGGCTCGGTCAAGGTTTATTCTTGAAGAAACACGGAAAGCAAAACAAGCATCTTCTGGAGCAGTCAACGTCGAAACCGCCCTTGTTTCCATAAATTCCTTTTCCACCGATTTTCAACAACAAAATTCTGGTTCAGGAAGCGGCAAAAACCGAAACAATAATGGTAAAAAATGTGGCTCAAATCATAATAATAACAAAGGAAAAAATAATGGTAGAAAGGGATGAGGCAAGGGTGGCGGGCAGCTAGCCACCGGTAACAACCAAACTGGGCAGTGTCGGCCCAACCAGTAGCAGCCCACTGCCCAGTCCATCGGAAGTCAGTGGGTTAAGTACCCACCGTGGGGATGGGCCTCACAATGGGTTGCCCCACCATTCCCGAACCCAACCTCAAATTGGGCCAGGCCCTCCTCTTCAAACCACCAGTCCGAAGTCCTCGGGCCTCGTCCACAACATGCATTTGCAGTCCAAACACCATCATCTGTTGGCTATGCTCCCACGGATCTTGAATAGGCTATGAACAATATGAATCTGAATGTTTCAGATGAGTCGTGGTATATGGATACAAGAGTTACGTCTCACATGACGGCGTCTTAAGATAATCTCTCGTCTTATTGTAATTTGAGCACTAATAAAAATATTATTATCGGTAGTGGGTAGGAAATTCCAATTCATGGTATTGGTCAGGTAAACCTACCACCTCCACACACCCCATTAAAATTGAAAAACGTCTTACACGCACCAAAACTAATTAAAATTTTTAAATCTGTGCGACGTTTTACAATTGATAATAATGTTTCTGTGAATTTTGATCTGTTTGATTTTTCTGTGAAGGATTTTCAGACGGGAATGTCACTAATGAGATGCAATAGCATGGGGGAATTGTATCCTCTCACGACTATTTCCAATAATTGTGTGACCAAACCATCTACTTTTGCAGCCATTTCTCCTACTTTGTGGCACAACCGGTTGGGACACCCGGGAGCACCAGTTTTTGATAATCTTAGGAAGAATAAATTTATTTCTTGTAATAAACTTTTAGACTCTTCTGTTTGCCAAACGTGCGTGTTTGGTAAACATGTTAAACTTCATTTTGCATCTTCTACCTCCAGTACTCTTATGCCATTTGATCTGTTGTATTGTGATTTGTGGACATCACCTATTTTGAGTTCTGCAGGTCATAAGTATTATCTGTTGATTTTGGATAATTATTCAAAAAAATTGTGGACATTTCCATTGAGGAATAAATCGCAAACCTATGCCATTTTAAAATAATTTAGTGTTTTTATCAAAACTCATTTTGAAAAATCCATTAAATATTTTTAATGTGACAATGGGGGGAATTCATAAATGCCATTTTAAGGATTTTTATCACCAAACTGGGATATCTTTGTGTGTTTCATGTCAACATACCTCTTCACAAAATGAAAAATCCGAAAGTAAAATTCAAAAAATAACAATATGATTCGTACTCTCCTTGTGCATTCGTCCACACCACCAAATTTTTGGCAACATGCACTTCAAATGGCCACATATTTTTTAAATATTTTTCCTAGTAAACTACTCTCCAATGTGTCACCCACACAAATGATGTACCACTGTCTCCCATCATTTATACATTTACGGGTTTTTGGGTATTTGTGTTATCCTTTGTTTCCATCCACCACAATTAACAAACTTCAGGCCCTGTCCCGACCTTATGATATTTTGGATATACATAGGGGTATGGTAGGGCCCTGTCCCGACCTTATGATGTTACATACTCTTTAGAGGCTTGTAGACAGATGTCCAGTGTATAGTAGTCGTGTATGGCCTTGTCGGCCTTGGTATGTATATGTATGTAGGTTGGGTCCTTCTGGTTGCAGGATTTTATATAGCTCTTTCTAATTTACTATTTCCATATGTCTGCAGGGTATCCCGTGGCGGCCCTCGTGGACCATGAGAAATTACGGTTATATGCTAAATATATGATTAGTGGTACTCGACAAATAAGGTTCGGGTGCCCGTCATGACCTTCCGATTTGGGTCGTTACAAATTTGGTATCAGAGCAGGTTTGTTCTAGGGAGTATACAAGTCGTGTCTAGTAGAGTCTTGTTTATGGGTGTGTTATGCACCACACTTATAGACATGAGGCTACATGGTATTTAGGATTATGGTTACCTTCCTTCTTGATCTAGAATCGTGCTATAGAGCTGAGTTGTAAGAATTCTCTTTGTAAAACCTTATCGTGTTTATGATTACAGTAATGCCTTCTTCTAATAGGGCTATGATTAGTAGGGAGATGGAGGTCGGATTGAGTGTAAATGCGAGCAGTATGCTCTCTATTGAAACAGACCCGTTAGAGGGTATGAGTAAGTTGCTTTCCTAGGAACGACTTCATCCTAGAGCATCCGATAAAGTTAGGCCCCTTGAAGGGTTATGGAGCTCCTAACCCAGAGAGTTTATTAGTTAGGGATCGTCGATATTTAAAGGGTTCAAAGATGACAATATCTCAGGGTCAAAGTTATAAAGGTCGAGTGAGACTGCCCCGACCATCTCGTAGTCAGTGTGGTCGAGCACATATCGGATTCTACCACAAAGGTACATGGGGTTAGTTTAGTGTGGCAACTATGGCCACAACATTCCAAAGTGCTCCAAGTTGATGCACAAAGGTAAGGATAAGATGATTATGAGTTGTACATATGTAAAGTAGAAAACATCGTTCGAAGGTTTAGTAGGTTATGGAAATATACATGTTCTACAGTGACTTCTGCTGATTAGAATGAGGGAATATGTTATGTACGTGCGACCTAAATTGTAATGTTTTACCTAGAATAGATTGGGAATTGTCCCGGGGTATCATTAACGAGAAAGGATTGCCACAATCGAATCGTCTGAAGAGTGACCATCAGTAAATTTAAGAGGATCACATAATGTGACGTACCCAGAATAGTGAGCCAATTCATAAATAAGGATCGAGTTATCCACGGTAATGGAATGGGACATGAGTCTATTGTCCTTGTGTAAAGGGCGATACCGCGTATTATTGAGAATTACATGTATCAATGTTAGTAAGCTAAGGTATGCTATAGGTATTGGGCGGGTAAGGTCTTCGGCTTTATTGTGCAGCATGTTACAATTCTAAATAACTTCTGGATAACAATAGCTTGTTGGGGGCAATTGAGGACGAGAACTATGGAACAATCGAAGAATGGTTGTAAGAAATATGAAAACATTTAATAAGTATGAATGGAAATGTATGATCAAGTATCAAGGCAAAAATGTTTTTCGTTTAATGACGAGTAGAAGGAAGGATTATGACAAGAAGGATAAAGGTGAAAGAGATTATAGTTATGCAGGTTTCACAAAGGTATGATTATTCCAGAACAACGTTAGGACAATGGTAGAGGATGGACAGTAAGAACTCTTCGGCCAAAGGTGATGAACTTCTGATGTTCAGGAAGATAGTGAGAAATACTTTGAGATAAGAGACCCCCCAAGGAAACTTGAAATGGAACTATAAAGGTAAGATGAATTAGCACTCGGTCGATAGGGGATCTAATAATGATAAAACAAGAAAGCTTGACAAGTCATGAGATCATGTAACACCGTGAATTGGATCTAAACATACGAAGCATCGGTTCCACAACATATGCAGTCACACCTTTAAGAAAGTATGTAAACGGAAGTAACAGTGAGTAAAGCTCGAGATTAACACCTAAACATGTGAAAAGGGGCCAATGACGCCTATGGATACAAGGTAGACATTAAATATATATGTCAAGAGATAATAACATTATAGTGAAGATAAAATGTCAGGCAAATACAGATGTCTATGAGCATTTTTGAACTAACCAAAGGTTCTACGAGATAGAAAAATTAATGGATTTACAGCTTAACGAGATCAAGGAAGTCTTTTCCTAAAGTGCCATTGACATAAAGTATTAGCCGTGAGGCAAGTGAAGGAATTTGAATCTAAGTATAAAGACCAGGTTTGGATATAGTAGACCAACGTCATGTAATGCAAATTCTCCAGAATCTTCCTCGTACATAATAAGGGAATAAGTTAACAACTCATCCTTTAAGGGGTAGTAACACCAAGGATTGGAATCAGGAGCAATGTTTGAGAGTACGTATGTATATCATAATATTTTAGAATTAAGACAAGTACGACAAGTAAGAAATTAGTGCACAAGTGTCAAAAGAAGTAAAGAAACGAAGTTGTTTATAATTACGAGTTGTGAGAAAGTACGAAAAAAGATTCTTTTCAAGCCATGAATGAGATTTAACTACGATGATACGTGCATTTTAGATTCAATGACATTGTCCATAAAGTGGTCATGATTGAGATACTACAAATATAAGAGTTTTCAGTACATCAGTAAATAAACAAAGCTAAGTTGACAATAAGATCATTCACCTACAAGCGGCTTGACTAACGTGAGGACTAATGAGACAGGTTGATCTGATAGAACACAACAATTAGCTAAGTGAGAGTGCGATTGGAGAATTCAGATAGTGATAGCCCTATGACTCAAAATACAGCAGGGTCATCCCTCGTACTGGAAGAAAATGAACGTCATGATGAAGATCTCATTTTTAGAAAAGATTGGAAAGGATATTTAACAAAAGAAAACCGCAACCTTCAAGTATAATGGGAGAGGGACCCTCAGGTGGAAGGTTCATTTGTGTATTCCTAATGTATCAGGATTACAAGACAAGATTATGATGGAGGTCCATTGCTCACAATATTCCATTCACCCTGGATCTACTAAGATGTATCATGATCTCAAAGGTATGTATTGGTGGAACGACATGAAGAGGAACATTGTGGAATTGCTACTTCAGTGTCTTAATTGTCAGCCAGTAAGAGTAGAGCACCAAAACCCAACGGCTTGACTCAGAACATTGAGATCCTGATGTGGAAATGAAAAATAATTAATATGGATTTCATTACGGGTTTACCTCGCTCTTATCACAAGTTTGATTCTATTTGGGTGATTGTTGATAGACTTACCAAATCGGCTCAATTCATGGCGGTTAAAATTACCTACACAGCCGAGGACTACGCAAAATTGTACATTAAGGAGATTGTTTGCCTTTATGGTATGCCTATTTCTATTATATCTTACCGAGGTGCGCAGTTCACAGTTAATTTCTGGAGATCATTTCAAAAAGGTCTCGGGTACTCAAGTGAATCTTGTTGGTGATGGCAGGTCTCAGCAGGTTGGAGTGGATTGTGGTGAAACATTCGGCCTGGTAGTTAAGCCAACAACTATCCTGATTGTTCTAAGCCTGACACTTTCCAAATCTTGGTTCATCCATCAGTTAGACGTTAAAAACACATTCTTACTTGGCTACTTACAGGAAATAGTGTACATGCATCAACCACTGGGTTTTCGAGATTATACCCGTCCATATCATATTTATCTGTTGAAGAAATCCTTATATGGTTTGAAACAAGCTCCTCGGGCGTGGTATAACAAGTTTGCAGGATTTGTTTCCAAGTTGGGTTTCTCTCACAGTAAGTCCGATCATTCATTGTTCATTTATCGGAAGGGCGTTGACATGGCATATATATACTCATGTATGTCTATGACATTATTCTCACGGCATCATCATCTTCACTAGGCCAGTCTATTACGTCCCTTCTGGCTGCTGAATTTGCAATGAAGGATTTGGGTCCATTGAATTATTTTCTTGGCATTGTTGTGACGCAATATGCAGATGGTATGTTTCTCAGTCAAAATAAATATGCCGAAGAAATAATTGAAAAAGCAGGGATGTCTTCCTGCAAACCATCACATACTCCAATTGACACAAAGGCGAAATTGAGTAACGCTGTCCGTTCTCCATACAGCGATCCTACACATTACCGCAACCCAGCTGGGGCCTTACAGTATCTGACTTTTACGAGACTTGATATTTTCTATGCGGTTCAGCAAGTTTGTTTACACATACATGATCTGAAGGAAGCACATATGAGGGCTCTCAAAAGAATTTTGCGGTATGTTAAGGGTGCTCTTCATTTCAGTTTGCATCTATATAAGTCCTCCATCTCGAGGCTCTCATCCTCCACATATGCGGATTGGGGTGGCTGCCCGGATACACGTCGTTCCACTTTCGGCTATTGTGTGTTCTTGGGGGACAATCTCATTTCATGATAGTCAAAACGACAATCAACATTGTCTCGGTCAAGTGCTGAGGCAGAATACCAAAGGGTAGCCAATATGATGGCTGAATCATGTTGGCTTCGTAAACCTACTGTTAGAGTTACATTGTCCAATTGAAAAGACAACAGTGGTCTATTGTGACAATGTGAGTGTGATATCCTTATCCGGAAATTATGTTCAGTATCAGCGCACGAACCACATTGAAATTGATATCCTATTTGTCTGAGAAAAGGTTGTCCGTGGACAAGTTCGTGTTCTCCATGTACCGTCCTGCTATCAAATTGCAGATATCTTCACAAAAGGTCTTCTGCGCGTACTCTTTGATGATTTCAGGGACAGTCTCAGCATACGAGAACCTCTCGCTAAGACTGCAGGGGACTGTTAGAATAATAATTATGGGGAAATCTCGTAATTATTATTATTCTCCATTAATCAAGGTATTATTATATTGTTTTTATAATTAGAATCAATTAGTAGGATGATTGTAAGTAATTAGTATCTTATATTTTAGGTAAACTAAATTAGTACTACATTCTATTATTGTATATATCTTTTATGATTAAAATGAAATACTCAATGAATCAAATTCCAAGAAGTGGAAAGCAATAATGGAATCGTGTTTATTTTGGGTCCACATATGATCAACATTGTAGATTTGTAATTACATTTGGACAAACGTAAGCTAATCAAGTTTCAATTCATATGAAAACTACCACACATATAACATCTAATCATTAATTGTTTTTATTCAAGAATGAACTAATCATCGTGTTGTTATGAAAACAACCACACACATAACATCTAATCATCTCTTGTCTAACATAGCTTTAGTAATGTAAAGCTTGAATTGCAAATCGAGCCGTAATTTGAATGAGATTTGTAATCTTAAGCCCCCGTGCCTCTTTAATTACCTTCTCGTCCTTTGGAGCAATAAGCGGATCAACTGATACATCTTTAAGATTTAGTGTCATAGTGCGGATACTTTTATAAATAACAACAACAACATACTGTAATTTCATAAATAGGGTCTGACAAAGGTAAAATATACGTAAGCATTATCCCTAACTTTGTGTGGTAGAGGTTGTTTCCGATATATTCAAGCTCAAAAGAAGTGTAAATATTTAAATAAAAATTTTTAAAAATTGTAATATAAATAATTTAATAACTTTATAAAATAAAAGTTTAAGCAAAAAAAGCAAGAGCATCTCCCTACTTTTCAGCAGCCAATGATAAAGTAGACTTGACCAGAAATTTAAATTGGCCTCACTGGCACTCGACTTTTTAATAACCAATCATATCCCTAGAAACTACTCCTAACATGGCTTAAATTGGGGTTATCTTATTGGTCATTGCTTGGAATAGCAATTTCAGACATGAAGATTGAGGATAAAGACAACTTCAAAATTCTCAACTACTTTTATAAATTCAAAAAGAGAGTCAGCTCCTTCCAAAATAAATGTAATTAATTTTGCGGCGGACTTTATTATTAGAAGTACTAATTAAATTCTCAGCTTAAATTGGTCTTTGCAGTCTGTCTTTTCGATTTGATAAGAAGAATTGTAATAGTGCGTTGATTGTAATTTTTGGTACTAAACCCTGTTTTCCTTTCTTCTTCAGGGACCTAGGCATCAAAGTATAATGTTTGGGTAGATGATCTACTAGCAGTTTTTCTCTTTTATTTTTTTTTACTTTATCTTTGCCTCAGAGAATTGTTGGGGTAAGGTAATTTGTTTTTTCAAATTTTTATCTTAATTAAAATTATTTAAGTTAAACTACTGCGACTAATGATCAAGCTAATTTTCTTTTTGAAATTATTTCTTGGTGAATTGGAAGAAACTTTTTTTCTGAAGAAAAGTATTTAATTAAAGACGGGAATTAAGAGTTATTACAGGCATGATTTGATAGATGAGATATAATCGGTAGATAATTTTTGCGAAGATAAAAGAAAAGCAAAAATAGGCACAGAAGAATGGACATAGCCCCAAACTTGGTGCAAACTTATCTAACTTACAATCACACAATTAATTTGAAAGAAACTACTCTATATGAATCAACGGAAAATATTTTTTTTCTGTTTGGTGTTTTAATTTATTTTAGCGCTGCACTATAGGTGAACACAACAAGCTAGGCATGCCTTAATTACTCTAGCAATAGGAAGCCAAGCTACTGTCACTAGAACATTCCCACAGCTTTTTTTTATAAGATTTTTCCTTTTTTTTTAGATTCCCCATGTTCGGTATATGTACCCCATTCGTGTCCCGACTAAATTGAATTTATAATGCGTAAAATTTTTAAAGAAAAAATATTTTCAATTGCATTTTTTAAAATTTTAAACTCAAAAATTCTAATTAATGAGGGAGAATTTTACCCATTCTATCACAATTTTAGAAGAGTTTTTTTTGTTAATAAAAAAAAAAAATCAAAAGCTCTTTGAAAAGCTTTCTTTTGTTGTTTGAAAATTTAACTCAAAAAAAAAAAAAAACTTAGCTAAAGCCGCAATCTTAGAGTCAAAGGAAGGAAAACAAAAGGGACCAAATAGATATGGAAGAAACTTTAAGAAGAAGAAAAATGTGAGTAATAGTTAGGCGGCGGCTGCAAATTAATTCTTCAAAAAGTAAAAACATGTCCTGACATGCAGTATCAGCGCGTAGACCACTAACGATCTCATCGTAATCATATTTATTTTTTTCGCTCTGCCTGTTAAACATTTTACTTATAGTAGTAAATAAAGTATTGCTTTAGGCGCCTAAATTCTTAAGGCTTCGAAAATCAAATGTAGTACTTAATATTATAACTTGATTCTTTATAGAAATATATTGAGATCTCGAAGAAAACAAACACTCATTGAATAAAATATTTTGGAAGTGCTAATATGTTTCAGTCTCTCAGAAACTAAATTAGATCGGAATTTTTTAGAAAAAAAAGCCTACTTGAGTACAATCAAATGACGAAAGACTTCGAAAAATAAGGAGTATCACTTTAGATTTGAGGTTCTTTTTTAATTTGTGTTCAAAATACCCATTAGATAAGAGTCGTGTGTTGGTTATTTGAAATATACAAGTTTAAGTATTTGTACTTTAAAATTCAAAATACAAACTTGAAAAGTTGCAAAAATTTTAATATAATTCCTAAGTTGTAAGAAAATATCGACCATGCCCATTTCGACATGACTAACTTATCTAATGAATCATGAGTTGTGATGTTCGACAAAAACTGCATATATTTACTCATTATATATTTCACATGTTAATACTTTTATCATTTTTTACTATTGATTATATAATTTTATATTTAATATTATATTTTATTATATTGTATTATATATGAATAAAATCGTGTAAATTAAAGTGATTTGAAGTAAAATTGAAGAAAATGAAGAAGAAAGAAAGGAAAAAGAAGAGATGAGATGAGATGAGACACATGGCCCAGGGCGGACCCAAATTAAAGACAAAAAAAATGAACACTTAAAAGGGATGAATTGGGAACGAAATTTACCTGGCAGCAAACTTTGCTCGTGCGATTGAAGTTCAACGCGAGCGTGCCGCAGCCAATTATGCTCTCTCGAGTTTATTTGTTCTTGTGCGCCACCCTTGCGACTCGAGGGTGGTGGGGAGTCCAGTTAATTTTTCCGATCCGAATTGGATTTGATTTTTAAAAGACCAAACCTTTTAATACCTTATAAATACTTATTTTACACAGTTTTTACATAATTTTGGAATAACGTGTGACCCTGAGTTAAGAACTTTAAATCTAGAGAAAGTTTGGAGCCGTCAAACAACTATGACATAGATAGACAGATGCGAGTGTACTTCAGGAAATTAGCAAGTCTTGCCATTCGGATGAAAGGAATATCATCCTAATGAAAAACTGGAGGTAGGAGTTATTTGATTTTACCTTTTTTTCCTCCTTACTATTAATTTCTATGTTTCTTTGTATGAATTGTTATTTTTCCTCCATGTCTATGTAAAACTAAACTTCGCGTTCTAGGGTTGTGGTATAACCATGAATATTGACGTTTGATAATATTTTTATCTCAGTAGTTTATTCATATACGATTGTTTCTCTACTTATATTCTTAATTACTTGATTGTATGCGCAACAATCGAGTTTTATTTACTATTTTTCTTTTTTGCCTTTTATTTTTATTTTATATATTTCTAGTTTTTCGGCATATGTATTGCATATGTATGCCGAGTCAAGTAATACGTTATTTTGTAGAATAATATTAAAATATAAAATTATAAATAATTATGTTGGAAATTTGCCTTTGGCGGGAGGTGCATCCACCCATTTTTAATGAATTAAACACTAGTGTTCCGCATGTTGGAGGCTTTGTCTCTTCACACATGCATAATCTACTAAGTGAGTAGATGACCGTAGGGCTAAGAATCGTCAAATTTCGTTGAGAAATGAAAGAGATATTGATCCACGAAGTAAGGTGTTTGAGGCATGGAAATATGGTGTGGGACAAATCTACCACATCGGTGGGAATAGGAAGAATTGCTCTCTATATAAGTCTCTAATGTGCTAAAGGGTTTGGGACCCCAAGGGGTATCCCATGTGTTTAAAGGATGGAGGACCTAGATGTGCTTGGGTTCAAGGCTAAGCCCACACGCGCGTCGCCGCCGCCCGTCCTGTCCGGTCCGACTCGGGCTCGGGTCGTGGGCTGTGTAGGGACTTTCTGATATTATCTTTTTAGACCCCAAATTGCTTAATATTTACAGTTTGGTCCCTAGAGTTTCTGAAAAGTTGATTTTGGGGTGACGGTAGGCAGAAAGTTTTCTGCCTACCGTTGGACTATTTTTTGGAGCATTAACCAGCCATTACTTGGCTGATTACCTCCTCCTTAAACACCCTCCTTCAATAGCCATGAACAACCTCACTTATAGCCTTTAACATGCCACACTAATGGCCTTAAACCAACCATTAACAGCCCTTCTAATGACTATTTACAGCAGTGTTTTGGGCAGTTGAACAGCCCTCTTGTGATGCTATATATTGAGCTGTTTTGACTCAATTGTGCAAACACATACAGTGACATAAAATAGCACAAACAGACACGAAAAACACTACACAAAACAGTGACGAAAAACTGTAAAATAGTGTTGAAAAACAGTGAGTAAAGACACTCATATACACACGATATACACAACAGAGACACACTATATATACAGAGACAAAACAGAAGAGTAAACAAAAACTCTCCCTTCCTTTTCCATATCTTCAGCAAGTCGATTCATATTTATTTTCTTCGTCAGGCTCAACCTATTGGCTTTGTAGCGTTGAGATTAAAGTGTTGTTTTATCTTGGGAGACTATTGCCCGCTAACATAAAAACATATATACGGGGAAATCTTGTCTTAAGGACAGAGGGCAATCACTCGACTCAACACACAACGTTGTAACTATCCAGATTTAGTTGTTTCTTGATTTCAGGTTATCAAGATTCAAGACACAACAAGCTTTGCGCTTTGAAGATTGGCCTATTTGTTCAACAACATTCAATTTCTGAATATTGAATATTTGTTTATCCTTTCGAACACTTGTAATAATTATTTACTTTCCGTACTGCTTTATAAAGTACAATAGAGTACCAACAAATTATACACAAAAATAATATAAATTTCTGTGTATAACCAATTATTCCGAACTTCATCTAAATTAGTGAAAGTGTTGAACTCATATGAAGAATAATCTAAAAACGTTAGCCGCCTCAAATATAAAATAAAATTTAAATACAGAGCAATTAGCATGATCACATACTTCTAAGACCTTCAATTATCGCAAGCAATATTTTATAACTAACTTTATCTGTTGTATATTCTTAAGCTATAGTGTTATATGTGTGCACCATTTTACTTTTTTTTTTTTAAAGTTGAATGTTCTTTTCTGAAATATTTAAGTCCTTTTTATGTATATATCGTATATAATTTAAAATTGTACGATACACCTACATGTAATAGAGATAAGTAAGAGGTATTTTAAGTAAGAAAAATATTAATATTAAACTACTTGAAAAATTTTGCCCTAATTCTTTTCATCGCCACTAATAATCACAAACTCCTAGTTAAGTTAGTTTAATTCTCTATGTGAGATAGATGATTTTTGCGAAAATGTGGTGATGTTTTTTTTTTTTTACCTTTTCTTTTCACCTTTGTTTATTTTCTTTTTGTCGTTCTTTAAATGAAAATAGCATCACTTTATGTTTTTAGTACGCGTGTGTACCACACATTATTTCTAGCTTATTTATATCATTGACACATGAGTTTGATAATCAGCTACGCGAATTTAAAAGACATGTTTTAATCAAGTTGATGTGTTTGAATATAATCTCGTGAAATAAAGGGCTGAAATACAAACAAATCATGCAAGTATAGCTACATTTCCTATTTAGATATTCAACATATTAACAATTATAGCATTGATTTTAATTACAATTTTTTTTTTTTAGAAGGGACAAGAATCAGAGATAAAAAGAATCATTAAGTAGCGGTAATTCAAGCAACAAATGAAAATAACCAAAAGCTTTGACAAAAATGAACCAGAAGCGAAAAAAATGTAAGAAAAAATCGTGCTTCAAACAATAAAGACCATAACTAATCGATTGAGTAGCTATACGTAGTCCACTTAAAAAGAAATATTTATTATTTGATCCATATCCAACATAAGAAATCTAATGGGAGCAATATTTGAAACGACAATCCATAAAAAAAATACCAATACTAAAATCGGTTAGAACAAGGTGATTACCAAAAGAAATTATTGAATAACTTAGAAGAAAAAATATTGTTGTTATGGATTGTCTGATACTGAACAAACGAGTATCTCTTATAGATAGAATAAAGTTCTCTTTCAAAAGTAGTTTTGTTCCATCTGCTAGAGCTTGAAGAATTCCTATAGGGACATATCAGGTCTGACACGTTGTTGTATTCCTGTAAAGAAATAATTATTTTATTGTTATAGATTTTTTATCGTGATATTCATTTATGTTTAAACTAAAATGATCACTTCACGCTCTTAATATGCACATCCATCACATGTTATTTTTAGCTCACTGATATCATTGGCACATAAGTTCGATCAACTATTAAAGATATTTAAATGGTATGTTTTGATTAAGTAAAGGCGTTTGGATGAATTTAACACCAATACTAAGATCGGCTAGAACAAGATGATCACCAAAAGAAATTGCTTAATAACTTTAAAAAATAGATATTACTGTCATGGATGGTCCGATATTGAATAAATGAGTATCTCTTATAGATGGAATAAGGTTCTCTTTCAAAAGTTGTTATGTTCCAACTGCCAGAGCTAAGAGAATTCCTAAAAGACCAGCATATTCAGGTCCGGTACGTTGTTATATTCTTGCAAAAATAATTATTTTATTGTTATAATTTTTTTATCGTGATATTCGAGGGTGAGGATTGTTCAAGTCCATATAAGGAGTCTATGTTCCCATTCCATTTCCGATGTGGGGCTCTTAACACTTCCCCGCACACCCAGACCTCGTTAACTAGAGCGTGGACAATATAATTTGGGGGCCCAACATCGACGAACAAAGAGTTGAAATGGGTCTGACTTTGATACCATGTAAAGAATGAATTTTGCGCCTAACTCAACCCCAAAAGCTAGCTTTTAGGGTGAGGATTATCCAAGTCCATATAAGGAGTCCATGTTCCCATTCCATATCTGATGTGGGACTCTTAACACTCTCACGCACGCCCAGACCTTGTTAACTGGAGCGTCGATAATATAATTTGGAGGCCCAACATCGGTGAACAAAGAATTGGAATGAGTCTGGATCTGATAGCATGTAAAGAATGGATCTTGGGCCTAACTCAACCCCAAAAGCGCTTTTGGGTTGAGTTAGGCCCAAGATCCATTCTTTACATGGTTTCAGAGCCAGACTTGTCCCAATTCATTATTTTCGATGTTGGGCCCCCCTCTTATATTGTCCACGCTCCCGATGTCCAGCCTTGGGCGTGAGTCGGGGTATTGAGTTCTCCCACATCGGTGGATAAGTAGTCATTGGTCTCCTTATATGGTTTGGGCAATTCTCCTCCTTTTAAGCTAGCTTTTGGGTTGAGTTAGGCCCAAGATCCATTCTTTACTTCGGAAATGGAATGAGAACATGGACTCCTTATATAGACTTGGACAATCCTCCTCCTACAAGTTAGCTTTTGATGTTGAGTTAGTCACATTCAAAAGAAAGGGTAAGGAAAGGTCGTGCTTCATTCAATAAAGACAAAAACTTCTATTTTGTTGCATATAAATTTTTAGTCGTGATATTTTTTTTCGTTTTAACAAAAATCATCACTTCAAGCTCTTAATGTGCACGTAAATTACACGTTATTTATAGCTCAAACGAATAATTGGCACAAAAGTTCGATCAACGGTTAGCGATATTTAAATGATATGGTTTAATCAAAGGGTTAGAAACACAACTCAGTATAATTATAAGTTTCTATTTAACTTTTCGACCTATAGACAAGTGAGTGTTGATTTAAAATTATGAAAAATGTGAAATTAGTTTTCAATTAAAAAGTTAATTCAACAATAATTGAAGATGACAAGAAATAATTTAACAGTGTTAATAAATGAAAGTAATCAAAAGAATTGATCAATTGAACCTGAAGTTTTTGAAAATGTAAGGAAAAATCGTGCTTCAAACAATAAAGACAAAATCAGTTATTTTGTTGTTATAGATTTTTTGTTGTGATATTCGTTTTTGTTTAACAAAAGTTATCACTTTACATTCTTAATATGCACATATATCACACATCATTTTTAGCTCACGCATATCATTGGCACATAAGTTCGATCAACTATTAGAGATATTTAAATGTTAAGTAGAGATGTTTGAGTGTCTATTTAACTATTCGGCCTTTTGATAAATATGTATTTATTTAAAATTATGAAAAAAATATGATATTAGTATTCATTTTTAAAAAGGTAATAAGACAAGAATTGAATGTGACAAAAAATTATTTAACAATAGTAATTAAGGCAATAAATAAATAAAACCAAAAAAATAATAAAAATAAACCTAAAGTGAAAAGTCATGCTTCAATCAATAAAGCAAAATCAATTATTTTGGTGTTATAATTTTTTACCGTGCTATTCATTTTTTCTTTAAACGAAAAGTATTACTTCTCGCTCTTGATATACATATGTTTCACACATTATTTCTAGCTCAATCATATCACTGGCACGTAAATTTGATCAATAATTAGAAGTATTTAAGTAATTTGTTTTAATCAAGTAGGGATGTTTGGTTAAATTTTTGTGGAGTAAAAGACAGAGCACAAATTGATATAATTACAAGTGTTTATTTGATTATTCAATCTATTAATAAATTAACAATAATTTAAAATTTCAAAAAATATAAAATTGGTCTTCATTTTTAGAAAGGTAATACGATAAGAATTGAAAACGACATAAATTACCTAAAAGAATAATAAAAATAATAATAAAAATGCTCAAGTGAGAGAAAAATATAAGCAAAATTTCGTGCTTCAGACAATAAAGACAAAAATAGTTATTTTGTTATCTTTTACCATGGCATAGATTCTAATAGCAGGGACAGGGAGCTGAAACCGAGAAATCTATCCCCTAAATAAAGGACACATTAATGGGCAATTTGGGGAATGAAAAAGGTTCAACTCCCCAAATACAAAAACAGTAGCTCATAGGGCAAATACGGACAATATGAAGGGACAAAAGGAAAAAGTCGAAGAACGATAAAAGTAGTATTTTATTGTTATAGATTTTTATTTGAAAAAAACCATCACTTCACGCTATTGATATGCACATATATCACACGTTATTTTTAGTTCACTCATATCATTGGAGAATAAGTTCAATAAACGATTAGAGGTATTTATAATTGTTAAATATACCCCATATACACATAATATATATGTATATTATGTGTATATGGGGCTCTCGAATTTAGTATAGAAACCGAATATGGTGTAGATATTTAGGTAATATTGTAGTCTCCTAGTTTAGATAATTATGTTAATACAAATATTTCGACTATTGGGTTCACTCACAGCAGGTCGGATAATTCATTGTTCATCTACTGTCGTGGATCGTCCTTAGCCTACATTCTGTTATATGTGGACGATATTATCTTGACTGCCTCTTCCAATGTCTTGCGTCAGTCTATCATGACCATGCTCAACTCCGAGTTTGCTATGAAAGACTTGGGGCCCTTGAGTTATTTCTTGGGGATTGTTGTCACTCGTCATTCCGATGGGTTGTTCTTGTCACAACGGAAGTATGCAACCGAGATCATCGAGAGGGCTGGGATGTCATCCTGTAAGTCCACTTCCACTCCAGTTGATACTAAGCTCAAGCTTGGTGTCGCGGTCGGCGTCCCTTATGAGGATCCGACCCGCTATCGCAGTCTTGCAGGGGCCCTTCAGTAACTTACCTTTACTAGACCGGATATTACATATACTGTCCAGCAGGTGTGTTTATTCATGCATGATCCCAAAATTGAGCACATGAATGCACTCAAACGCATCATTCGGTATATTCATGGTACAATGGACTATGGTTTGCATTTATATCCTTCATCGACATCCACACTTGTATCATACACAGATGTTGATTGTGGTGGGTGTCCAGACACCAGACGGTCTACGTCTGGCTATTGTATGTTCCTTGGCAACAACTTGATCTCCTGGTCTGCAAAGTGTCAGGCGACTCTATCCCGCTCAAGTGCCGAGGCTGAATATCGAGGGGTAGCTAATGTGGTCTCGGAATCATGTTGGTTACGTAATTTGCTTTTAGAGCTTCATTGTCACATTCAAAAGGCAACCTTGGTGTATTGCGATAATATTAGTATCATTTACCTTTCTGGTAATCTGGTTCAGCACCAACGCACTAAGCATATCGAGATGGACATACACTTTGTCCGCGAAAAGGTTGCTCGGGGTCAGGTACGCATCTGTCATGTCCCGTCAAGATATCAAATTGCAGACATCTTTACAAAGGGTCTTCCCTCGGTCCTTTTTGAAGATTTTAGGGACATTCTTAGCGTTCAAAGTCCGCCCGCTATGACTGCGGGTGTGTGTTAAATATACCCCATATACACACAATATACATATATTGTGTGTATATGGGGCTCTCGGATTTAGTATAGAAACCGAATATGGTGTAGATATTTAGGTAATATTGTAGTCTCCTAGTTTAGGTAATATTGTAGTGTAATTATTATTGTATACTTACCATAATATTTGTATTACCATAATTGTATATTTAGTATCCAAATAGAATAAGGTTTTAGGAGTAGAATATGAATATGATTCTCCTATTATGGAAATATGTAACTTGTATAAATACTTATTCAATTAATGAAAATAATTAAGGAATTATTTCTTTCAATGATTTAATCAAGTAGAGATGTATGGATGAATTTATGTAAGTAAACACAAATCAAACTGAAAGCACAAATCGAAAATAATTAAGTTTCTATTTGACCATTCAGCCTATTGCCAAATACGTATTGATTCAAAATTGCAAAAAATGTGATCTTAATGTTCATTTTTAAGAAAGTTGATATGATAATATGATATTAGTCTTCATTTTTAAGAAAGTTGATATGATAAGAATGGAAGATACAAGAAATCATTTACTGTAAAAATGTACAGTAAATGAAAATAACCAAAAAAAATATTGAATTTAAAGCGAGAAAAAAATGTAAGAAAACTGTGTAAAAGCTTCAAAGTTCATTCAAAGAATAAAGACAAAAACAGTTATTTTGATTATAGATATTTTATTGGTTCCAAAAAACTGAGTAGCCTATCCTGTAAATAAAGAGCCCACGGAGGGGCAATTTGGGGATTGCATAGGTTTCAACTCCCGAAATGGACAAAATAGGCTCATCAGGCAAATACGAACAATATGAAGGGCAAAAAAGGAAAAAGACGAAAAGCAACAAGACGCCGAAAATGTTTTTAATATTCGAGGGAGATAATTAAATAAATACTAGTAGTAAATCGATAATGGAGATCTATTTGTAATGGCGGTAGCGACTTCCCAAACACACCGAGTCCGACTCGTCCACTTGCGAATTCAATACGCGTTAATCAGCTGTTAAGAGAAAATATCTTGCTCCGTTGTTCGTCGGAGTGATTCTCCGATCACCGGCGAGACAAGTAGACGCCGTTAATGTTGACGATGGACGCGAATGGATTTAACGGAGTGGAGAAAGAGTATATACGGAAGCATCATCTTCATGACCCTACCGAGAATCAATGCAGTTCGTTTCTAGTCAAGCACATTCGATCACCTGTTCATCTTGTTCGTTTTCCTCTCTCTCTCTCCTTTTGATTATATGCACTTATGCGGTGTTGTGAATGTTTTTTTGCATTTTTATTTTCCGCGGATCGATTGATTTATTTTCAGCTAAGTGTTGAATCTTGAGGCTAAAACATTAGATTCGTTATATTTGCGATGATTGTATGGTTCCGAACTAGGTAATAATTTGTGGATATCTTGACCGATTTCCTGATTTGTATTGATCCGTGTTCTGTTTTCATACGATGTTACTAGGCGTTGATTTTGGTAGCGAGACTGTGAAGTTCCTTGTTAGTTTTGTGTCTTGGTCGAATTTGTATAGAAGATGAAACCGAGAAAATTTGGAATTGTTTCCTATTTTAGGTTAAGCATAGATCGTACATTTTCTTTGAGTTCCAGTCTTTTTAGCTGTTTGGTTTTCCGGGTCTTCAAAGTGATTCTTACTACTCGTTTGGTTAGTTGTATAAGTAAAAATCCTGCAATAAAACTCTTCATTATTAATGTGATGTTTAGCATAAAGTATAAACTCCTTATGACTAATACCGGCATAATATACGGGAATGTATATACTATTTTATCATGGAATAAGAATACATAAATTAGCATTACCTGGATTAGCTAAGTCTTGATTTTGGCATTACAATCTCTGCTTAATTAATTATGTATGGTAAAACAATTCATGTATATCATTTTCGCATAACAAACCGTGTATTATGATTCTTGCATAACTAGGTTGTGAATCAAATGATCCTTTGAAGAAATACCTAATGGTAGTGCTTATAGTGAACAAAGACAAAAGGCTAATTGCATGAGCAATTGATGTGTTCATTGATTATGCAAAAGGGGCAAATGACTCATCCGCAGTTATTCTGATTGCCTTATGCTTTTACTTTGACTGAAGTTCTGGATCAATTCATATTACTGCAAGAAGGACAAAATTAATTTCTCTGGTAACATGAAGGAAACTTGCATTTTATGTTGTGTTCAGCCAGTCCTAATGGTTGTTGGGTCTTCCTCTTTTTATTAGGTTTGGTCATTGGTCAGGCGGTTTGATCAGCCACAAAAGTACAAGCCCTTTGTCAGCAGGTGCATTGTGCAAGGAGATCTTGAGATTGGTAGTCTTAGGGAAGTTGATGTCAAGTCGGGACTCCCTGCAACAACGAGTACTGAGAGATTGGAGCTACTTGATGATGAAGAGCACATCTTAAGTGTCAGGATCATTGGCGGGGATCACAGACTTAGGGTATGAAGCAATTCTCTCTTCTTTGGTTGTTCCTTTCTTTTCTTTTTCCCATTATTTTTTCCGACTTTTAAGAATTTCGAGATTTTCTTGTTATAAAGTACATTTGAAAGTTGAATATGGTTACTTCCTCCATGGATGACCAAATTATGGTAAAAGATTGCTTTCAAACTAGTTAGAGTACCAAAATATATTTTTAACTTGAATCACTTAATATACTTCTGATTTCTAATTTACAGTTCTATTTTTCAAGTGCTTTGTCACATTTGTGTATACAGAAGCTCGAATCATCTGATATTGATAGTTCTGTGGTAGTGGCATTGCTGACTACTAATCCTCTTCCTCTAAAATAGCCTACAACTTGTCAATAAAATACTGGGTGTTCTAGGCAAAAACTAAGCATGTTTCTCATCTGAAAGATTAATTGGTTCTCTTTTATATTGATGCTTTCCAGAATTAAGCTTTAGCGCTGCGAATCATAGTAAAGGAACTTTCTCTGATTGTACCATGTCAAGTTATACCTTTAATGCCCTCTTTGATTTGTGTGTTGAGAACTGAAGACAATAGATCAGTTGTTTGGCATTTCAGGGTAGATACTTCCTGATGCAAATCCTTTCTTAGAGACAACTCTATTGGTTCTTTAATTTGGCAAAAATGATTTAGTTTGCGTTATATGCACCAAAAGTAACAAACACTGTCCATTTCAAAAAATATCTAGTGTGTGTGTGTGTGTATATATATATATATATATATAACAAACATTGTAGATATAATCAGGTTGTTTCTTGTGTAAATCTTCTGAACCAGAGCAACACTTTAATTGATGACTGTGCACTATGAAACTGAATGATTAATACACAGCACAAAGTGATGGCTATTCAGCTCTTGAGGTTATTCTTAACAGAACCGAGCATGTGCTTTTAAAAGTGTGATAAGCTTTGTTGGAAGGTCTACCAGAAGGCCGAGAAAGAATCAATTTGAATAGTAATCTTATTGGTAATAAAAGGGGGATGTTACATTATGTAGCAAAATGGAGGTGTCTGAACTTGTGAGTTGGATTGGGTTTAAGGTCTTTCATGCTTTTTTACTTGGAATGCAAAAAATTGGAAATTGATTGCTCTATGATTGTGATGTCATGTCCTGTAAAGGCAAGTGTAATTATGTAAATGGATTCTTTTGAAGAAATCACTAGATGAATGATCTACTTTTATTTTAGCAGGTGTTACTCATGAAAGGTTAGTTTGCTCTTGCAAAGAGATAGAAAGAATGTGGTTGTGGTTGCTTCCGACCTATAGTTTCTTTTTCACTACATTCACTTAAATATTGTGCACAGTATTTTGCCCTTATCTCGTCTTTTCTATTTGATCTTTTCCAGAATTACTCCTCAATCATATCTGTCCACCCAGAGGTGATTGATGGAACACCTGGGACACTAGTGATTGAATCATTTGTGGTGGACGTGCCCGAAGGAAACACCAAAGACGAGACGTGTTACTTTATTGAAGCATTAATCAAATGCAACCTAAAATCTCTTGCTGATGTTTCAGAGCGGCTTGCTGTGCAGGACAGGACAGAACCCATTGATCAGGTCTAAATGTTCAGGTAGATGTTCTAAAGGTTATTACACTAAGGATGAAGCTTCCTCAAGGCTGTTAGTTCTCCTGAGGCTTTGGAGGCGGACTGTATGTGGCTGCTCTCTTCAATATTCCCCTGTGCTTTTAGTGCTCTACTCTTTTTTTTTTTGCGGTGTATGTTTAGGGTTCAGTCATACTAGTTGTTTGAAGTGTCTCAGAACCACATATTTTACAAGGATTTGTAGGCACCATGTAAATGGATGAAAAGACTAGTTGTTTCAATTCTTAGAACTTTGATAGTGGTTGTATGCCACTTGTCTCAGTTTACCGTTGTTCCAGGGTCTATTGAGTTCGTAGTCTTGTCTTTTAAGTCGCATTTGTGGTCTCTAGTTGCAGTAAATAATGGTGGGTACATGGAAAAACTCTATTTACTGAATAGAACCCCATTTAAGGCTCCAACAGTCCGTGAGCTAATGCTGTACAGACTAGTTATAGAGAAATACTGATCTGCAATCATTCTTATCTATATCGTTGTTATTTATCATTGATCACGCAAAGACATTTAACCGTTACATAATGGCTGGAGCCATAAGAGGAAAGTTGAAGATGACTTCTAAGGCTGCTTTAAGTATAACTGAGAATGATAGCCAGCCATGTGACCTGTGTGAGATTCTTTCAACGAGCATGTTTTAATGTGTTGACTCTTACTGGCCACAAATGACCTGAACAACGGTTGGTAATTGCAGGCGATGAAACTACATGTAAGCTTGTGGTAAATGGTCATGTATGCTCGTCTCAAGCACCTGAAAAGCCTTTGTGCGTTTGCTTATGCATTATGTGACATTCAGTGTTATACCGTGGAGTAAGTATCAGGTTCATATGTTTGCACTTGAAATCCTAACTCAAATAACTTGAAAGTATGACATATTTCTCCAACAGAAGTTACCTCTTTCAGAAGTTTGAAGGTGAAAATATAGACTTTCTAGATAAGTGATCGACGGCTATATTTCTCTTGACTTTTAAAAGTACTGTATTAGAAATTGGCACTAATCTTTACTATTCACATTTACCACAGAAAAAACAAACAAACGAAAAAGATGATTCCACAATTCTTACTTCTGTTCTTGATCAGGAAGAAGAGTCTAGCAATATCATCTGAACCCTAGAAGACAATACTAGAAATTGAGAGTAAGGTGTAAATCATGAAAATTTCCCTGAATGTATTCAGAAGTGATTCACAAGATATGAATTCCATAAGGCTGTTGTTAGCCGTTGATGTGGAATGCTTTCACGTATACCAGAATTTGAGATATGAGTATACCCTGCAGATGTCTATTCTTCATATCCATACTCTGAATGCTGAAATTTATCACACAGACATCGTATGATTCAAACATTAAGGCATCCGGAGAATGATGAGCAGAAGCCAGATGGTTTCGTATCATATTTGCAGAAGCATATCATATTAGCCCTAAACTATATTCGAAATTTTGATCACATTCAATTTATTAAGGCGATCTATTATCCTACACATTTAAAAAATGAATTTTTTTACCATTTGATACACATATAACTATTTGCATAAGAGAGGTGTTACACACTCGCCTGTCACGTCAGCACCATGTCATCGCCAAGTAAGCGCCACGTCAGAAATCTTTTAATTTTTTTCTTTTTCTTTTCCTTATTATTCATTTAATTTTTCTTTTATTAATTATATTTACACTAATTAATCTCTAATTAATAATTAAAATCCTCCAATAATTATATTTCTTCATCACTAAACCATCCCACCACCCTATGTCACCGGAACCACCATATCCGCCGCCACCATCGCCACCAATTCCACCACCACAATTTCACTGGAAGTCCTAACCCTCCTGCCATTGAAGCTTCGGCAATGCCCCTAAAATGATGACTGAGTGGCTGAAGATGTATGTTTCCAATGAGAAATTGGTGCTCGGCTAACTATCAATGATTTTGAGCAAACTTTGGAGAGGAATTTTACATAAAGAAAAGATAGATAAAAAATATAAAAAGAGTGGATTTTGTGCAAAACCCAAAGAATTTCTACTGAGAAAAAGGGAGAGCTACAGTGATTTCTACTGAGAAGAACGATGATTGTTTCTCCCATGTCTTTGCAGGGAATGCCATCTCCATAATTATGTTTGCTGCTCCAATGTAAGTCTTAGGTTTTCCATGCACTGATTTCGTTAATTAATAGCAGCCGTATGCTAAAGCAGGACTTTACCCACAATATTTTAAGTAGTAATCTTTTTTTGGGGGTGCCGTGAAGGTGGAGGGCGGGGTGGGCATGGCGGAGTGAAATGAAGAAAAAGAGAGGATTTGGGGGTGGAAAGTATTTTAATTTCGTCTTCACCCGCGTATTATTTAATCATAATTTTTTTGTGTCACATCAGCTTCTAGGGTGATAATAAATTTACTTTTTAGATAATTAGGAATGTAATATACCGCCTTAATAGTTTGGGTGTGATATCGAAATTTGGGTATAGTTTAGGGGTCAATCTATGTTTTTTGCCTAAATTAAAATATCGACCCTTCTTATTTTTTGAGATCGTGGATTTGAAGATTACAAATATATTGGACTGTATAGCATGCCAGAATTGAACTGAATCATGCATTTACCTAAATTGATCAAGATGCAAGGGTGATGCTCAGGCAGCTGTCAATTGTGCAGGGCAGAATGTCTCTGTAGTCTCGGGATATCCTGAACGAGTCGTATACTTTACCATCCCTGCTCTTTTTGTACTCAAACAACAGATTTGAATGATCAAATGTTGTCAACTTCACAAACCCATGGTCATAATCTCTGAAGATACTCCATTTAGTTTGGATGGGGGTAAAATTTGAAAGGCTTGCTCCAGCTCTTCCAGCAGCAACGTGTATAGTTCCATTCAATGCGCCCTTATAAGAGCGCTTCTCGTTGTGTGTACAAATATTCTGCAGTAAACAAGGAGTGTTATCTTTGCATCAGTCAAATAAACGAACGTGGAACCATTTCATGTAAGAAATAATGTAAATGATGTACCATATGGTCACAAAATGTCAAATGACAGGCAAAATAACATCCTAAAATTTGTGTTTGAGTTTACAGTAAATAATAGAAGATTAAATTCAGAAGTTCCAAATATACCTGATAGATGGGACACGTCCTTTCATAGTTATGAACGTGGCTGAATATGGCTATATCAACTTTATAATTCTGCCAGAGTTTTTGAAGACTTTCCCTACCCATAGGTTCTGCTAAAGATCCTTGATCAGCATAAGAAGAACCTGAAGAATAGCCCAGTACCCGATGAGCAAGGAAGATCAGCCACGGTTGTTTTTGTCTGTCTACAGATGCCGGACAGTGTTCAATGAAGTTATTAATAGAATATTTTTCGAATATTCTTTCATTAATTGTATATCTCTTATTTTATGAATTATATTTCCTATTTTAATTAGGTTGATTAGTTACCTAGTTTAAATATTCTTGTACTACTATATATATTGTACATTATTGATGAATACAATCAAGTAACATATTCATTTATGGTATCAGTAGCCTAAAAATACCTCCACCGCCGCCGACCATAGCTCTCGACCGCCACCCCCACGGAACCCAAATGTTTTTTTTCCAGCCATTCTCTCCCTCTCCTCCTAAATTTCATCTTCCATGGCTGACAAAATCAAATTACATCCCGCACTTACAATAAACAACATCAAAAACCTCATCCCTATCCCCTTCAGATGGAAAAGGGTCAATACTCCTCGAGGGCGGAGCTTTTTAAGATCCATTGTCGTGTTTACGAAGTTATCGATCACATCATCCATCCTACACCGAAGTCCACATACCTACCCTCGACTTCGACTTCTGATGATGCACTTTGGTCTCGTTTGGACGCAATCGTCCTCCCGTGGATATACAACACAATCTCTAATGATCTGTTGCACACATCATTGAGATCGATGCCACTGCCCGCTGGTCCTATGGAGAATGTGGTCAGAAATCCATAATAGAGTCCGACCACAACGACCGAATTGATTATCTTCATGCATAAGGATCCTAGATTACCTAGTAGAAAAGATTGCAAAATAATCACAAACCTCCCTTATTTATTTTCTATTGCAATTTCTTTGGATTATTATATGATGATTTTTGAACTTTCCATATATAGAAAAGAAATAGAAAGAGATAGACTAGAAACGACAATGGCACCAAAGGGATAAATGAATGGAATTGGGATATGGATGGAATATAATGAAATAGAGCCACTTTGAGGTTCCCTCTGAGATGAGGGATGTAAGGGAGCCACTACGAAAAAGTTCCGGGAGTTACGAAGGAAGCTTCGAGCTCATATTGTTCATGGGTTGAGAACGGGAATTGAAAACGTTTGGAAAGTATTTTCCACGACAACAAAACTCAACGAACGTTATACCTTAAAAATTAGTTCAAGGACGTTCATCAGGACGATTTCCCAAACGTGTCTGCATATTGTCAAGAACTCAAGATGCTTGCCGACCAACTTTCCAACATCGACGCACCAGTCACTAATCAGCGATTGGTCATGCAACTTATTGCAGGCTTGAACGAATCATATGACGGTGTTGCCACAATCCTTCAGCAATGCACGCCGTTACCTCCGTTTTATGAGTCCCGTTTGAAGCTTATTCTTGAGGAAACCCAGAAAATCAAGCGCAACACCACTCAGGCCAACATTGCCGACGCCGCCCTCACCACCACCGTCGGACCCTCCGTTGACGGCAGGGCCTCCAACTCCGGCAACCAGAACCGTCGACCCAAGGACCCGCAGCAACCCGCAACAACCGTCGGAACAGGCAGTCCGGCAAGAGCCGCGACAAACAGAATTCCGGCAACAACGGCGACGGAAATGAGCCGTCCCCACCGGTAGGAAATAGCCAGCAGTGGCAACAACCTCCGTCGTGGGCTGCCTACCCATCGTGGCCGCGTGGACCCCACCGTCATGGGCCTCTCCTCCTAGCACGTATCTGACATCCTCATAGACTCCACTTCAGAACCGACAGGCCCACCCTGGCATACTCTGCCCACGTCCCCAACAGGCCTACACAGAGCAGGCCCTCCCTCCCTCAACTTATCCATCGACTAACATTGAGGCAGTTATGAACACAATGTCACTCAACGCTCCAGAACAAAATTGGTATATGGACACATACACCACATCTCACATGACGCTATCACAAGGTACTCTCTCGTCTTATTCCAATTTGAGTAATTTAAATCAGAATATTATTGTTAGTAGTGGACAAGACATTCTCATTCAGGATTTTGGTCATTCATCCTTATCTCTGCCACATCCACCGCTAATCTTAAAAATGTTCTCCATGCCCCTAAACTCATTAATAATCTAATCTATGTGCGACATTTCACAACTGCTAATAATGTTTCCCTTTACTTTGATCTTTTTAGTTTTTCTGTGAAGGATTTTACGACAGGGAGACGAATAATGAGATGTGACAGCACCGGAGATCTCTACCCTATTTCAAACGTCGTCAACAATCCAACCTCAGTTGCATCAACCTTTGCTGCTCTTTCGTCTTCCTTATGACACTCTAGATTAGGACATCCGGGAGATTCTATTTTATGCTCACTTAGGAAAAATAATTTTATTAATTGCAACCGTATTTCTAGGACTCTTATATGTGAATCCTGCGTTTTTTGGAAACATATTAAATTACCATTTTCTGCATTCATAAATTGTACTTTACGACCTTTCGATATCATACATAGTGATTTGTGGGCGTCCCCTATTTTAAGTACAGGTGGCCATCAATATTATGTGTTGTTTTTGGACGATTATTCCAACTTTCTATGGACTTTTCCAATTGGCAATAAATCTCAAGTCTACCCCATTCTTTCCTCATTTAGTGCTCTCGTAAAAATACAATTTCAAAAGAGCATCAAATGTTTTCAATGTGACAATGGCAGAGAATTCAATAATAATCAATTCAAACAGTTTTGCTCCAATAACGATCTTACTTTTCATTCTTATTGCCCTCACACCTCCTCCAAAAATGGTAAGGCTAAACGGAAAATCTGAACCATAAACAACCTAATTCGTGCCATACTTGCTCACGCCTCAATTCTCCCTCAATTCTGACATTACGCACTCTCCATGGCCACCTATCTCCTAAACATAATCCCAAACAAGTCTCTAGCTCAACGGTTGCCTATTCAAGTTCTGTTTCGTAGGAACCCCTCCTACCAACACTAGCGTATCTTTGGATGTCTCTGTTATCCTCTTCATCCGACCACTCACAAACTCCAACTCCGGCCTTCCCCGTGTGTGTTTCTGGGTTATCCCGCCAATCATCGTGGTTACTCATGTTATGACTTGTCAAGCCGTAAAATTATTATTTCACGCCATGTCCTATTTGATGAGTCTCAATTCCCTTTTGCCTCCCTAAACTCGCCACCTCGACATTCCTACGACTTCCTATATGATGGCTTGAACCCTCTTCTAATTCATCATTTACATAGTCCGTCGTCCCAGCTCCCGGCACCCGCAACCACCTCCCAGCTCCCGGCACCCGCAACCACCTCCCAGCTAACTGAGCATCGGCCAGCCGGTCACGCCACCCCTGCCCTTCCTCATCTTCCCGGCAGTCCCGCGGCACACCCCTCTCTCATGCAGAGACACGCTCTCGGACCATGGAAACACATGCCATGTACGAAATTCATAAACCTAAATGATTGTTTAACCTATCCATTTCAGTTGTCCCTTCCTCTGTCCCTCGAAATCCGAAGGATGCCTTGTCCAACCCTAATTGGAAAGCCGCAATGATTGACAAATATCATGATTTTATTGATAATAAGACGTGGGACCTAGTACCACGTCCACGTGATGCTAACATTATTTGTTCTATGTGGATTTTTAGATATAAAAAGAAATCTAATTTTCTTTTGAGAGGTACAAGGCTCATCTTGTAGGTGATGGCAGATCTCAACAAGTGAGAGTGGATTGTGATGAAACGTTCAACCCGGTCGTAAAGCCCGCAACCATCCGGATCGTCCTCAGCATTGCCTATCCAAGTCTTGGCCCATTCATCAACTTGATGTCAAGAATGCCTTCTTACATGGGGATTTTCATGGAACGGTATATATGCATTAGCCTATGGGTTTCAGGGATCCTATTCATCCAGATTATGTGTGTCTATTGCGAAAATCGCTCTATGGACTGAAACATGCTCCTTGAGCATGGTACTAGCGGTTCGCCGATTATGTCTCCTCTATTGGTTTTTCACACAGCAGATTCGATCATTCCATGTTCATCTACAACAAGGGTACAAACATGGCTTACATATTATTATATGTTGATGACATCATCCTCACCACATCATTTGATGCTCTACGCCGGTCCATTATGTCTTTCCCTTTCCTCTAAGTTTGCTATGAAAGATCTGGGGGGACTGAGTTATTTCTTGGGCATCTCTGTCACTCGACACTCTGGCAGCGTATTTCTGTGTCTGAAGAAGTATGCCGAAGAGATCCTTGACTGTGCAGGCATGTCATCTTGCAAACCATCTCACACGCCAGTAGACACCAATTCCAAGCTCAACGCTGATTCCGGCCCCCCATATTCAGATCCGACTCACTATCGTAGCATGGCTGGGGCCTGTAGTACCTCACATTCACGATACCTGACATATCATATGTCGTGCAACAAATCTGCCTACACATACACAATCCGACGGAAGCACACATGCATGCCCTCAAAACGTATTTTATGATACGTCCAAGGTACACTTCACTTCGGATTACATCTATACAAGTCTTCGCTCACTGCTTATTCTGATTGGAGTTGATGTCCTGACACCCGACGCTCCACGTTTGGTTACTGCGTTTTCCTCGGAGATAACTTATTGTCTTGGTCTTCCAAAGGCAACCTACACTATTCCGATCCAGTGTAGAGGTGTCATCAACGTCGTCTCTGAGTCTTGTTAGATCTGTAACCTTCTACTTGAGCTTCACTGCCCGATTCAAAAGGCAACACTGGTCTACTGCGATAGTATTAATGCGATATATCTTTCCGGCAATTCCGTCCAACATCAGCGCACTAAGCACATTAAGATGGACATTCATTTCGTTCGCGAAAAAATGGCTCGTGGTCAAGTTCGTGTCCTTCATGTTCATTCCAGATATCAAATTGTCGACATCTTCACTAAAGGACTTCCGCACATACTATTTGATGATTTTCGAGCCAGTCTCAGTGTTCGTGAACATCCCGCTTCAACTGCGGGGGTGTAATAGAATATTTTTTGAATATTCTTTCATTAATTGTATATCTCTTATTTTAGGTAGAATTGTATTCATATTGTAATTAGGTCTCCTATTTTAGGTAGAATTATATTTCATATTGTAATTAGGTTGATTAGTTATCTGGTTTAAATATTCTTATACTACTATATATATTATACATTAGTGATGAATACAATCAAAGAACATATTCCTTTAGTTATATTGCTCGGTTCCCTCCCTCCAATTGTGTTCTGTATCAGCTATGCAGAATCGAAACATACCATAGTCGGTAGAATACCCGAGAGATGAAAACAAGAATATTGGAACTAGTATCTCAAAGAACTGTGTACAACAGACCCTTGTGGTCCGACCCTTTCCCAAACCCCGCGCATAGCGGGAGCTTAGTGCACCGGGCTGCCCCTGCCCCTATCTCAAAGAACTGTTGGACATAAAAGGATAACTAGTGGAGGGGCAGATGAAATGACATTCTTCAAAAGATTATATTCCACGAATAGAAAAATGAGTGGCAGTTACGGGTACAGTGAGGTTCATAGCTGAGCGATGATTATATGTCAAGAGATTCAGAAAAAGAACCGATAGAAGAGAAATAATCAGATAAGTAAAATCACCATACCAGAACTTATCCCTGTTCTCTGTGGGAACATAACACATATTCTGAACTAAAACTCCACATTCTCCACCTGAATCCATATTCCCATAAAATGACCCGTGCCAGGCCAGTCACGCTCATGGTTGCCACTGCAGGATGAAGTTATGAATTAACCGAAAGCAAGCAGAAAATTCTTGAATGTTCAACAAGGTTCTCCTTAAAACGACAGCACACCTAGCAAGCATATAGGGTACAGTTGAAGCGATTGGCTCAATCTGAGAAGTAAACTGATCCCACTGTGAAATGTAGCCGTTGGCATAACAGATATCACCAATGTGAAATACTATGTCAATGTTCTTTAAATCATTAATAAGCTGATTGGTAGTGTTACGAGAGCCAGGTTGAAACTTATTATATTCATTGGAGCCATCAGCTTCATCCTGCAATTTGGAAAGATGAAGTAGATCATTAAAAGATGAACCTGATCAGAATAGTTAATTTCAGAATGCTTAACCAGCGGTTTGATCTATGATTTTGTGAAGGAAAGCAAACACAAAATAGCAAAATACTACGTAAGCTGAAGTTGGTTCTTGAACGAGGAAAATATTGTTCACATGAACTATTATACTTGTCTAGTTTCCAATTTTATCCGAGGAATAAAAAACTACCAAACTGACATCTGCATTTTACTTGTGTCACTTCAAACATTAGACCGACAAAACTAATTTTTTTTACGTAATGTACTGAGTAAGCTGAGCTAAAATAACTTCAAAATTTGGAAAAACTCAAGTGGATATGGAAGTAGGAAAAACAAGAAAGCACATCAACTTGACATCACTAGGTCAAAATTAAGCATGTCCCAGACTCAGATAAGGTTGCCTTCAAGGATTTGCTACTATCGATAGATGATTCATCATATGCAATCTAACCAAGATTTTGTTTGTACTTCAAAATAGTTTGCTTATCAGTTGTATAGTTAGCATGATCTGCAGATATTGAATATGCAACAGTGGAGATAGAAGTCAAATAAACGGGGAAATCATAGAATTTAATAGCTCTTGTAGTAATCTAATTTTAACATGGGTGATTAGAATTCTTTTAAAACTTGAAGGCAAGGCTACCAACTCAACTAGTTGAAAGCGACAAGTACAGGAGGAAGAAACCTAAGAGACTCTCGTCTCTTAGGTCCTTTTTCCCATGCAACACAGGGAACCGTGTTCTTTTTGTCATCCCTGCAGCTTTCCAGGTTTTCAATTGAACGCATAACTAGGAGCCTTCAAGTTCTGTTTGAGATGCAAAATGATCACAATTCTCTGTGCTTTTACACATTCGTTCATTTAAGTAGTGCTGTCAGAAACAACAAAAATAACAACTACCGGTCTCAACTAGTTGATCTATCTACCTTGAGTCTTAAAAATCCAGTTGAATCAAATATGGAGTTGCACCAAACTTGTGCGCTTCTATAAGTGCCAAACCAATTGAGCAGTGCAACATATCGTCATTTTTCTTTTCCCTCATTCTCTCACCTTCCTCGGAAGGTGATTATTCTCAAAATAATTTACTTTTTGCATTCTTATGCTACTCTGCTATTGATGAAAGCATTTCCTGCCCCTCTCCACCATGAACTTGACAATCCATATGGAAAGATAACAAAAGCTTCACAATTAGTAATGAAATAACATGAAACAGCACAGAAAGATAGAAAATTCATGATATATAACCGAGGAATGCAAACCAGTAATGCAAGGATATTTTGAGCCTTCCAGATAAATCAACACTTTCAGGGTCAAGTCGAAGATAAAGGTTCTAGCAATCTACTTGAATCTGAAGAGATTACAAACCTTTCCCATGTCTCCAAAAATGACAACACGTTGTAGAGATTTTTTACCAGGATAAGGAGATGATTTAAATTGATACATCTGATACCAAATATACGTGCCATTTAAGAATCTATGACCAAGCTTGTAGGTATACCTGCAAAGATCAAGATGCAGCATGATCCAGAATCACTTACTAAAATAAAACATAAGGATCCACAGTTCTATAAAAAGGTAATAGGTCGAACTCGTCTATAAATATAATGAAGTTAATTTTCGTTTTAGAAGTACAACATCTTGACACTGAGTTTAGGAATGTTAAGTGAAACGAAATTTTCTCTAATGGAAGAAGTACACATGCCCAAAAACAATTCTCAATGTCCTATGGAAGAACTAAGACATCTATGCCAAATCTGTACATAGTTCTCGTACACACGGGTAAAAAACATACAGTGTGTTCGGCCACAATTCTTTTAGAAAACTAGTGTGGATGAATCCGGGGTCACGCCATCCAACAGTCCGTGCCGGTGCACCTGAAAGTGGCATCACATATGAGAAAGACCATTGTTGATCCACCATAACATTTGATGCAACTAGATAACATGTTTTATAGCCCTGAATACCTTCCAAATTCTGCTAGCTTCCTAGATGTAAGTACCAAAATACAAATAGAATGCTCAGAAGTCTATAGTTAGAACACGACATGTCAACTCATCCAAAAGCAACTATCAAAACGAATACATTGATTCTCGTGAGGCAACATATTATGTTACAAATATATGGTTCTAGAATCTGTATAATAAATATAGAAGCGTGATCTACAGTGTGGAATTTGGATATATGTTCATCATACCTATGCTTTACCTTATGATTCTTTTTCATGCTAATGCTCGTATAACTTATCAGGTTGGCTCTATCAAATTAACTCCATTAAGCAGTTAGTCGTGAATTAACCCAATTCTCCTCCTTAACCAAAAATATAATCAAATATAAAAGAGTCCAACGCACCACACATGCTGCTATGGTCAAATGTCAATGTCCCTGCTGGACTACGCTCCTGCTGTCCTCCCTCCGGACCCTATTCCACGAAAGGCTCTGCTTCATTGATTCCATATCCACTTGTCCATGTCACAGTCATCTGAAAGTTTAAAGAAGGTTATTTCCTCAACTTATATGTGTGACTACATCCTAGTCCACAAAAGTAAATTTCTTATTCGATTAACATAACATAACCTGCCCAGTGAAAGTGAAAATAAATATTAAGCTGCTAAAAGCTTGTTTTTTGACCTTTTAATTTAGTTCTATAAAAAGAAGGCTTATTTTGACCTCTGTTCGCAGGGAAAATAGACACTTACTTCATTCCACATCTTTCCTTGTGCTAAACGTGGGTATACTGGTGCATTTGGATTTGCGAAGGCAACTATTTTTGATACTGCGACCAGCTTTGGCTGTTGGATAAGGAGATAAATTAAGGTAAAATGTGATCATTACAGAGTCGTCTACTGGATATGTAAAATGAAAACAAAGCAAAAGCCCGAATAGTGGAAGAGGGAATAGAAGCTAATCCACATACAGAAACAAACAGACAGATGAAAGCAACATTACATAAAGTTGAAGAGATCTGTACAATGAACATAACAACAAAACAAACATGTTTTGATAGAAACTACTCTATTTAGGTTCGAAATTCCTGAAAACTTTGAGTTTTGCAAAACTGAATTCACCAGAAAATGGATCAGGAAATTATTTAACTTGTCTACACAAGGAAGTTAGATATTTTTGAGGTGAAGTACATAGTAGTGATGGCAAGACATATACATAAACCTGCATTGAATTGACAAGGATGGGAAAGCTGTGAACATACACTGAAGAGTCCACCAGAAAACAAGGCAAAAGAAAAGTCTGATCTCTGGTTAATCAATTGAAGCTTCAGTGATCCTTTCCCTGTGTCTTTGTAGTGAGGGCTCGAGTAATTGGCATATTGATACTGCATGTTAAAAAATGCAAGTAGTTTGACAATCATGGTTACTCTTTATCCTTTTCACTCAAGAGAAACTTCTGGGACCAAATCTAATTAAACCGACAAAACACCAACCTTTATAGGTGCTGTACAAAGAAATGGTGGAAAAGTTCTCGGATTTTCAGGGAAGCAGCTAGATGCACTAACCGAAAGAAATAGTCATTGTTATGTATCAACTCACAAATTAAAGCACCATACTTAACATGATTTAATTAGCTCAAATGTTTAGGTAACCGTTCATTTAGGAAAAAAGAGATTGCATTTATGAACTTCTAGTTATAAGATACTAACAAGAGATATACAGTTAAGAAACTGCGAGGAAAATATGAAAGCTATTGATAAGTATTAAGTAGAAAATCATACAGGTTAATACCATGAAGTGAAAGGATGCACTTCAACTTTTTAATATCAAATTCACTTCGTATTAACAACAATGTCATTTATTAGGACAATGCAATAGTTTGATTAAAAATTGATAACGGCATGATTCTACCTGAAATTGCCTGGAGAAAATGCCCCAATCCAATCATCGGCCGAGGGATTTGAAACGCTATACTCTAGAACAACCCATTCTTTGTTTTGCCCCTGCAATTTGAAGAGAAATTTAAACAATGAATGGGAGAGACTTTGTATCTTCTCATTTGCAAACCTAGATCACATGCCATTGTTTATTAGAGATAATAGGATATTCAACTCGTTCCCTAGCTTGAAATACTTGCTTTATGGCATCAACTAGTTTTCCCTGAGTGGTATACATTCAGTGCTTTGTCAGAAAAAGCTATTGGAGCTTACATTAACCCCCAGAACTGAAGGAGTAGCTTTAATAGAAGCATGAATGTCAAGGGCGAGAACAGTATTATGAATCGCAATCCTTGAAAGAGGCTGCTCCCCATGACATGTTACTCCTTGAAGACTAACCAGAGTTAACATAATAAAAAGTAAAGCTACTAAAGTTCCCATTACATCCACCGCAAAATCTGAAACCAATCGAACAGTATTGATTAGAACAGAAAATGAAGGACAAATTTAGCATCCATCAATGAAAATAAGATGACTTTCAGAAACTAATAACATGAATAAAACAATTATCAACTATCAACACCATTATGCCTTTCATATAACCAAAAGAGAAATCAAGTGCAACTTCCTGCTTGAACCCCAAAAAACTAAATAACAGATGTTAAGTACTTTACCTTTCCACTGATAATAAAATGGATCTTGGGTCTAACTCAACTCGAAAAGTTAATTCAAGAGGTAAGTATTGTTCAATACCATGTAAAGAGACAAATTATACAAGCCCCAACCATTGTGGGACTCAACACGCACGCCAAGGACCGGACATTTGGAGCGTGGACAATATAATATGTGGAACCAACATTGAGTAAACCATGAATGGGTTGGGCTTGTTTGACCTTAATTCTAACTCAAAAAGCTAGCTTAAGAGGTAAGGATTACCCAAGACCAGAGATAAATGATCCAAACCCCAACCGATGTGGGACCGAACACCCACAACAAAGGTAGTGTTCCAATCACCCCATCTCACTCCTTTAATGATAAAGACTGTCAATTCAGAAAAAAATAATAACTTTTTGCTAGCATATCCAGGGGCGGATCTGGGCCCAAGGAGGGTGTTCACCCGAACATCCTCAACAAAGAATTACACCGTACGTATAAGGTATTTTTTAATGTTACCCTTGTCAAAAACAATAAGGTATTTTTTTTATTTTTTATGTATATATATAGATTTTGAATACCTTAAATTCAAGAGAAGAGTTTGGGTTCGGTGTAGGATGAACCTTGAGGTTTCAAGTTCAAATTCCAGCACTACATTTTATTTTTCGAAATCCCTCAGTGAAAAATCATGGATCCGCCACTAAGCATATCCAGTCCCAATTATAAAGGAGGATTAAGGTAGATTAGTAGCCAGTTTAAAAATAGTCTAACTAGTTTGGGATTGATGTGTAGTTAGATTGATTGATCTTAAAAAATGCTAGCTAAATTAGCCCAAAGTACACTTTTAACATGGTGTTATTCCTTTTGGGCCAAGCCTGTGAAGCTTTTTGGGACTTTATTCACACACCAACAACAAAAAATTAGAACAACTTAGTAGTGACTAAATGTTATGTGTGTATCCAACAAAGCAAATACATACAGCAAGAAGCCAAGAATCAGCAGCAAGTTGGTATCCAAGAAAAGTTGGAATCACTTGAAATTCAAATAGAAGAAGAGGAGGGTACTGACATTGTTAATTATGTTTTTATACTGCTTTGTATTGTTTGTCCTGTAACGACTTTGTGTGATTCCACTAGTTATGTTGTAGTAGTAGGAAGGTACTGACCTTAAGCTACTTAAAATCCAATGAAATTCGAGATACAAACTTAAGTAGCACGTGGGAACAAATCCATAAAGCTCAAGTTTTGATATGTTGTTTTTAGCAGCTTTAAGTTAAGGGAGCAAGAAAAGCTTAAAATTGAAGGGGAAGATTCAGCCATTACGTGTTTTCGGGTAGGTGAAGTGATTAGTTATAATGATTGTGACATCTTTTGATGCCAATAATTATTCTGGAAATCATTAGTTCGTACTTATACGTTTTCTATCCTTAGTTTCCTATCAGAATTAAGAAACAACCTCTCTATTTAAACAGTCTCTTTATCTTTCAAATATAGGGTGACATTTTCAGATCCCACTAATGAGCTGAATATGTTATTATTGTTACAGGAGTACTATTTTTAGATTGTAAAAGTGTAGCAGAATGAAATAAAAAGAATATTTTTTAATTATTTTCTACATTTAGTAGGTTAAAAAGGCTAATATACATAAAAGTAAATGTAAGAAATTAGCTCGGATGACTACTTTTCGGACCATTTTTAGCTAAAGTACTATTCAACTTGCAATTGAGACATGATATCTAGATAAAAATATTCCTAGCTAAAATCCAAAACAACTCTAATATAAGGTATTGGAGTATGAAACTTTTTACAAGTGAAACTCCAACAAATTTTCGAACTCCATGAACCATTTACGGAGTTTGAATCTTTATCAATTCAATTTTCACAATGATTCATGAAATTACTATTTAAGTGTGAATTGTTTTTTGGAATTTCAAACTTTCCATATTGTTAGAAATAAATCAAGATTAATAATTTAAAATTGACTAAAATTTAAAATTTGGTAGTATATTTAATCTAATACTAGTTAAGATTTATTTATCAAGTCCATAGTTGCTATTTCCCCATATCTGTCAGTTAGAGAAAACTAAGGACCCTCGGTTCCCGCCTAGGAAGCACAAAATCGGGATCATAGAAGAAAGATTGAATACAAATAGATTAGTTCAGTACAAGTAATGGGATCCAAAGGTCCACATGCAGACATCGAAAAGGGGGCGAAAAGAGTCTATTTACCTTGGTCCGTTCGCTACTCTCTTTTCAGCCATTATTGTATGCGTGTAACCTAAGTCTACCCTTCAATTGGAATTTATCCAGATCATTTGACATCCGCTCATCTTACTTCCCGTTCTGGTAGGTTGGTGGTGCGTGATGATTCGTGGAGTACAAGGCTTTCTCTGGTTGGGTATGTAGGCTGGTCCTACAGTAAAGGCGACCAGTGTTGCATGCCCGAATGGAATATTGACTATCCCGTAGAACTGACCTAGTCGCTCATGAAGGAGTTGGTCATTATGGAATATAGTATATGTAGGCGCATGTCTTCCTAGAGCGAACCCCCATGTGTTTTATATTAAACATATAAAAATCAACAGTGGAAGAGGCGTTGGTTGTGCGAGATCATTATGACTAGAGAAAGCTCATTCGACAACCATAATAGGCTATATAACCGGATCACGCACGCTAAGAACACAACGGATTAGAGGGGACAAGAGGTTCCACTCATCAAAGTGTGAGACGCAAGGATTCTGCCTAGAAGCAAGCTACCCTCTTTGCCACTTTCAAATCAATAATAATGATGCCATCGATCTGGTTCTTGTTTGTTTTCCTTAGCGGTATAGTACGGCACATGGGAAATCACAATCAGGCGCTTGTTGAAGGTGCCAGTTTACTTTCGGGTGCCCATTGGAATATCTTCTCACTCCCTTCTTTGAGGAAGGAATCGGTTTTCTAGTCCTAATCTATTTTGGTTTTGTAATATTATAAATAGGGGGTCTGCTACCTATTTTCTTAGGTTGAGAGGTAGCTTTGATTGTAACGAGATATCTTTCTAGTTTGATAAGTTTCTTCTATATAGTCATTGTTTGGTCTTTCACTTGTACATATATTATTTTTTTGGGTATTTTTATTTCCTTCAAATTGGTTTCAAAGTCTGTGAGATCCGATCAAAACCTCGTGTGAGATCCGACACATATAAAAGAATTTTGATATTCCATATTTACCAAAGTGTCTCATTTTTGTATTTGATGGCAAAAATAATTTTGAGAGTTGATATCAACATATGAAAAAAAAATCAATGTCGGTGTACTATGGTCCATTATTGATATAGGGTTCGTAGAAATCCAGAAGACACAACATTGACTGGTGAAGCAACTACACAATTGAAGAAAAATAAACAATTAGATTATAAGACATTATACTACCTCAATAGCAAAGTCCAATAGCATGTATATAATAAATATTTGTATGCAAAATCAGTAACTGAGGCTTGAACAATTTTGGTGAAATCATTTTGACGTATTGCAGATGTGAATAGAGAGAATCTTCAAGAGCTTTTGAGACAGTATGAGTTGGCCCAGATGAAACCAACGAAATCTGTCAAAGAATTTTTTACAAGAATTACAGAAATTGTTAATGGTAAAGGTCAATGGAGAAGTTTTGAAAGAAGTTAAAATTGTTGAAAATATATTAAAGTCTCTGAGGTTAGAGTTTCATACCAAGAAGACAATTCTTGAGGCTACCCAGGATCTTAATACTTTGAGACTTGATGATCTAGAAAATGAATTGGTGACATATGAGATGCCCTTGAATCAACAAACATATGAGATAGTGGAGGAGGCATGGCAAACTAAGGATGATCAACTAAAAGAAAAAATAATAATCACCGAATGTGGCAGAAATAAATGAAGAAGATCAGAATTCATAAATAATGAAGACAAGAAGAGAAGATAGAGGTAATTTTTGCTATAGTATATATGTCTTTGATTGAAAAACTTCGATAATGTCCAAATTGATTTAACATTGATTTTTAAAATGGCGAAAAAGGATAATTTGATTGAAACTGATGCTCTTTCAAGGTGAGGTTATTCAAAAAGAAATAGAAATACTCGACATTATTACACAAGAAAAATTATTTGAAAGTATCGAAGATGAAGCTAGTAATGAAAGAAGCAAAAGGGTTCACCAAGAGAAAGTTTCTGATGATCTGTCCAAAATTGTGACTGAAATAATTAATGGTCCATATCCACATTGAAATGTATGAATATTGAAGATGCAATCAGTTTCGAGTCATTAGTCGAGATTGTATTGTTTGAAGAGCATGAAAAATTGTTAGTTGACGATACTACTCAATAATATACAAAAAGGCAAATTGAAATCAAATGGGCACGTAAGGTCTGGTACAAATCAACTGAAGAAACATTTGATTTTAAGGCAAGACTACTTGTTCAAGGATACAAGAAGAAGAAAGAATATGATGATATTTTGAAGATGTAACCTAGAGAAGTTCAAATTAACTTTGAATCATGTTGAAGAAATTAACACCCGCAATTTTGTCGATGCTACATACTTCAGGAAATTGTTTGAGAGTATAAGGTAGTTAACTTCTACAAGGCATGATATTGTTCATGGTACGCTCAAATTTGAAGATCTTGATTTAAGAGAGGCTATATTGAAAATAAATCAAAATTAATAATTTAAAATTGACTAGAGTTTGATATTTGGTAGTTTATTTAATCCAAGTCTAGTTAGAATTTATTATCAAAGTATATAGGAATAGGTTTCTAGTCCTAGTCAATTTTGATTTTGTTGTATTATAAATAGGGGTGTCTGCTACCAATTTTCTTAGGTTGAGAGGTAGCTTTGATTGTAGCGAGATATAAGAGTTTTTGAGTTATTGAGTAAAGCATCATACCTCTTCTTTCTAGTTTTATAAGTTTCTTCTATACATTCATTGTTAGGTCTTTCACTTGTGCATATATTATTTCTTTCTGAGTATTTTTATTTCCTTCACACATGATTCATAATGTTCAAATTTCTAGAACGATTCATGGAGTTTAAATGATAAATGTTCAAACTCTAGTCTTAGGGTTTCTCCTCATTTTAGCTAAGAATATTTTTGTTAAAAAAATATTTTCGTATTAGAGGTGACCAAACAAATATTTTTTTGAGAAAATGGCTAAAATTTAATTAGCAATTCGAAAAATAATTACTTCTCTCAGATTAAATTTTTTTGACATTAATTGATGAAGAGTGACATACAGAAAAAGTTGCGAGTCTTTTGTAGGTGAATAAATTACTTTAACTCCTAAATATTCATGTCATATTCATCCACTTGTATAAATGTTTCTTTAAGATAAATACTTTTAATAGTTTGAGACAATTAAGTACTAGAAAATAATAATCTCTTTGACATTTTTTCTCGTGATAATAATTATGTTAATTTTGTCTGTAAATTCCTTTTTAACAAAAATGTCCGGAACTTAAATGACTCTAAGAAAGTGGAAGGCAACAAAAATATCCAAAGAAAAATGTTACACAAGTACCTTTTGCGCATAATTTTTTTGCGCAAAAGGCTGAACCGTAATGGCGGGGTTAAGTTTTTTTGCGCATTATTATAACTAGGGCAGCATCTTCACTCTTCATCTTCTCTATTTTCACTCTTTTACCATACTTTAGCCCCTGAAAAATCATGTCTCAAAGCTCTAAAACGTCAATGTTTACTATAGAACCCCACGTTTGTTGTTGCGGTCATTATTGTTAGCTCAAAACATCAAAGACCCAAATTAATCCGGATCATCATTTTTGGCATTGTAAAGTGCCAAGTAAGTATTTTTACAAGTTTTTATAGACTTATTTTTTCACATTATCTACATATTTTACTTTCAAAAATTGATTTTTTGTAATGTTTATAGGATATGGGTGGTTGCAAATATTTTCAATGGGAAGATGAAATTTCCGTGGATAAAATGGTGGCGGCGAAGTTTAAAAAGCTGCAGGTTGATAGAGATACAATGGCTTCATATATCACTAAAGATACCGTGAAATTTGACTTGTAGTTTAAATGTATGGAAGCTCAAGAAAAAATTAACTTTCTTAAGGTCTTGCTAAAAGAATTCGAAGAAAAAAAGTTTAAGCATAACCTTAGAGACACTTAACACGAGAAAAATGTTTTGAAAGATAAATTAAAATTTTGGAAGATGATTTGTGGTCTCTTGTTGTTGTTTCTAATCTTGAAATGTTGCATTGCCGATTAAGTTTATTATTTCTATATATTTAGTTTTTTTTTACTAGTTGCACATTTTATGTATTATGCATTTTCTATCGATTTTAATGTATTATGTAATCGGCACATTTTATGTACTAATCTATTTGTGTTTTCATTAAAAATGGTGAATTGTTGAACTTTGTATGTATTATTAACTCTACAACGATTAAATAAATTAATAATAGACTTTAATAATAAAAGCAAAATTAAACATACTAATTTTTTTCAAATTGATGACTTCATCATAAATTTAAAATACACTGACGCGTTTTGTGAGAAATTTTCACTACATAGGAAAGTCAAGTATTTTAAACACTAAACATCAAATCATTTATATTATTTCATTATTAAAAAATATACTTACCGATAATAATCAACTACACCGAAACTTGGTGTTGCGGATGTTCTGGCATGATTCCTCCATCCGGACTGAGAGAATTACCCAATATTATTCAAATCATGTATATAACCCCTAAAAAGATATAAAAAATATTACTATTAGCACACATATAATAAACATGTGCTACTATACAAAAGAATAATAAAAATAATGGAAATTTATCAATTTTCCCCGTAAGTTTGATTAAATTGCTGACTTTAAGTTTTCAGCGACATTTGACCATCCAAAAAGTCTCCATAAGAACTCATGTCTGGATAAGTGTTAGCATGAGTAGGTTGAACTTCAAGGATTTCAGGACGAGATGCATGCGACACTTCTGGGACTTCCTGACAAGTTCTGGCCAAGACTTCACGACGATTGATAAGTATCTTCTCGACATACATTTCAAGCACGTTCAGGGTGAATCCCTATATTCTTCCGCGCCCTCAAATATTCACTCAACGACTCATCAACAATGATATTCCACTGGCCATAAAGCACTAAACCTTGCAGTGAAAAAGATATTGGATATCTGCCTATTACAGATAATGCAAAATCACACCTACTAACTTTCATTCTTTTATGTATGACAATGAGTAGTGTTGAGTAATCCAAGTTAATTGAAAACTTAACATGGAATTTAGGTGAAATACTATAATGAACAGTATTAGAATCATGAAGAATCTCTCCTTCCCAAAATAATGAAACCTTAACAGTTGGAGGAGGAGACGCCATTTTTTTTAAGAACTTAGGAGTTGGATATTTTTTCAAGAACTTGGAATTTGGATGAGTTAAACTTTTGAAATGGATGAGTCTTTCCCTCCTCCAAAATTCATGTTAAATAGACAACAGATGAGTTCTTACAATAATTATCATAGTGTCATGTCAAATCAAGTATGAATGAGTAGATGAATAATTGATTGCAAAACGCAATAATTTATTGTGTAATTAACTAAAACGGACCTTTCAAAAAACGTGGGTTGCCCTAGTTATAATAACTCCTATTGCGCAGAAATTTTCTGCGCAAAAGGTACTTGTGAAACATTTTTTGGGATATTTTTGTTGTTTTTCTCTCTTTTTTTGTCATTTAAATTACGGACTCTTTTAGAGGGAAAGACTTATGCGAGACACAAATATATTAAATATAAAGCAGTCATTATTTATATGTCTAATACTATTTTTTTTTTCTTATTTTGTGAGAAACAACGATAGCATATATATTGCATAGTAAAAATGTCATATGAGTATTCAAATTACAATTTAATCGTTAATGGATTAGATTACCTGAATGTTGAAAAAAATTCACATATATGATGACACACCTTTTCAATTGCCTCTACGATTAATATATGAAGACAAAAAAGATAATCAAGATATTGAAAATCAGAAGGTGGCTGGAGGATATTTTTTTTCTAGAAATCTCAAGTTTTATCTCTTTTGCTCCAATGTAAGATCCACAAAATAGAGCACTAATCTAATATAGAAATAGACTCCCCACATAAAGAACCTAAAATAAATGATTTTAGTGCTACTCAAATTTCTGCAGCTAGGGTGTCCATGGTTCGATTTGGGTCGATTTTTAGTTAAAATCAAAATTAAATTAAGTTAGTCAGTTTTAAATTATTAGAACCAAATCAAACCAAATATAATACACAATCATTGATTTGATTGCCGTCAATTTGATTTGGTTTGGTTTGATTTTTTGATTTTTTAAGAAACTTAATGGTATTTTCTCTTTTATTTTTCTACATTTAGGAAATAATTTTTCATCATTTTCCAACCTATAATTCGTTATTACCCTTCTATTGCGATAGCTATAATTTTCTTGGATTATGAAAAAAATGTCTCCAAGAAATCGGCCCCCCCCCCCCCCCACCGATTTTTGCATTTTCTTGTTCTTTTTTTTTCATCTCCATTATTGTTCTTCATGTTTTTTTTTGTCCAACTTTGTGTATTCCAATCAACCATGTCTGACTCCAAAAATAATTTTCATCCAACCCTTACCGTTTCAAACATTAAAACACACGTTTTCATCACCCTGGAAATGGAAAATGTCCATTATGCAACTTGGGCTGAACTGTTTAAAATTTGTTGTTGTTCCCACCGGGTGATTCATCATATAATCCCGTCGGAGAATGGCAAAGAAAAGGAGTTGAAGACTGATGATGACAAAGAACTCTGGGAAACTCTTGATGCCAGAGTTCTATCTTGGATTTACGCAACAATCTCTTCGGACTTATTATTTATAAAAATTAATATAATGCATATATATAATTATAAAAATTTGTATACAAAATTTGTCGTTTTGGTTCAGTTTTCCTTCGATTTGTTTTAATATAACCAAAACAAATCAAAATCAAGTAAATGTCGATTTATTTAATCGGTTTGATTTAGTTTTCTGTTATAATCGGTTTATAACCAAACTGTGAACACTCTTGTAGCGAAACAAATCAACCTTAGAGAGGATAAACAGCCAGTGATAGAATCATAATTAATAATATTCCAATTAATTATGATTATTGTAATAAATGTAATATCTTATGTATATGGTAGGGAAATTAGAATAGATTAGGAGGGTTGATTTAGGCTTGATTTTAACATATCTTATCTTATCATTACCTTAATTCATGCGTGTAATATTGGTATATTTACCACCTCATTGGAAGGAAATGATTGAGAAAAATATTTTAAAATTCTTACATGGTATCAAGAGATTAGGAAGAGATCCTACCCTAACAAAATTCCCTCCAAGAAATCGGCCCCCCCCCCCCCCCCCACCGATTTTTGCATTTTCTTGTTCTTTTTTTTTTCATCTCCATTATTGTTCTTCATGTTTTTTTTGTCCAACTTTGTGTATTCCAATCAACCATGTCTGACTCCAAAAATAATTTTCATCCAGCCCTTACCATTTCAAACATTAAAACACACGTTTCCATCACCCTGGAGATGGAAAATGTTCACTATGCAACTTGGGCTGAACTGTTTAAAATTTGTTGTCGTTCCCACCGGATGATTCATCATATAATCCCGCCGGAGAATGCCAAAGGAAGGAGTTGAAGACTAATGATGACAAAGAACTATGGGAAACTCTTGATGCCAGAGTTCTATTTTGGATTTACGCAACAATCTCTTCGGACTTGTTACACACAATAATGGAACCGGATTCTACAACCATGGAGGCTTGGAATCGGTTGCGGGACATTTTTCAAGACAACAAAAATTCTCTCGCCTTTACGTTAGAACAAGAATTCTCCACCATTGATATGACAGATTTTCCAAATGCGTCGGCATATTGTCAATGACTTAATGTCTTGTCGGATCAACTTAAAAATGTTGGTTTGCCGTTTACCAACAATCTCTTGGTTTTGCAAATGGTTGCAGGCCTTACCGACGCCTATAGTGGTGTGGGGACACTCATCCGACAAAGCAATCCTCTCCCTTTGTTTTATCAAGCACGTTCGATGCTTATACTTGAAGAGGCGGGCTTCGCCAAAAAGGCCGTCACCGTTTCTATTTCCATCATGATTTCTACTCCCACAAATTATGGTACTATACATTTTGAACCCACACAACAAAATCGGGGACAAAAAGGTAAAAATAGTAATAAAATTCGGGGTGGAAATTACGGAAATAATAAAAATGAAGGCCATCGGAATTCTGGTGGCGGTGGCGAAAATTCTGGAAGGCAGAACACCGACGGACAACAGTAGTGGCAGCCCCGCGGCGGACCAGCCCAGTGGGCCTGGCAATGGTTGTGGGTAGTGCCGCCGTGCCCCTACCCAACTAGGAACTGGGCCAGGACTAATTTTCGTCCAAATGGACTGCCACTACCGGGCTAAGCAATTTTGGGCCCAGAACAGTTTCCAGCAATGCAAATCACAGTCCAGGCAGTAATGGGCCACTCCCGAACTAGTGGCAGGAGGCCCATTCGACGATGGCTAGCCCAATCGACATTGAGTCTGCCATGCACACTTTTGGGCCCAACCCGCCCGATACAAATTGGTATATGGACTCCGGTGCAACGTCTCATATGACGTTCTCTCAAGGTAACCTCTCGTCCTATTTTAATTTGAGCAAAAATAATGGTATAATTATCGAAATGGCCATTCTATTCCAATTCGAGGTTATGGGTCTACTAAATTGTCCCCATCAATCCACCACTAACCTTAAAGAATGTTCTTCATGCCCCACAATTAATTAAGAACTTGGTATCTGTTCGAAAGTTTACTACTGATAATTGGGTGTCTGTTGTATTTGACCCTTTTAGATTTTTCGTGAAAGATTTTCAGACGGGGACAATCCTAATGAGATGTGATAGTCAAGGGGGCTATACCCAATCACTTCACCCATTCAACGATCCAAGTTACCATCTACTTTTGCAGTTTTCAACCATTCATTATGGCAAAAACGTTTAGGGCATTCGGGGCATCTATTTCAACATCCCTCAAACAAAATAATTTTATATCTTGTATTCAAACACGGACTTTGGATAAATGCCGTTCATGTCCATTGGGTAAAGATGTTCAATTGCCATTTACTTAATCTAATTCATGCACATTATTGCAGTTTGACATTATACCTTGTGATATTTGGACATCACCCATTTTGAGCTCTTCAGGCCATAGATATTACTTGCTATTATTAGATAATTATTCAAATTTTTTGTGGACTTTTCACTTGTCTAAGAAATCACAAGTCTTTTCCACATTTCTAAAATTTAGAGTATTCATCTGAACTCAATTCGAACGGAAAATAAAAAATATCCAATGTGATAATGGTAGGGAGTTTGATAATCGACGGTTTTGGAATTTTTGTAACTCTTATGGCTTGAATTTTCGGCTTTCCTGTCCACACACCACTTCTCAAAACGGAAAGGCCGAACGTAAAATCCGAACCATCAATAACATTGTTCGAACTTTCCTTGCCCGTGCCTCATTACCCCCCTCCTTTTGTCATCATGCACTTCACATGGCTACATATTTATTGAACATACTCCCTCACAAAATCCTATCCTATCAGGCTCCACTCAAAATACTCTATTTATGGACCCCTCATATTTTCATTTATGGGTATTCAGATGTTTATGATATCCTCTTTTTCCATCCATCACAATCAATAAACTCCAACCCCGGTCCATACCTTGTGTTTTCTTGAGATATCCGTCTAATCATCGGGGATACATGTATTATGACCTCTCCTCAAATAAATAATTGTGAGTCGTCATGTCCTTTTTTAAGAAACAAATTTTCCGTTTAGTAAAATTCACAAGTTTGGACCCTCCACCTATGCATTTTTAGACGATGGTTTGCCCCCGTATTTGTCCCATATTTTTTCGTCCCATCCCGAACCCACTGTTTCATCCAGCCCACAAAATTTGGACCATAAAACAATGACCCAGTTCCAGAACACCATTGCCCAGCGGACTGGGCGGTCTGTTTTGAGCCCAAACAATTCTGGGACAATAACAGTGGCCCAGCCACAACACAGTGCCCAGCGAACTGGGCCTCATCTCATTAGCCCACTGCCCAGTTCGATTTCCGTCCCTGGCAGTGGCTTGGGCCAGAGCCCAACTCCCTGCCAACTGCCAGAAAATAGTTCCCAACCCGCCGGCCCACATGAAAATTCAACATATCGTCCGATTACCCGTACAACATGGCATTGTCAAACCTAACACAAAATATAGCCTACACACCTAAGTCTCAAAATCACATTTACCTCGCAATCCTGTGTCTGCACTCAGTGACCCGAATTGAAAAATGGCTATGGATGATGAATTTAATGCTCTTATTAAAAATAAGACGTGAGAGTTAGTACCTCGTCCTCCTAATTCCAATATAATTCGGTCTATGTGGATTTTCAGTCACAAGAAAAAATCTGATGGTACTTTTGAGAGGCATAAAGCCCGTCTTGTATGTGATGGAAAGACACAACAGGTTGGTGTAGATTGCGGGGAGACGTTCAGTCCGGTGGTGAAACCAACAACTATAAAAATGGTCCTCATTTTGTCTCTCTCAAAGTCATGGCCACTCCATCAGTTGGATGTCAAAAATGCTTTTATACATGGCCAACTAAATGAAACGGTATACATGCATCAACCACTGGGATATCGGGACTCCAAATATCCAAATTATGTATGCCTATTCAAGAAATCACTTTATGGGCTTAAACAAGCTCCCCGGGCCTGGTACAAGCAGTTTGAGGATTTTGTTTCACACATTGGATTTTCTAACAGTCGTTCGGATCACTCACTAATTATCTACTAACAAGGTAATAATATTGCTTATCTTCTGTTATATGTGGATGATATAATCTTAACAGCCTCATCAGATGCTCTTCGCAAGTCCATCATGTCACAACTTGCCTCAGAATTTGCAATGAAAGATCTTGGCCCTCTTCACTACTTTCTTGCCTCAGAATTTGCCTCATAATCATGCAGGTGAGTTATTTTTATCTCAAAAGAAGTATGCAACAGAGATTGTTGAATGTGCTGGAATGTCCTCTTGCAAACCATCCGCAACACTAGTAGACACAAAATCCAAATTTAGTGCATCATCTGGCAAGTCCTTTGCTGATCCTTCTCTTTATCGCAACCTCGCATGGGTCTTACAGTATCCTACATTCACCAGGCCATATATTTCCTATGTTGTGCAGCAGGTGTGTCTCTTCATGCATAATCCGATGGATGATCATATGCATGCACTCAAACGGATTGTGAGATATATTCAGGGAACTCTAGAATATGGATTGCACTTATACCCATCATCGACTTTCACCCTGGTATCCTACACATATGGAGACTGGGGTGGATGTCCAGACACCAGATGCTCTACATCTGCTTATGGTATTTTTCTTGGCGATAACTTAGTTTCTTGGTCCTCAAAACGGCAAGCCACACTGTCCCGCTCTAGTGCCGAAGCAGAATACCGAGGGGTTGCCAATGTAGTGTCTGAATCATGCTGGCTTCGGAATCTGCTCCTAGAACTCCATTGTCCAGTTCCAAAAGCCACATTGGTTTACTGTGATAATGTTAGTGCTATCTATCTCTCAGGGAATCCGGTAAACCATCAACGCACTAAACATATCGAACTAGATATTCACTTCATTCGTGAAAAGGTGGCTCACGGACAAGTGCATGTCTTACATGTCCCATCGCGCTATCAGATTGCGGATATATTCACTAAAGGTCTTTCGCTGATATTATTTGAAGATTTACGGGACAGTCTCAACATCCGTCTCCCTCCCGCTTCGACTGCGGGGGAGTGATAGAATCATAATCATAATTAATAATACTCCAATTAATAATTATGATTATTGTAATAAATGTAATATCTTATGTATATAGTAGAGAAATTAGAATAGATTAGGAGGGTTGTTTTAGGCTTGATTTTAGCATATTTTATCTTATCATTACCTTATTTCATGCTTGTAATATTGGTATATTTACCACCTCATTGGAAGGAAATGATTGAGGAATATATTTCATAATTCTTACATGGTATCAAGAGATTAGGAAGAGATCATATCCTAACAAAATTCCCGACAAGAAATCGCCCCCCCCCCCCACCGATTTTTGCATTTTCTTGTTCTTTTTTTTTTCATCTCCATTATTGTTCTTCATGTTTTTTTTTGTCCAACTTTGTGTATTCCAATCAACCATGTCTGACTCCAAAAATAATTTTCATCCAACCCTCACTGTTTCAAACATTAAAACACACGTTTTCATCACCCTGGAGATGGAAAATGTCCATTATGCAACTTGGGTTGAACTGTTTAAAATTTGTTGATGTTCCCACCGGGTGATTCATCATATAATCCCGTCGGAGAGCAAAGGAAAGGAGTTGAAGAATGATGATGACAAAGAACTCTGGGAAACTCTTGATGCCAGAGTTCTATCTTGGATTTACGCAACAATCTCTTCGGACTTATTATTTATAAAAATTAATATAATGCATATATATAATTATAAAAATTTGTATACAAAATTTGTCGTTTTGGTTCAGTCTTTCCTTCGGTTTGTTTTTATATAATCAAAACAAACCAAATACTATCGATTTTTAAAATATTTAAACCAAGTCAAATCAAAATCAAATAAATGTCGATTTATTTAATTGGTTTGATTTAGTTTTCGGTAACTGTGAACACCCGTGTAGCGAAACAAATCAACCTTAGAGAGGATAAACAGACAGCACACATAGCTTCTTACAAAAACTCACTCATACCATTACTTATGAACCAAAAAATAAAACTTTTGAAACATGCATCTGCTACCATCTTAACCGATTCTGATGAGACAACATAGGGGGTGAAAATTTTATTCCTATTGCTGCTGACAATAAACAAAGGATATATAAAATATGGTACAGTTCCCTACTAATTAAAGTGTTCAAGAGGAGAGTTGGCTACATTTTTTGAAAGAAAAATACACGTCATGTAGAGATTAATCGAGCCATTATAGCTACTCAATCTAGAAAACAACTATTATTATCTTATAAACTTTACAAAAAAGATCATTGCACATAAGACCTTGATTTATAGGAATATAATTTCTAAATGACAGAAAACGGAAACCTCAATTAAAGCTCAGAGGCTAACATGTCATACTCTGTTATATGGGCTACACTATCAGAACAACGACTCAATTTTACGATCACGAAATACTTTAATAGATAGGTAATAAAATAGGATAATTAGTAAAAATTAATCTATGCACAAGCTTCGCCCCAAGAGAAAATTACACAAGAGTATGCATGCTATTCTCAATTGACTAACTCTTAAAAACCTATGTATTCATAGAAAATTACAATCAGACATAGAATATAATATTTCAACATCTTCTGTTCTAATTGTGGAACGTTAGGACATAACAAAAATGGTTGTCCTCATATAATAAATATACATAAACTGTATTTAAATTCACATAAACATTAAATATACAAAATATGCAGGAGTCGACTAAAAGAATAGTAAAATAACAAGACAGAGGAATGATAGTATCTTACAACAAGAGTTAACAATAGCAAGAAGTTTTACAAATAGAAGTGTCCGGGGCATAGCTGGATGGCAAGTAAGGGAAACTTAAAATCCAGTTGGAGGCCTGCAGCGTGTATTCGAACCCTGGTAAGAGCAATTTGCTCTCTTCTGGGGTAGGACCTTGTAGGTGATATCAGTTGCTCTGTTCTCAAACTCTGGTCATTCAGGCACATCCCGCGATTTTCAGGAATAGTCTGGCGTAAATCGAGAAGCTGAATATTAAAAAAAAGTTTTAAGAGTTGTCAAAATCTATAATAAAAAGCTTCTTAATAGTAACAAAAATATTACTGCAACTATTGTCTCAATGCAACAAATTAAGTGCAAGAAAATAGTTGAATCTAGCGCATTAAATACACCAAATATGATAAGTACTATACCTAAAAAGCCAATTCAAATATCAGATAAGGAAGATTTGTCAAAATATCGCAAACCCAAAAATATGAGATGAGAACCTACATACATTACTCTGCACTAACAACACAATTTTTCATATTTGATACTAACATAAATAAAATCTAAAAGGTCAATTTTTATATTACCATGGTAAAGACAAAGAGTATCTTAAGATAATAATAACTATCAACTAAATAGAAAACCTCACGAGAAACTATTAATCAAGAAATGGACATTTATAAAACGTTTAAAACATACCAAATATATTCATTAATGATGAATTGAAAACTCCAACTCACAACAATCATGTATTCAAAACTTTAAAAACTAGTACGAAGCTGAATATCCATCAAGATTACAATCTAAGAAGTTTCATACCTACAAATTAAAGAACATATAAATCAGTATTAGCGAGTTCAACGAGGAACGAAATATTGTCAGTTTACACTTTACACCAGTACTATGTTGTAATTGAACTATAAATCAACATCGTGGTTGTGTATGACTTAATAAATCAGTCTTTGAACGTACTAAAGAATGTCACTATTTAAGAAATAAAAGAGATGGCTTTATAATAGCAATAATATCTTTAGTATTTAGAGTGCTTATATTTGATTCCTTCCAGTCGCCCGGAGGTTTTGTATGATTGAGTGTCCAATATCATCCTATGAAGGATCTTCTGCCAAATAATATGACAGGCTCAACGTCATTAACTTTTAGACTTCTTCCGTTATGATTGGTGCCCGAGATAATTCTTGGCGCTTACTTAAGTGTGGTAACAGTTTTCGCACAGTCAGTGGATCTTTCTCCCTCGTATGTGTACGAACATACTTTACACACTTTAATAATTACACTTAAAAGAACGGATCTTCTTAAGCCGTTTACAAAATCCAATCTTTAAACGGAAAAGAAGATGAGATTAAACTTCTGATTTGTTAAAGCGTAAGGAATATAAATTATTTTCATATTCCTCCTTACTTTAATCCATTTTTAATCAGACCTCATTTAATCTTTATTCTTGACAAGTAAGAAAAATACTTATCATTTAATCTTTATTATTGACAAGTAAGAAAAATACTTATCCCAATTTCGGATTCTGGCTCACTTCAGTCACTTCATCAGACTGAGTGTCCAATTCCTTCTTACCATTATTCGGATCTTTTGTCTGGGACAGATATAGGCCTTCTGCTGCAAGATAGAATAACATCTTCAGTCTTCTCCTCTTGTCCCAGCTAACATCCTCAGGCTCTCGAGAGCGCTTGTTCCCACCAGTCTTGGTAGTAGTGACACCATGAACGCGTTCATCATCGTCACTCTCTTCTACCAGAAAACCATTGCCATATCCAGATTTGGTCACACAACTTTTGACCGACATCTTTCGAACACTAATAGTAATACAATATTGTCTTAAGTTGTTGGGAGCTTTGTCTCTATTGTACTTTATAAAGCAGTACGGGAAGTATATAACTATTATAAGTATTCGAAAGGATAAACAAAGATTCAATAATTCAGCTAGAAATCTGAAAATTACAATAGAACCACAAAACTGAAATTACAATTTTGTTGAAGACGGAAAAATGGAAACTTTTTGCTGAGTCGAGTGTGGCACTCTGTCCTTAAGACAATATTGCCCCGTATATATCATTTATACGTCCTGGACAATTTGTCTCCCAAGATAAAACAACAATGGAACACTTGAGCAAAAGAAACTCAAATGCTACCGTGAAGAATATTGAGTAACGAAATGATGCTTGGAAGTTGTAGGAAGAAAACTGTTTTGGTTGTGTATTTTCGTGTGTTGTATGAACTGTTATTCGTAGTGCTCAACAATGGTGTAAGGGGGTGTTTATATAGGTGAGGGAGGTGAAAATCGCCCATAACAAACCAACATAAATGGTGAAAGACCAACGGATTTGATCCATAACGGGTCGGGGCCGGGAGAATAATGGTCATTATGGAGGTAGTAAAGTCACCAACATAAATGGTGAAAGACCAAAACGGATTTGGTCATTTAGATTGGAGTAATTCACGTCGCTTCCACTACCAAAATAAATGGTTGTCGTAATCTGAATGCAATTTCAAGTGCTTGGAGTGTCCGTGGTCTCCTATTTTTCGCTTTGACGACGCTTGAATGATCTCGTCCAAATTTCCGACGTCTTCGTCGGAAAACTTTGATAACTTCTTGATAGACCGGTGTAAACTAGCATTTTCTTGTTGATAAAATCTATATATATTTTTGCATTGGTGTTCTACGCTAGACAATACTTCTTCTTTAGTTTGTTCAATAGGTGGTGGGTGATTTAGATTTTTGGGACTTGGAGGTGGTAGAATTCTATACGTCCGATCTGGGAAAATTCTTTTGTTGCTTGAAAAAATTTCTCTAAAAATACAATAAGTTCGGAAATTTTTTCCCAATCACTATCTAAAATCATATCGACGTTGTACTTTATTACTTTTAAAAATAAAGTTTATAGCAAATTGTATTTTACTAAGAATGTCTTCAAAAAGTGATAGACCATCCTTTACATGGCACGGAAACTTCGGGATCAAACCGTTTTGAAGCCTGGTATTGGGCATACCTATTTGGATGAGCACTTACTACGTGTCTAATTAAACCCCCCGTCCCACCGTGACCTTTTCAGTTTTAAATTTTAAAACATTTTTACAAATTTTACATATGGCTACTTGATTCTCTACGTCCCTATCAAAAAATGTCCATGCATACGATTTTAATGGTCGTTTTTTGGACCTCGTCTCATACTAGGGAGAATAGGAGGTATTTCGGTTGAAGGTGCACTAGTGGGTGTGTTGTTCAACATTAGTGGGTATATCATCTAGGCAAAGTTCTAAATCTAATGGTATTGTAGGAAAATGTTGAGTATCAACAAAATCATCATGTGTAGGAATAAGATGACTAGAAGAAGTACCGGCCCATTTTAATTATGATAATAAATAAATAATTAAAGACAATAAAATTAAGTGATCTAAACTAAATAAACAGACAATAAAAAGATAATATCGAAATTAGAGAGATTGTAGGAAGATTTGTGAGAAAGATGAAGAGAAAATGAGTTATTTATAGTTGAAAAATTGGGTTAAAGTGTAAATATAATAACTTATGGGTTAAAAATAAATATTAAGGGGTAGGGGGAGGAGGGCGGGGTCGGGGTCGGGGCGGGCTCGGGTCTCGCGGGCCTGGGGGCGGGCTCGGGTCTCGCGGGACGAGACATCGTCCCGTCCCGAGGTTCGAGTCCCGCCCCCGTTTTTTTTTTTTTTTTTTGGGCGGGGTCGGGGCGGGCCGGGGCGGGCTTGGGACGGGCTCGGGTCGGGGTCGGCCATCCCGACCTTGGCTGGAGCCCTATTTAGGAGGAGTAATTCGGCTAAAATAAATGGGTGAATTGAGTGCTTGGCTAGCGTTGATCGTTTGTTGTCAAATTCGACGTTCGGAAAACTTCGGAGAGACCAAAGCGTACATCTTGAAAGAATTCCCGGTCCGAAGCCGTACATCCGGAAACTTACGGGATCAAAGCGTACTTCGGCAAAGTTCTCTGCCCAAAAAGATAATAGGTGGGCGGGCGGCGGCGGCGCGCGTGTGGTCTTTCCTCGAACCGAAGCACATCTAGGTCCTCCCTCCTTTAAACACATGGGATACCCCTTGGGGTCCCAAACCCCAACCAATTTCGAGTCTTATATACACAACAATTCTTTCTTCCTCTACCGATGAGGGAGAATTGAACACAATACCACACTTTCCATGCTTCAAACACCTTACTTCGTGAACCAATATCTCTTTCATTTCTCAATGAAATTTGACGATTCTTGGCCCTACGGTTATCTACGTACTTAGTAGATCATGCATGTGTGAAGAACCGAATTCTCCAATATGCGTAACACTAGTGTTTAAGCCGTTAAAGTTGGTCGGTCGCAACTCCCGCCAAAGGCTAATTTCCAACAGATTACAATCTAAGAAGTTTCATACCTACAAATTAAAGAACATATAAATCAGTATTAGCGAGTTCAACGAGGAACGAAATATTGTCAGTTTACACTTTACACCAGTACTATGTTGTAATTGAACTATAAATCATCATCGTGGTTGTGTATGACTTAATAAATCAGTCATTGAACGTACTAAAGAATGTCACTATTTAAGAAATAAAGGAGATGGCCTTATAATAGCAATAATATCTTTAGTATTTAGAGTGCTTATATTTGATTCCTTTAACAAAAGATAGACGACAAAATCATATTATAAACAGTGACTTTCAAATGGACTTTAGATGAATCTGGAGAATTAATGTGTTAAACAAAACTGTAATTTCATCTGGACGACTTCACATAATAGACTGCCTATTACCTAACTCCTCTATGTAAGGAGTACTACGAACTATATTATTTGTCATGTATATGGTCAAGAATATGAAATTATCAAGTATATATTAGCGAAATACAAAATAGCTATAAGCTTCTGAAATTTTTTAACTACACTCCTCTATGCTTTAATGCAAACCTTGATAAAATACATTGTCACTCATGAATAAAGCATGAATATAATCAATCGTTATCTTTACACTATTTCTTGTCTTAAAATTTTTTCCTTCGTGATTTGATATTTTTGGATTAATAAAAATAATTTCTTTTCGAAAAAGATAGCTCAGAATTGTATATGGTAAAATCGTTGAATACAATTTACTAACGAATAATGAAATGAAAAATATAAGATTGTGGGTTTGTTACATAAAATGAAACTCCTAGACTCATACTTTTATAAGCTTTATACAGATGAAACATGTAAAAGTAACCTAGGAATTGGTGGAATCAGAGTCAAATATGAAAATCAATAGTGAATTTTAATTAAAAAAATCACCTATGCAACAAAATTTTTGTAAAAATAAGGACTTCAAAGTTGGGCTGGATATTACAATAGAGAGAAACTTTATCCCAATACAAATAAAAATGGATCGTAAACATATCATCAATATGTTCTCACACCAACTACTTTATGCCAAGAAATAAAGCACACCTTTAGAGAAGGAAACAAGGTGGCAGATGATCCAGCAAAGAACGGAAGTAACTTGAGCATTTTTGAGAACTTAATATTATGTGATGTACCTTCTATTTTTAGTGTTTCTTATTTTCAAAATGATTGTCCAGGTATCACATATCCTAGGTAAATCAAATTAAAATTTTTAAATCAAGTTATCTATAATTTTTTTAGTAAGCAATAAAAATTTAGTCTGCTTGACCGAAAAATGTTATTAGAAGGTTTTACCGTCTGTTAATCATTGTTAGGTTCAATGATTTGAAATACTATGTATGATCAAATTTTAAACATCCAAATTCTACTGGTGAACCATGTTGCTAATTAAAGACGAACACTTCAATCTTATACTACAAACATGATTCATCGGTACACCTTAAATTTATTAAACTACAACAATCTTATTCAACTTAGTAGATATTATTTTCATCTGATAAAAATGTGATATAACAATGAGAAAAATAAATTTTAATAAATTTCTTTAAATTATAAAATATTTTAAAACCAAAACATATAAGAAACATTAAAGTAGGTTGAGCATCATGAAGCGGTAGGTTCAAATCCTAGCAAATATAAAAATACTAGATGATTTCTTTCAATTTGTTCTAGTCTTGATAAATAGATTTACCTACGTGTTGTTGGTGAAACGTGATAGATATCCCGTGAAATTAGTCGAGATGTGTGGAAGTTGCCCGACGTTATAAAAAATATATTGTTAGTTCCACAAAGTATGCAAGTTGTTCCTATTCGTGAATATTAGAAAATATTCCCCATATATTTTATAATTATTAGAGTTGTATAATTATGGTAGATATAGGATCCTCGTTGTATTAGGATTTCACGTTGTACACACTATATATATTTGTATTAATGAAAAAGACTCCCCAAGGGAGATTAATAGAATCTTACATGGTATCAAGAACCAAACCCTAAAAACACCTAAACCCTCTATTTTCTTTGTTTACCGCTGCCACCCCCGAGGCCGACGGCTAACCTGCACTCTTCTCGGTTTTTTTTCTTCTTCTCGCGATCCTCTCTTGTGCCTACCATATCTCCCCCACCTCTCCTAATGCTTCCGCCTCCTCCATAATCGTCATTGACAACCCCCTCCATCATCTACTTCTTCTTTCCATCCGGCATTCACCGTCACGAACATCAAGAATTTCATTCCCTTAATTCTTGATCAAGAAGATGGCCAATATTCTTCATGGATTGAACTTTTTCATATTCACGCATACGTGTGCAATGTGCTTGACCATATTGACAACTCTATCCCTCGTCCTATCGACTTTGCAGACTCAACATGGCATCATTTTGACGCTATCGTCAAACAGTGAATTTATGGCACCATCTCTAAATATTTGCTTCATACAATCATGAAAACAGGTGCTTCTGCTCGTGAGTTATGGGTACATTTGGAGGAGATATTTCAGGATAACAAGCATACATGTGTCGTGTATTTGGAGGAACAGTTCAATAATACACGTCTCGAAAATTTTGCCAATATGTCCGAGTATTGCAAACAATTGAAGTTTGTTGCAGACCAACTTTCCAACGTGGGGACACCAATTTCCGAAATGAAGATGGTTCTCCAACTTGTTGCAAGTTTACCGAAAGGTGAATAGGATACTCTAGCAACCATGATACAACAAGTCGACCCTTTACCCAGTTTCAACAAGGCTCGGTCACAATTGTTGTTGGAAAAACCCCGACGTGTCAAACGAGACGAACACAATCAGAAGGCGTTAACGGTTGAAAATCAGGCGGTTACCGCAGTTGGACAACCACCAACAGCGCGGCAACCGCGGTGGTGGCAGAGGCCGCGGCAACGGAAATGGTGGCAAAGGTCGTGGGCGTGGAGGCCGTGGTGGCCAACATCAAGCAGGCCAGCAGTGCATCGTTGTGGGCTGGCCCAGGGCAATGGCCCAACACTGGACCTTGGGCCTCGGTTCCCTTTAATTACCAGGACTCGATGACCCAGTACCAGAACCCAGGACATCCTAGTGTTCTGGGCCAGTCCCCATGCCCACAACAAGCATTAGGTTTGCCCTAGCAGGACAACCTTGCAATAGCCCAACATCAGTCCAATTCGTGTCTAGCCCCCACTATCTTGGGCTAGGCCTTCAACACATTAAACCTCCAGCAACCCGATGAAAATTGGAACATAGATACATGAGCCACTTCTCATCTCACCCGCTCGTCAGGTAATCTTCCCAAACTATTTCTTTTAAAGTATCCTCAATTTATTAGTGTTGGTATGGCCATCGCATTCCAATTTAGGGTTATGGTACAACCTACACCCAACCGCCTCACCCACCATTCTCCCTAAATAACATCATGTATGCTCCCAACATTATTAAAAACTTAATATCCATCAGAAAATTTACTTGTAACAATTTCATTTCTATTCATTTTGACCCTTTTGATTTTACTGTGAAGGATATTTGTACGGGGACACCTCTTACGAGATGAAATAGCATGGGGGATCTCTATCATTTCCCATCCACCTCCGCTGTCAGCTCCTGCCCTCACATCTCTCGATGCTATCTCTCCGTCAACTTGGCATAATATAGGCTTGGACACCCAGAATCTCTTGTTTTTAATTTTCTCAGAAGAAATAATTTTATTAGATGTAATAATGAGAAACTTGCCCGACATTGTTTTTCTTGCCCTTTAGGCAAACCCGTACGCCTTCCGTTTCAGTCATCTTTAAGTGTTACATTTTCTTCTTTTGATATTGTTCATGCTGATTTATAGACATCTCTCATTACTAGCTCACTGGTCATAAATATTATCTAGTCTTACTAGATGATTTCTCTCACTTTATTTAGGTTTACCCACTAAAAATCAAGTCATAAGTTTTGGCCAAGTTTCTTGAGTTTCGTATTTTTTATCAAAACACAATTTGATAAAGCCATCAAATCTTTTCAATGTGATAATGGACGTGAATTTAATAATTCCACATTTCACAAAAATAATGGCATGGTTTTTCGGTTTTTGTGTCCCCACACCTCCCCTCAAAATAGAAAAGCTAAACGAATCATTCGCACTATCAATAATATGGTTTGTACTATCCTTTTTCATGATTCTCTCCCCCACCTTTTGGGTCTATGTAGTCAAAATTGTAAAATACATCCTTAATATTTTACCTACCAGTACTCTTCATAACATGACCCCCACCGAAATTCTATACCATCGAATCCCCTCATATGATCACATTTGGATCTTCGGTTGCCTTTGCTAAACAAATCTTGCCTCCACTGCCCATCATAAATTAGCAACTCGTACCACACTGTGTGTCTTCGTAAGTTTTCCATATAATCATAGGGGTTATTTGTGTTATGACTTGTCCACTCGTCAAATTCACGTATCACATCACGTCACGTTTGATGAGACAATTTTCTCCTTTGCAAATATCCAAGAATTCTAAAACACGAACTATATCTTTCTAGACGAGTCTGACACCTCCCCGTCATACTCACCGAGCTCTGTCGTACTGCCACGACAACCCCCGCATCCCCGTCACTGCCAAATATCACTGCCACTACCGGCACTATGTCCAGCCAATCTCGTCCACCACCGATTTTCGCTACTCACACCGACAACCGGTCAACTGTCCCCTAGATCAGTCCCGTAGTTGTCCCTCCGACCCACCGGCATACCCAACTGAGTTCCTCTATGTCACCACCATCTTTCACCGTCGTTCCAGACAACCAAACGAGCCTTGCAACAGTACCGCCCACCGAAATAGTCATAATACCATCAACCAGACCACACCACCCAACTGCGACCCCCAACACTTTTCCCACACACCTACCATCGCCGGACCCGACATCGAGTCGCCCATACCCCACCACTGACTGGATCCCCAACCCCACCCAACCCGTCTCGGTCACCCGACACCACCAGCCACATCCCTTACGCCGTTGATCTACCCCAACATACACTGCCGACAGTCCCTGCTCCACAAATCCCGAACTCATAACACAACCCAGACCCGACACCCAACCATAATACCCAACATGCCCCTGTCCCCACATACCGTATGGAAAATCGTGCCCAACACGGGATTTTTAAACCTAAAGTCTAATTTAACCTATGCATACAAACCATATCTCTAATTCCCCAAAATCCAAAATTAGCCAAACTTGTCCTTAATTGGAATGCGACCATGCGTGAGGAATTTAATGTGTTAACGAAACATCACACTTGGGATTTGGTTCCTAGATCGGATGGGGTGAATGTGATCTGATGTATGTGGTTTTTTCGTCACAAATACAGAGATAGTGGTGACCTAGAGAGATATAAGATGAGACTTGTGGCTAATGGTACTAATCAGTATGAGGGTATCGATTGTTAAATCGGCTACCATTCACACAGTTATGAACATGAACATTGCTATGGGTAAGCATTAGTCGATTCATCAGCTTGATGTGAAAAATATTATTTTACGTGGGGACTTGAAAGAAACTGTTTACATGCACCAGCCGCTAGACTTTGTCCATCCGGAGGCCCCTCATTACGTATGTCGTCTTCGTAAGTCACTTTAAGGTTTGAACACATGCCCAACGTGTGGTATGAACGCTTTGCTAATTACATTATGCTGATTGGTTTTGTCTGCATCAAGTGTGATAATTCCCTTTTTATTTTTCACCAAGGTAGCAACATTGCTTATTTGTTGTTATATGTGGATGATATTGTTCTTACTGCCTCATCTGATGTGTTGAAAAATGAGATCATTGCACTACTTAAAACCGATTTTGCTATGATTGACTTGGGGAAGTTGAGTTACTTCTTGGGGATATCAGTGACTAGATCTGCAGATACTATGTTTCTGTGTAAGTATGCAGAGGAGATTGTGTACAAGGCTAAAATGACGAACTGCAAGATCATGCCCACTCCGGTTGACTCTAAATCAAAGCTCAGTGTTGTTGATGGTGATCCAGTGTCCGATCCCACTCTTTTATAGGAGTCTTGCGGGTGCACTTCAGTATCTTACATTCATCAGGCCTGAGGTGTTCAACATGTGTGTTTATTTATGCATGCCCTAGAGAGCCTCATTTTAATGCTCTTAAACATATCATTCGATACGTTAAGGGCACAATTGATTATGATTTGCATCTATATCCCTATGCACCAACCAAGTTGTTATCATATACGGATGCAGATTGGACAGGTTGTCCAGACACGCGACGCCCCACTTCTGACTACTGTGTGTTCTCAGGGGATAATCTCAGTTCATGGTATGCCAAGAGGCAAGCCACCCTATCCCGTTCGAGTGCAGAAACAGAGTATAAAGGCGTTTGCAAATGTTGGTGAGATCTGCTGGCTCCGAAACCTTCTTTTGGATCTTCCGTGTCCATTGCGTAAGGCATCTATGGTGTACGGTGATAACATATCCGTGATATATTTATCTCATAATCCAGTTCAACATCAACGAACCAAGCACATTGAGATAGATATCCATTTTGTTTGTGAGAAGGTTGATATTGGTCATGTTAAAGTGTTGCATGTGCCTTCTTTGTATCAGTATGCAGATATCTTCACCGATGACTTCCTAGACAATTATAATCGACTTCAAATTCAGTCTTAGCGTCCGACCTCCTCCCACTCCGACTGAGGTGTTTATTCGTGAATATTAGAAAATATTCCCATATATTTTATAATTATTAGTGTTGTATAATTATGGTAGATATAAGATCTTTATTGTATTAGAATTCCACAAAATACACACTATATATTTGTATTAATGAGAAAGAATACCAAATGAGATTAATACAATGTTACAATTCCATTCTTTCAAGAAACATTTTCACATTATTCCGTCTTTGAACCATCATTAGTTGACTTATCTTTTAAGTAGTTCTTTAGCTTATAAAAGACCATTGTTAATTGAGTTTAATATTTTCGTCAATCTATCGTGATTTTCTTTAATCAAGTATACTCTATGGCCCATCGGCTTTGTATCTTATCCTAATTTACATACACCTGTACTCGGCGCGTCGTTGAAACCCTAATCTCGGAGAACATTTACGTATCGTAGGTACGATCTGCTCTAAACGTATGATTTCTTCATTCTAATTTAACGTTGTTTTAGTGATTCTAATTCCATATTATATGATTTATTTTCGTCTTTTTGTTTTGTTTTTGTGCCCTAATCGCTGTTGTTCATCAAAGTATAATTTAACGTTTGCAACATTTTGACGGCGACAGTGCTTTCAATTCTCACACTGAATCCTGAAAGTTCTATTATACAGTTTTCGGCCCTTGGAGAAATACAAGTAGCTCGGTTTCCCCCTTTTTGTTTTGTATATTTGATTATTGTACGACATTGAGTGTTTTTCCGCCTATTTAATGCTCCCTGGTTAATGTGGTAGTCATTCCACCTCACAATTACGTTCAATCACTGCCCGACTTAGGGTTTGTGGTTAGTTGATGTCCTTCAGCTGCATGAATCACAGCGATTCTCAGGAAATTAGGCCATTCGGACATGTTGCTTAACGTCTGTGGATAAATTAATTGTTTTTCTGTTGGTGGAACTTGGATGCTTGTGATTCTTCACTTAAATATTTATTTTTGGTGGAGCGGGGAAGGGATGTGGTGACACTCGTATAATGTTGATTTACTAATATAATTGCATTACGAGTTTGAAGACTGGACATTTAGTTTCGCAAGAACACTTGTCATGTTCTAATAGAGGATTTGGCTTAAATGCATTAAATGGCATCTAGTGTTCTATGACTTCTATCTAATATATTCTCTTTCTTTATTGGTGTCACGTGGTTAACGTTGGTGTGTGATAAGGAAATAGTTAACTGGTTGAGTGGGTTATAGTTGCTTGATATAACTCCATGCGAAAACTTAGTACAAGGGACATTCCTAGCATGACGGAAGATAATATATGGCAGTGATTGCTTGTGCCATGTGAAATAAGTCCAATATTTAAGTGGAGAAGGGTATACGGACATGCCAATCATCTTTAAAAAGAGTTTTGAAGGCTGCGATTAGCTCAAAGGGTTGGCTCCAAACACATTTCTATGGTCATCAAAAAGGAAAAGAATTGACAATGGTTGCACTTATACTTGATAATATTCCATCTTTCTAAAAATTTCGTTCCATATGCTGCACAATTGCTTTCTATTTAGAAGCATGCTTATTAGATTCACAAGTTCACAGTTTGAGCCCAATGCGCTTTTGAGTGTTGCACTGCGACATTTAGCTTCAAAGTTCATGTTGTCTATATATTGCTTATAATCCATTATGGGTCTTAGCTTTAAGAGATTGATGAGTGTTAAATATTGGGTCGAATGCCATTTTAATATCTGTTATTCTGTTTAAATCTTGGGTTTGTAGTCGGATGGCATCTACATCTAGCCAGCCTCAGTTTCGATACACACAGCCCCCATCAAAGGTCCTCCATTTGAGAAACTTACCATGGGAGTGCACAGAGGAGGAGCTGATTGAATTGGGAAAGCCGTTTGGTAGAGTTGTGAATACCAAGTGTAATGTAGGAGCAAACCGGAATCAAGCATTTATAGAGTTCGTAAGTAGCTAAATTCACCTTTCTCTTTCATAGCATATCTGTTTTTCTTGTGAAACTGTACATCCTTTAAAACTTGAGTTTCTTACTTCTGAATTGTTAATATGTATAGGCAGAATTAAATCAAGCTATTGCGATGATTTCGTACTATGCCTCTTCCTCAGAACCAGCTCAGGTACGGGGGAAAACCGTCTACCTACAATATTCCAACAGGCAAGAGATAGTGAACAACAAAACGACAGCAGATGTAGCTGGAAATGTGCTATTGGTTACAATTGAGGGGAATGATGCTCGCCTTGTCAGCATTGATGTTTTACACTTGGTAAGGATTAAATTACCTCCCATTTACTTTGGTGGAGAGGAAATCTTCTTCGTGGAAAAGTTTTCTGTAGTTTTGGTAATTAGGTTGGAGTATTTCATGCTTTCTTAAGCACTCTTTAACATGAAATTGAATGGATCAGCAGGCCAATGTCCAGGATATATCTTCAATGGCAGCTTATTGCATCGGGAGAAAGAGCGCATGCGTGTTTGTCTCCTTTCTCTTTTGCTTAACTCTGGCTCTTTCTTCCCTTCTCCTCATCTAACTTTCCTGACTTTCTTGAAGTGTCAGATGTTTCTTATTCCTCTAAAATCTTCATTCCTCCTTAGCATGTGCATAATGGAGATGCAATTTTTTGTTTTCCAAGGCAAACTTGTTGCATGTGCATCCGGCAACTTGCAGTTGATGCAGAATTTCCTTTGCTTTGCTTATAGTAATAATGTCTTTTGGTTAAAATAATTCGGAAGTTTGGGATCAAACTTAATTTGGCCAAACACAAAGTCAGATAATCATATATGAGTCAGATATTTGGTTATCTAAGCTTCCCCTCTCTGAGACTTGCTTGTCTTAAAATTTCTAAACTTCTTATTTTCAATGATAGCTTAAGAAATACACTCCTCCCTCTTTTTGTAGTGTTATTAGGATTTTATTAGAGTGAAAGTTTGGTTTTCTAAAATACAGCTTCATGGAATGGAGCTTGCCCAGTTAGGGGCCAAGATTTTACAAACTTGAGGTGATTTACAGGCCTACGGCTGCTGAGAACTTCTCTGATGATGAGCTTTGTTTGATAAGGTCGCCTTGTAAATGAAGTTGAACCTTGGGCTTTGTTAACATATGCAAAAGATAATTTTCTCAAAAAAGTTTATTTTTCTTCATGTGGAATACTAGTCTTGGTTGAGCTTAGTGGTATTAGCTTAAAGTCTTCCACCAGATCAAGGGTTCGAGATTTGTATCAATGCTTCTTGTGGAATTTTCTGAGTATGAGTGCCTGACCTAAATTTGCTGACTTCAGAGAACTGTCTTAGAATCTTCTAACTTCAGAGAATTTCTCATGTTCAGATAGTTTTGTTTGCATCACGTATTCACGTTCAGTTAGTTTTGTTTGTATCATGTGCAGTAAATGACAGGAGAGGTGTTCTTCTTTTCAACACTTTCCAGTGTATATCCTTCACATTTTGGGAACTTCTTTAGGTCAACCGATGGGGAATACTCCTTGAATAGATTTTTTTTCTTGCAGTAGAGTATAATTGATAATCATTTAAAGTAGAAATGTCGTCTGTGCTATTTGTTCCTAATGCATTAGAGACTTACTTAAGAAGAACATGTTGGTAATTGCTTATCAGTATGTATGATTTATTTTTTGATGAAGCTCAGTATGTATGATTTCTCCAAATCTATATTCTTAACATTGAGTTGATTTATTACTGAAATTATCCTTTTCTGTCAGGTGTTTTCAGCTTTTGGGTTTGTACACAAGATTACAACATTTGAGAAGACTGCAGGATTCCAGGTGTTTATGCTTCAGAAGATGGATTTAGCTTAAATCTGATCAGTGTCATTATGCTTGTTGATCTCCTAATTAGCTGACAAGTCCCTCGCCTTTTTGGACCCTCTTCAGGCTCTGGTGCAATTTACTGATGCAGAAACTGCTACTTCAGCAAAGGATGCCCTGGATGGAAGAAGCATTCCCAGGTGATTTTGGATTTAAAATTCAGTTGGTATGGATTGCTTTTGTAGATGTGGTGCACATACATGGGGCTGGACATCTTTGAGGAGTTATTTTAGTAATTTACTGACGGGGTACACATGCTCCTTAGCTTAGCTGTTCCATATTCAATTTGTATTGACATTTCAGGCACCTTCTTGTGCTCATGTCAGTCCTAGCTATGTGTTTAGTGAGCTTATCAAACTTTGCTTTTTTAAATGCTGCTACAGAATATATTTATAACTAGGAGTCTAGGACTGCTGAGCTTATCTCCTTGTTGTGTAAGAAAGGGCGACCCTGGTAATAGTTGTTGGTCAGAAAGGATGATTTTTTGGTTTTCCTGTGTAATTTACTTGGCTAAAATTGAGATGGTTGGCTAGCTGTTTAAATTACATATGGTCAGAGCTATAAATGGAATTCTATGATTTTGCAAGTGGAAAACTGTATCTCTAAATTTTCATACCAAACTCAATTGTTGTACTGGAGAAACACTTATTACTAGCTACTACTTATTGTTCATGCAGGGCAATTGACTGATGTTTTTCTTCTCTCATGCATTAGGTACTTGATTCCGGAACTGGGACCATGTACCCTTAAAATCACATATTCTGCCCATACAGATCTGAGTGTGAAGTTTCAGAGTCATCGTAGCAGGTAGAAATGATCTCCATCTCCCTCTCTACCTCACATACATGCACCCTTTTTTTTTTGGGATAAAGTAAAGTATATTGATGATGGCAAGGAAAGCTCCCCTATAAAGCGGCATACCAAAAAGCAGAGAACCCAAAAAAAATATGATTCTTTTACAAAAGACACCCAATCTTCTATACAAACATACACATTCATAAGTGATGCCTTATTTTAGTTATTGAAAGTTGGTCATACAGATTGCTTTTGCGCAATCTTCATCATATTCAATTAAATCATGTATATGGCGTAATTTATTTGTGTTAATTATTACTTTCCACTCTTTCAATCTTATATCTTATATATGGTTTTGACTTTTGATTTAGGGACTACACCAATTCTCTGCTTCCTGTCTCTTCCTCAGCCATAGATTCAAGTGGGCAGGTAATGCATCAGTCATAGCTCTAAAAGTGTAGACTCAGTTGCACATAGAGGATTTGCTAGGATTGTTAGATCCCTGTCTTCCAGTTCCTTGTTGCTGGCATTGTGGCTTTCTGTGGGATTACTTTAAGATACTGCCCTTTCATACAGCAAAGTATTAATTGGATCACCATGAATGTGTATCTCGAACTAATGTAGGATTGAGGCATAAGTTTATTGATTGGTGTTTATGTGTAGAATTTGAGAAGGAAGAGAAGGTGTCTTTGTATTTCGATATATCTTTAGATCCCAGGAGAAGGGGTATTTATACGATGTGCCCTATAACTAAATAGGGAAAGGCAATTAATTACAATAAAAGAAATATTCTATTCTCCTATAATTATGCTAGGAAATAAAGTTATCTAGAATCAAGCTAATCCATTAACACAATCAACCGTATGCATGTCCTTACATGGAATGCACATATTTTTCATGTTCTGTGGTATTGAGATATGTTCCTGGGGGCACTGACAAAAAAAAAAAAAAAAGAGATGTTCCTGGGGGGCAAGCTTCTCATGAAACTCTGTTTATCCTCTCTTTGAAATTTCTTCCATCTGTGCTGCAGTTCAGTTTGGGTTTGGATGGGAAGAAACTGGAACCTGAGAGTAATGTTCTTCTTGCTTCCATTGAGAATATGCAGTATGCTGTTACCTTGGATGTCCTACACACGGTAACACACTTCTTCAGTTGCGAAAAGCTTTTGTGATTTCTCTCGTACCTTTCTTCTGAGTTGTTTTGTTGGTTGTCGTTTTCCTTCATATATGTTCAGGTTTTCTCAGCTTTTGGTCCTGTACTAAAGATTGCTATGTTTGATAAGAATGGAGGGTTTCAGGCTCTGATACAGTATCCGGGTAAGATGAAATGCAGCCAATAATTTGCGAAATGTTTTCTTGCTCTTGCAAATCATTACTTGCTTGCTCCAATGTTCCAAAAGCATTTGGCGGAGTGGCCAAACACTTCTCAGCTTCTTGACATTATATTATGTTGTGATTTCTATATGGCATTCTGTATTCTAGCGGGGCTATTTGTTTCTAGTGAATATTTTATTGGTAAATATACTTGCTGTCTGGATCATGATCCCTGCAAGTACCTTTTGGTATTTTTGGACCGAGGAACTGCAGATGTTCTGATGGAATTTCAACTCCAGACCGCTCCATAAAAGCTAGGTGTCTTACTTTGTTTAGCTGGAACAAGCTAACCCCTGTAAATAGCTCATTTCAGTTTTGGGATTTTGTTAGCATGATCCTAGAATAGGCCTGATATACTAGAGTTAACTTTTCTTTCTTCTTTTCTTTTTGTGTTCCCTTTTGTCGTCCAGCATCTTCTTGATGCATTTTAATGGAACACAACTTACTTCATCAGAAAAAAATACTTCTTGCTGTCTTTTTCTTCTTCTTTGGTCTTCCTCTCAAGCGACTTGGTTAAAAGAAATAGTGGTTATATTAGTCAAAGAAATGTTTTGAACCCGTGCACCCTAAGGAGCAAAGTTTTCCTCTTGTGAATTGGTCAGCTTGTGCAAACTTAGAAGTAGTGGATTTGAATTGGTTATTCTGTACTAAGATGCCAGTGAGTTGAACTAAGCAATAAATTTGATGATTCTACAGATGTGCGCACAGCTGCTGCTGCGAAGGAAGCTTTGGAAGGACATTCCATATATCAAGGTGGATATTGCATGCTTCATATCTCTTACTCTCGACACACTGATCTTAGTATAAAGGTAAAATCAGCTTTATAGAGAGCTTTATCTTGAGATATTAATCTGTCACGGGAACTCTGTAATTTAGTGTTGGCCATCTCTATTTTGCTCATTGCTTATACTCCCCAGCTTCCTGAGCCTTCTTTTCCCTTTTTCCTGTGAGGGAACAAGTCACTGCCTAAATTGAATGGTTATTATTACTGATTTCAGATTAATAACGATCGCGGCAGAGATTACACAATTCCAAATACTCCTATGTTACATTCTCAACCTTCAATCTTGGGGCAACAGCCGCCCCAGGTAGGAGGTCCAGGTGTTCATCCATATGGTGCCCCTGCCCAGTACCCTCCAGCTCCAGGTGTTGCTCCGCCTCAGCATTCTGCAGGCTGGAACTCAGCGCCCGCCACAGCAGCTCCATCAATGCCGATGCAGATACATAGTCACCCTTACATGCCACCTGCTAGTGTGCCTTCTCAGATGGGTCCTGGGATGATGCCAATGCATGGACAGAATGGCATGCCACATTCTACTTTGATGCCTCCTTATCGCCCACAGTATCAGCAGCGCGAAACTAGGTTTCCATACTATGGTCCATAATTCTGTTGCAGAGAGGTGTTAACCAAAATGTCACAAGTACTTGGTTCTTTTTGTCTGTTTCATCTTTTTTTTTGGGTCAATGGATGTTTTCATAGCTGCTTTTAGGCTCTGCATTGTACACTATTCTCTATCATCTTTCATCGGTATGAATTTTAATGGAGCCCAAGGCTTTAATTTCATGCTCGTCTTCTGAGAAACTTGTAATGCTCGCCTAGTCTCTCTTTCCACTCCTGTTAAGTTGAAAACAAAGGGTAAAAGAAGAGCTAAAATCTTATCTTGTTTGTTTCAAACTTTGGCAAACTTAGTTTGGTTGGAATTTTTCTTGTTCTTGCAAAACGTGTTTGTTGATGTTTTCAAAAAGGAACGGATGGGAGCAAATTTTAACGGTTTTCAAACCTTGATTTTCAAAATAACTCGGTTTTCCAAATTGTACAAAAGCCAAAACACAACACGTGAGCTTCCTAAGAGAAAGTGCAACACAAAAATAAAAACTTTGGGCCCTTCAATGAGTTCTGAAATTCCAATCCTGAAGTATACACCACATTAGAGTAAACATAAAATGACAATACTGAAAATCTCAAAGTAAGCTATATATATATATATATATTCCAACAATAAGAGTGAAATTATAGAGACCACAAGAAGAATAGCGCGAATTTGAGTATAGATAAGGTTTTCTTGTTTCGTGTGTGTCTACAAGAAGTAAACCCAATCCCCCTTGGCTCTCGCTCAGTGTTGCAGACTTGCAGTTAAAGAATGTTTGGATTGAGTTGAAGATTAAACCCTAAACATCTAATCCAAAGCCATGACGACCACTCTTCAAGCTTCTCTTATCTTTAAGCCTTTACCTCATCTCTTCCATTCTTCTTTCTCCAACCCCACTCATCATCTTCGTTTATCCACAACTCATTTTTGCCGCCGCAATTTACTCCTTCATTCTACATTGAATCCTGATTACGCCTTATCCAATAATAATGACAATTCTATTCCAGAAATCGAACCGAATGAATTCAATGAACCAGAAATTGAGAGCAATTCCATTGACTCGAATGGTGGAGTAGTGAGTAGTGAAGTGGAATCTGAGGAATGGAAGAGGAAGTTGCCTATAGTGGTCTTTTTTATGGGATTATTTGCTAAGGTGAAGAAAGGGTTTGAGAAGATTTTGATGTCTGATTGGTTTAGTTGGTGGCCGTTTTGGCAGCAAGAGAAGCGGCTAGAGAGATTGATAGCGGATGCTGATGCGAATCCCAAAGACACTGCTATGCAAAGTGCTTTGCTTGCTGAACTCAACAAGCACAGGTAAATTTTTAGTCTTTGTATTAGTTCTCTTATGTGTTCCAGTGAAAGAATCTACAAGAGGTAGATAATAGTAAAGTATCTATTTTTATGAGGAATGGTGTGTTCATTACTGATTTCTAAGGATACTATGTTTTCACAATCTTTGCCCATTCACAATCTCTGTTTTCGCAATCCTGAGCTGAGGGTCTATGGGAAAAGGCCTCTCTACCTCCTCCCAAGGTAAGGTTAAGGTCTGCGTATAGTCTACCCCAGACCCTACTTGTGTGATTATGCTGGGTAGGTTGTTGATGTTGCTTTCAAGTACTAAAATACTATGCAGAAGATAAATACAAAGTTGTGTAATTGGTCATTGCCCTCATGGATGTTTTTGATTGGTCTACCTTATTGCAATTCTTTCACCAGTTTAATACTCCTTACACCCCAAATAAGTTGTCATGTTTCCCTTTTCGAAAGTCCGTTTGACTCATTTCGAAGCTAAACTGGATTAGATCAACTCATTCTTTAATATTTAAAATTTAGATATTCGAAAACTATGCAATAAGGTGTGGATACACTCTACCCTCCCTAAACCCCACCTGTGGGATTACACTGGGTATGTTGTGGTTGGAAAGTGGCAACTATATGATAGGTACTACAAGTTGGCAACTTTTCTCATGTTAATTTGATGAGAAAATATGTTTTAAAATGCTAGTCAAAGTTCACATAATTTGACTCTCGCGAAGCGAAACATAACAACTAATATGGGACGGACGGGGTAACAAACTAAGAGTACCATATCTGAGGTACCTATCAAAACAAGATTGCAGCCTGTCAGTTGCTGTGAATTACTGTATTGGAGTCTTTCACCTGATCACTTCGGGTTATTATTGTTTCCCTTTTTAGGTTAGTCTATTAGTTACCTTAGCTAAACAAATTTATTTTTAGAGAGTATTCACTGTTCTCTTTATCTTATTAACCTTAGCCCTGAGTCTGTCATTCGGCGCTTTGAGCAGAGAGCTCATGCTGTAGACAGTAGAGGAGTTGCAGAATATATGCGAGCTCTTGTGGCGACAAATGCTATTGCTGAATATCTACCTGATGAGCAATCTGGAAAGCCTTCTAGTCTTCCTTCACTGGTAATTTTTGATCATATAATACCTTCACATTTTTATGTCTATTGGCAATGACACCTGTGAGGTAATAAACCATTTTAATGTTTTGACTGGGTTGCTGATTATTCTAATCAGTCTTAGTTCATTCTATCTCCACAACTCAAAGTGCTTCTAGTTTTTGGAGTGAACGAAATCATTTTGAACTCTAGATATTCTGTTTACTCCTGTAATTTGTACTGCACTTATCTCTTGATTTGGCGTTCTTTTTTGATGATTAATTGAATAAAAATATAGTTGCAAGAGTTGAAGCAACGGGCATCAGGGAACATGGATGAACCCTTTCTCAATCCAGGGATTTCCGAGAAGCAGCCATTACATGTTGTGATGGTAAGATACTATCAGCCCTACAGTTTTTGTTGACACAAGGAGTCTAATGTTCATCTTAAGCATCATATCTAACACCTATGTTACTAACAATTAAATATGAAACCATTGCTCTTGATGTTTCCATCTCATAATTACTTTGTCCATTTGTTGGGTCATGCTTTTGCGCATTTGTTGTTATTTTATCCAGAATTCGTTATTTTCGCATGTAGGTTGATCCTAAAGTTTCAAACAGATCATCACGCTTTGCGCAAGAGTTTCTCTCAACAATCATATTCACTATTGCCATTGGCTTGGTCTGGTAAGCTTATCTTCTTGAATTTACTATTCTGCATGCATCAAAAGTAGGGCTAGTAATTTGTAATTTCTCTAGTTATGCTCTTGCCCTTTTCTCCAGATTTTCTGGGAGTTTGTTTGTGGAAGGGAGGGGGGAGGGTTTGCACTGGTTAATATGTGATTGCTACCGTGCTGGTTAGCATATTAACTGATTTGTCTATATCCTTCTCTTTCCTTGTTTTAGGTAACTTCTCCTGTCTTTGGTCGGCAGATATTTAGTCTTTCCTTTATTTTTACTAAGAAAAGAACACATTCATTTTTTCAGGATAATGGGGGCTACTGCACTTCAGAAATATATTGGTGGCTTAGGTGGGATTGGAGCTTCAGGTGTTGGTTCAAGCTCATCCTATGCCCCGAAAGAGTTGAATAAAGAAATAATGCCTGAGAAGGTTTGTTTTCTTTCTGGAAATATTACATGAAGGTTATGTCGACATTGCTGTGTGAATTATAGGGTTTGGAAGCTAACTTTATTCTATTTTGCTTCTTAATTCTCGTCATAGTGTGAAATATCTAGTTTGTTTGGCTTCCTTGTTTTGGCATTAGAAAAAAGAACCGTATCCCTAGGAATTTCGTTCAGAAACTTAGGAGTCACAAAATTTGGAGGATTGAGGCATCTCATTTTTAATTTTCTATGATCTTGCATTATCAGACATGCACCAGTGATCAATAAAGACTAATCGGGAAAGGGGAAATAGTAACAGCTTCAAGTATCTCTTTCATCTCAGGCTATTCCTATATATCTTCCATATCAATTTTATATTTTATTAACATAAATATTGATGCGTCATTGGTCTTGGTTGTTTGGTTTACTCTTACTCTTCCAGCTGTTCAGGAGTAACTCTTTGAGTATCGGCTCACTCGAACTAGTAACAACTTCTAGAAGTCATACAACGTTCTATCTGTGTATTAAGGCCCAACCCTGTACAAGTGCTGCTTATTCTTGAGGCTCATTGATTTGAATGTTTTTGATGGACAAATAGTCCTTGTTGGGTTATTTACTTACTTGGGCTGTAGATTAACATGCTGATGCACTGGTGCTTGAGAAAGATGTTGGATGGACTTGAACCACCAAACTTATGCTATAGTGCTAGTCAATACTAGAGTTTGCATTTTTTTCTTCCAGGGATTGCCCAATAGGGATTGGAAAAGTATGACTTACTCTTGTTTGTGGATCTTGGATACTTGTGTCAGTTCTTGTTTATCCAATTTTTCTTTTGGATGCAGAATGTCAAAACATTTAAGGATGTCAAAGGTTGTGATGATGCTAAGCAAGAGCTTGAGGAGGTTGTTGAGTACCTCAAAAATCCTTCTAAGTTCACTCGGCTTGGGGGAAAGTTGCCGAAGGTTTGTTCTTATTATGCTTGTTTATCCTGGCTTGTTATTGTCAATGTGCTTCCTTTTATATAAACTACCCCTTATCCTTTTCCTGAAGGAATGCTTTATCTTATTTCTAGGGAATTCTTTTGACTGGAGCACCTGGAACAGGAAAAACTCTCCTTGCCAAGGTAAGCTGTTGATTACATTTTACACCGAAGTAGTTGTCCACATTGGATGTTCCATGTGTCGGCTTCCAGTGTTCTTTGTTATATTTTCAGATGCATTGCACACTTCCAACTATAATCGAATCAGATGAAATTTCTTCTTGTTGTGAGTCTTCTGATCGAGTCTTTTCTCCCCTCTTTCCTTTTCCTATTTGTTGGTGATGTAAGATTTGCAATTCCTTTTTTCTTTTTGATACAGAAAAATAATTTAAGATTTGTTAGTCCATGTAATTACAAAAACATAGTTATTTCTTCTGTTCTTGAATAATTTCTCAAGTATCAGCGTTGGTCTTTTTTTATTAGTTAAATATTTCTCTTCTATTATCTTTGGGAAAAGTTCTTTTATTTTTGCATTCTCCCTGCATTCAGAAAGTGGCCTTTTGCTTTCTAATTCTTATATGTTAACATAAGCATACATACTTATGCTAATCCTGCTTAATTATCTTGATTTGAAGGCTATTGCTGGAGAAGCAGGGGTGCCTTTCTTTTATAAGGCAGGCTCTGAATTTGAAGAAATGTATGTCTACTACTTTTTTCTACCTTCATGTCTTCGTCATGTTTGTATCCAATATGTGAGAAAATTATGATTTGTGATCGCCTCTTACTCTTTGTTCTTAGAGAATTACTTTGGTCAATTTTTGTCCATTATATGTACATATATTCAGTATTTTGCTTCCATCATGTAGGGTAATTGGGTGATATCTCTCATTGATATCACACTTTGTCATGCTAACTCTTAACTGTGAAGAGAGGATTGGTAATATAGCACAAGCCTATGCATGTCAAGGTGTCTAAATTTGGATAATGTAGGTCTCAATAGCTATGCTTGGGCAGATCTTCTTTTCGTTGACATGTGACGAGTAGGATATTCAGCTCTATGATGGTACTAAATGTATGTACATAATTGCAGTTAGCAAAACTCTGTCCAAATCTACATACTTATGAAGCTGAGGAAGTCAAGTGAAGTGTCCACTTCATGCATGTTACCATTTTGCGCCAGAAGGCTATCTAGAGTGTAATTTGTACTTTTATCTAAAGATACTGCAGCTTTGCCCTAAAAATTTGTGATTCCTTTCCCTCCAAGTGTCCTACCAAATGCATGTAGGAATGGTGTGCTAGGCAGCTTTAGTTTCCATGTCAAGTATTTAGTTATTTACAGGAAAAAAGTTTCCTTGTCAAGTCTACTGCTTCAGCATTCTAGCAGCTCCTTGGTTGACTTTGGCACGGCCCACTTTACTTTACAAAAAGGGAAAAATGTACTAGAGTCGACTTGTGAAGTTGCAATGCAAAACTAGGTGATTAACACCTGCAATATTCTTTTCACATAAGGGGCATCAGGTACAACTGAGGAAGTCCCTTTGCAGTAAATTACTGTTTCAAGCATTTGCCTCAGCCTTCAGGTGCTACAAGCCAACTGAAGCAAGAACCATTGTTGGAGGCTTTAACTTACCGTATGCTCTGCTCTTCCACACCCAGAGAAAATGATCACTGTTTTCGTGGGATAGTCACTTGCAGCATGATTTTACTATAGAAATCCATCCTTCTGTCCTTCGAAGAGCATACTGCCTATTTTTGTGCACTTGTGATTCTTATATGCTTGATTATTTTGTTTCTTTTTTGATTATTTGCAAACTATCCTCACTTTTCAAGATCTTATGATTACCTAACAACCTAATTAACTTGTCTGGGAAAATTTTACATTCTATTAGGTTTGTGGGAGTTGGTGCTCGGCGTGTGAGATCTTTATTTCAAGCAGCTAAGAAGAAGGTTTGATTGATCATATGTACCTCACTTATTGTGGTTTATAAAGAAAATCGCTTTTACATATCAGAGCAGAATCATGTGAAACCTACTAGGTAAACACTAAACACCGGACTGACAATTTTCAGTCAATGCTGAGCTATGCTTGAAAAGCTCACTTTAACTTAAGTGGTTCCGTTGTGAAGCAATTTGTACTGTGTGTGCAGAGAGACCCTTCTTGCATGTATCCTAAGGTATGCATGCCAATTAATCTCTGTGTAACAGAAGGTATGGCCGTACGGGAGAACAATTGATATGTTATTCCATGAAGTAGCAAGCATATATACATGTACACCGAATTCTAACTATGGAAAGAATAAAAAGGAAAATCCCATAGATCTGTTACAATGAATATGTCATATTCATTCCTTAACACTCTGAAATAAACTCGATGAATATGTCATATTCATTCCTTAACACTCTGAAATAAACTCTTGTTCGAGTTACATAGTACAAGAACTGGGTGGAGATCACCCATAATTGGTTATGAAAGTCTCCTCTATGATTTATGAAGCTGAAGTCACTTTAATAATTACTTGTCTGTAATCATTTGACGTACTTCCAATTTTGGCTGTCCATATAAGAATGTGCCTTCATCAATGGACATAAGGAGTTTTCACCTTTCTTAAACCAAGAGTTTGGAGTGAACAAGGAATTCAACTAATGACAAAGGAGGTTTTGGGGTTACTCCAAACAAAACAGTTGCTAGAAATTCCATTTATTAATATTAGACCTTGATGTACTAGGAAAGTACCTTTCTTGTTTGCTTGGAATTGACTAAGCTTGATAAGCGGAATGATGCCCTAGCATCTGCCTTGAACTTTCGTTATCGTTAAACTTGCTATTTCCGTCTGAAATGCAAAAAGAGCTCCCAATTTTGCTATAACTGTGACCTAATGGGAAGTAGGAAGTCACCTTTCTTGCTTCATGTTACTATATCTATCATGTGAGATGATTTGTTTTGTCCTTTTCTTGTCCTTGAACTTGGAACAAGGAAGGATCTGATGTCTGTTTCCGTTTCTGAAGAAAGCTCAATCAGTTTCCTGGAACTGCTTTCTAATTTTCATGTGTCTGACTCCATTTTAGGCTCCATGCATCATATTTATTGATGAAATTGATGCCGTTGGATCAACTCGAAAGCAGTGGGAAGGCCATACTAAGAAAACACTACATCAGTTACTTGTTGAGATGGATGGTTTTGAGCAAAATGAGGTGAATGCCTTGAAGTTAAAGTATCTAGATCATGAATAGCTCTCCTGAATTTGAAACTGAAGTGTACTTTTGACTTATTATACAGGGCATAATATTGATGGCTGCGACAAACTTGCCTGATATTCTTGATCCTGCCTTGACAAGACCCGGTAGATTTGATAGGCATGTAAGTCTTTTGGATCTTTTTCACCTGTTCGGCTGCTTTTCAACTTCCAAACATTATGGGGTTTTCAAGGCATAAATTTGGGCACTTTAGTAGTTTTCTCCATTCCTTTCTAAAAGGTAGTACAGCTCTGTCCCAATTTATATGACATAGTTTCCTTTTTAGTCAGTCTAAAAAAGAATGACACATTTCATTATTTGACAATAATTTAACTTTAAACTTTATCTTTTACGCTTAACGAGATGATCTATAGTCACACAAATATCTTTGGCTTGTTTTAGACCACAAGATTCAAAAGTTTTCCTTTATTACTTAAACTTCGTGCCCAATCAAACTACATCATATAAATTGGAACGGAGGGAGTAGTTTTCTACACTGTGATTAACAAGGGCATCTTGATGGCACAATTTAGAGGAGTTTTTTTTTTCTCAACACTTGTCTGATAACAAGTACACCATGTACTTATCATGAATTTATATACATGAGAGTTGTGAGACACTATCCTACTGGTTTAGCTTTTTCAAAATTACTAACTTTTTACTGGCCTATGCCTTAAGTTTGGGTGTCTATTAACAACTCCATGAATCACATTTGGAAATTGGAGTAAGATGGAGTTTTTTTTCTCAACACTTGTCTGATAACAAGTACACCATGTACTTATCATGGATTTATATACATGAGAGTTGTGCGACACTATCCTACTGGTTTAACTTTTGCAAAATTACTAACTTTTTACTGGCCCATGCCTTAAGTTTGGGTGTCTATTAACAACTCCATGAATCACATTTGGATATTGGAGTAAGATCAAATTTCAGGGGAGCATTTTTTTGAGAAGGCAGGGGAGCATTTTTGGTCGTGAAATTGTATAGTATATACTTTATTTAAAGTTTATACTTGTTCTGAGATGTCAAACTAAGGCCTCATTTGTTTGCACTTAATGGAGGTCTGAATCTGAATGGTTCAGACCTTAGGCCATTAAGTGCATTTGTTTACATTAAGATTTAAGCACTTATTTGGTCTGAATAGGTCTTAATCATTAAGATCTTGAACAAAGTCTTAATATCATTAAGAGGTATTTTCGTATGGATAACTTTTATCGCCAGCTCCACCCCACCCTCAACTCACACACTCCCACCCCACCACTAACCATCTTTGTCATCACAACCATCACCACCGTCGCCAACCATCAGCCACCACCACTAACCACTTCTACCATCACAACCACCACGAGCAACCACCACCGCTGTCAGTAGCTACCACACCTACCACCTCCATGATTATATTTATATCAATAGCCATCACCATCACCTCTGCCACCACCGCCACCACTAATATCTGCCACTACCACTAATGAGGCCAATCCTTACAACCAACTACCTCTACTATCATAACTAGCACTACCATCAACTACTACCAACACCTTCATCAACTACCACACATTTTCAGCCATCACCGTCAGTTACTAACATCAACCAACTCCACCATCACAACCACCACCACAACCGCTACCATGGCGCCACTATAACACTAACCAGCTCCACTGTCACAACTACCACCACTACCATTACTAGCCACTAGCATCAACCATCACCACCACCACCACCACTACTAAGCATCTCCACCGTTACTAGCGAATATAAATAATTCATTTTTTATCAAATGATATATTTATTTTATTAAATTTATATTTATTTTCTAATATTTAGTTACTTTTTATTTGATTTTATATTTATTATGTTTAAATAAATACATTATGCACATTCAGATGTTCAAAAACAAACAGTCTTAATCATTTCGTGTTTAGATCTAGAGACAACATCTTAATCATTCAGATATGTGCATTCAGATTCAGACGTCTTAATCTTAATGAAAACAAATGAGGCCTAAGTCAGAATTTTGTGGAACGACTTTCTATCGTCCTGCTTTTGGAAAACACATTGCAAGTGATGAATTTGAGGAATAGTTTAATTGCAGTTTTCTTATATAAAAATGGTCCATCATCAGGCTGTTAACATGGAAACAACCTTTTCTAGATTGTGGTTCCCAACCCAGATATACGGGGTCGTCAAGAGATCTTAGAGCTTTATTTGCAAGACAAACCAGTCAGTGATGATGTCAATGTGAATTCGATTGCTCGTGGAACACCAGGATTCAATGGAGCAGGCACGTGCATTACTCATTTTATTTTATGTTCATTTCCTTTTGTTTAAGTTTTCCATATAATGTGAATATTTTTATCCTAAAATTGGTGTCTGATGAGATGGTATACTACCTTCTTCAATATTGAAATGGATGATCCCCATGTGGATTCTATCTATGACTTTTTAGATATTTGGTAAAAGAAGATTGGATTTGTGAAGTTGGCTGTATCATTTATCCAATCTGTTAGACATGGTTTACTCCTCAAAATAACCCTGGACCTGTGAAAGTAAAGTTAATGGATGCGGGATGCACAAAAGTAAATATTATGCAAGTTCATGGGCCAAATACATGAATAAGAGCACTAATTTATAAACTATTTTTTGAGATAACTGGACTACATTACAATTGTAACCAATTGTATTCTTATGTCCATTGTTTTGTCCATTGTCTCTTCCTTGTGGTAGCATTGTTTTATGAACTTTTGACAATTTACTACCTAGCCTAGATACATCATGTTACTGTTATTGACAAATGGAACAGTGGTGTTATTGATACATCATTGCACTGTCATTAATTATGTTTCCTAGGGATTTGGGCGGATTATAATATTGGGAGATTGGGCATATGACTGAAGTGAATATTTGGTAGAATTGAAGTACCGATAACTTACAGAAGGGTTAGATAAATGACGATTCTGATACTTTGTTTACTTTTGGGGTAAAGATGGGATTATAATTTTGATAACAATTTCTTTTATTTATCATAGTATCAATTGAGTCACCAGATTAAAAATAAAATTAATAAAACTTGAATTCTTAAAAACAGAGAGGGATTTGGTAAGGGTTGGGCTGGGTGGTAGAGTGAGGTAGGATCAACAATTTTTCACTTGCCCAAGTGAAAAAGCGAGCATTCATATGCGTTTTGTGAAAGAATATGAGCATTGAACTCAACATTGAGGCTATGGATGGAGTAGTCCAAGACCATTATAAATCTATTTGGAAACTCTTGCGCAACTATGAGGGACAAGTTTAAAGAAAAGGGCATCCTAGTGCACTAAGCTCCCGCTATGCGCGGGGTCCGGGGAAGGGCCGGACCACAAGAGTCTATTGTACGCAGTCTTACCTTGCATTTCTGCAAGAGGCTGTTTCCACGGCTTGAACCCATGACCTCCTGGTCACATGGCAGCAACTTACCAGTTACTCCAAGGCTCCCCTTCAAGTTTGAATTTTAAAAAAAAGGACAAATGTCTTCTCTAATACCCTCTCGTGTGTAAACCTATTCTAGGATTTGCATTTAGAAATCGAGACTTCTTTTGTGGGAAAAGATCGAAAAGTGGAGGAGGTGGAAATAGAGATAGGTTCAATAAGCTGAAGAGTGAGTTTGGAGTATAGGTAGTTACAGAGTAGACTCAACTGATTGAAAAGTCGGCCTAATGCAGAGGGAGAGAGAGAGCATGCTTAATAGGATGAAGACTGACTTGGAGTAAATAGAGATAGAGAGCGGTTCAATGGAGTAAGGAGTGATCCTGTAGAAAAATTAGGGGTTGATGGCTGAATTGATAGGGAGAAGCCCAATTGAGAAAATAATTGGTAGAGAAACAGTTGTGAAAATGGTCTCACCAAAGTTTGGTCCTGATACCACGTGAAAGAATATGCAAATTCACACCTAAGCCTCAATGCAATGGGTTGAGTAGCTATGAACCATTATAAATCCTTTGGAAACCCTTTCTGTAGAAAAACATCCTTCGGAGACACTTACTCAACCAATGTGGGACTGGTATATATTTTAACAACCTTCATCACTTGTAACTCAATTCTTGAAATTACACATGGATTAAAGATCATTTTGCCTTCTTTTTATTTTATTATTTATCTGGCTTTGTTCTTTTCTCTTCTATGGGAGAATACGAAGTGGCTCCACAAGGGCGTGGCTGAAGCAGTTAAAGAGGGTAGACTTACCAAGCTGAGTAGTAGGCCTAGAGTAAAGAGGAAAAGTAGATTCGATAGGTTAAAGAGTGGGCTTGGAGCTGAGTTAATGGCTCAATGTTGATATTAGGGAAAGAATCTTAGAGTGATAGAGTGGTTAAAGGAAAATCAATTGTTAGAATGAGCTTACCAAAGTTTGGTTCTAATATCATGTGAAAATGTGAACAAGTGAAAATTCAGAGAGAAAAAATACTGAACACCCAATGATAATAGCATACAAGAAGCACGTATATATAGGTGTCAAATCCAAGACTCTTATGATATTTGTTTCGTGTGGGACGATATCTAACTAATGCCATAACTCTTGTAACACGTCATTTTAATACTAAACTTACATTCTAACACTTTCTACAAACACTGTTGATTCGAGTGATCACTACCCGACTCTTTTCTTAATTGGTAATATGTATATATTCTTAACTGTTTGTGTTGAAGCAGATTTGGCAAACCTGGTAAATATTGCTGCCATTAAGGCTGCTGTTGAAGGTGCTGAGAAGCTAAATGCATCACAGTTGGAGTTCGCAAAAGATAGAATAATAATGGGAACAGAACGCAAAACCATGTTCCTGTCAGAAGACTCAAAGAAGGTATTCTGCTCTATTATGAAAAATATGTTCATGTTTGTATCCTGTAACTTGCTCTTTTAAGTTTGATTTGATTTACCATCAGGCATTGAATTTTGGAATCTATATAGTTGTTTGATTTTACATGTTTATGAACTGGAAAACTTCTTTAGAATACGAGATCTTATTTGGCCTCAAAACATCAAGTTGTGTATTTTGTGAATGCTGTGCAGAATCTAGGTCAACCTCTTGTATAGTTAATGAAAGGACTCTTAGAATGTTTTCGTAATGGACAAACACCTTGTTTTCCCTGTCCATATTCTGTGGTAGACATGTTACAATATCCAGACATACTATCACCATTATGGTAAATATCATCATTTTCAGCTAACTGCATATCATGAGAGTGGCCATGCAATTGTTGCCTTGAATACTGAAGGTGCACATCCAATCCATAAAGCTACAATCATGCCACGTGGATCTGCTTTGGGAATGGTTACACAGCTTCCTTCAAATGATGAGACATCAATCAGCAAAAAGCAGTTGTTAGCACGGCTTGATGTTTGTATGGGAGGAAGAGTAGCGGAGGAGCTGGTCTTCGGTCCAGACAATGTAACTACTGGGGCTAGTAGTGACCTTAACACAGCTACAGAACTTGCTCACTACATGGTACAATTTTGCTACTTAGTAACATCTGTTATAGTGAAATAAATGGCCGATATACGTAGTAAAAGTACTTCTTCCCTCTTCCCTTTTTATTTCTCTAGCTCACTGAACAAGGATTATTTTTCAGACACCTTTAATGGTTTAAACATATATTGATCATCATGTATCACAAATATTAGGTAACCTCGAAAAGAAAAATAATATTTATGTGTAATGTATATTAAGCTGTGAATGATGTTATTAAATTTGTCAGAGTGAGCTCTGTTACAAGTGTGTGACACTACCACACGTTTCTGTAGGTATCATCTTGTGGGATGAGTGATGCAATTGGACCTGTTCACATCAAAGAGTGGCTAAGTGCTGAAATGCAATCACATATCGATGCTGAGGTATTGCTTAGCCCGATTTTTTAAAAACTATTTTGTTTTTGTAACAAGTGACCTGATGAAACATTTCTGATTCATAGTAATCTCGTATGTTTATTGTTTGGGTTGATAAAGCTCTTATAAGTTTGTTCTTCTGATGCACAGGTGGTTAAACTTCTAAGAGAAGCATATGATCGTGTAAAGGCCCTCCTAAAGAAGGTTTGTCTTACATATCTTAATGATCATAGAGCTATACTACCTTCGATACAACCTTCTTCTTGCTCAGTCGTTGATAGTATCTTTGGAAGTCCAAGTAGATGCATAGGTTAAATACTTCCGAGTGTATGATAGGATGCAAACAATCTTAGTCTCTTCAATGGGTTTGACAGTGTTTTGGTCTCTAGGACACTGGCAACTTTCTATGGAGAATGGTGACTTACGAAGTACAAATATGAGTAGTGAATGACTCATAACTCTTTAGGAACAATTTTCTATGCAAGGTGGAAAAATCAATCCCCAATTGCATTGGAAACTATTGAAAACTTCTAGAATAACGATTCTCCACTACAAAAGAGAAACCAAAAAAGGAAAATAGAAAAAAGAAATTCGACTAAGTCTCAATTGTTGAAAGTTTTCTAGAATATTACGAGTGTAGAAGTGCGTGAAACATTCTGAGACGTCTTAAATCGAAGGTTGCTTCTCATAAATTTGATAGAGCAAGTAGGAGACTTTCGGAAAAGAAATAGGTAAAAGGAAAAATTATACTAGTACGAGTTGCTATAGATTCGGAGTTAGCTGCAGACTGCTAATTCCATACGACCTTCAGATTTTAAGTTGGTATCTAATTCCTGACAAGTTGAAGCTATGCAAAGTGTCAGGCATCACTTTTATGATTCATGAACAAAATCTTTATAGTTAATCGAATTAAGAATTTGGGATCTAGGATCTTTTGCCATTGAAGCACTATAGGATGACTAACATCATCCTTAATGGCTGGTGTAGCGCCTTGTTTATTTGATGAGCGAAAGCAATAGACCCCCCCCCCCCCCCCCCCCCCCCCCAAATTACATTTTGTTGTTCGATCATGAATTTATATCACTTGAAATGTTATTGCTCAAGGCTATCTGTAATTTTCTTATTCAATTGCAGCATGAAAAGGCTCTGCATATTCTGGCCAATGCACTTCTAGAATGTGAAACGTTGAGTTCAGAAGAAATAAGACGGATTCTTATCCCTTTCTCCGAAGACCGGCTCTCTGAACAGGAGCAGCAGCAGCAGCAGCCTCAGGACGAAGAAGCACTCGCATTGGCGTAGGTATGGCTTGCTCTTCCATGGGCGATCATCTCAGTTGGCATTTGGGAAGGGGTTTATTGTACAGTGTATACGAAGCACTAGTGTTGATTATTTCATCTACAATTCTTCACAAATTTTTTCTTTCCTCTTTGTTGTAACTTATTTTTAGGACTTCCCATTTCCTGGCATTGACAAAACAGGTAGCTTCCTGAATTCTTTTTTCGTTTTCTGTCAGCCGTTGCAAAATTTTGCTTGTAAACTTGGGAATTGTATATCTATTTATTAGGAATAAGATGTCCTATTTTAACACCATACTAGAGGATTTACTAAATGTCTAAATCTGCTTCTCTGACTGCATTGTCATTTGCAAAATGCAAACTGCGGGGAAAACGTAGAGACGAGGGCAAATGATAGCAAAAAAACAAACCTAAATGAACTGATTCCCTCTTGAATCATCGTAATATCCAGAGATCCATTTGTTTCAGCTTTAGGATCGTATTAAAATTTGATATTATGACAAATATACTCTTGGCTAAGAGGAATTTGACATACATCATATTGTGGCTAAGAGGTTCTGTTACTATCAAGTCTCAACAATATGAACCGCCCCTTTTCTGCTACAGGAAAAATTGAAATTCGAGGAAACAGTGAAGAAAAAGTTTAATCCAATTACACAACAAATATTACATGTATTATTCAACATTATTATTCAACATCGAATCCGAGTATAACATACGATCATATGCCAAACGATCCCTCAACGGTATTGTCAATAAGCACATAAAATCAGCATCATTTATTGATGAAACAGCAAGATCAAGCAAAATTGCAGATCCTCTATACGGCCTCATATCGTATGACTGTTCAATCGCAGATGGGAGTTGTGCATATAGAATCATAACTCTCTATGCCTGACCAACAAGAACATCCTTATAAGGAGTTGGGGCAACAGTAGTTGATGTTGTTCCCTCCTCGAGGGACTTTCTCCTTCTCCCTTGCTCTTCTATTATCAGTGGCATTTGCCCCTCTCTTTCTTGCATCAATCTGTCCTGTGCTCCGCCTCGTAGCTTTTCTAGCCTCAATCCACTCATTTGTTGCATCTTGAACACTTTCACCACGTTCATTAATCCACCTATGAACAGCAATAAACTCCCAAATACTCCGAACCACATCCAGTCTTCACTCTGCATCATTTCACAGATCACTCAATAATTAGTTGATTGAGCTGTGCAGAAGTTGTGCAAGAGATTATACTGCTCGTAAGCATTTTAATAGTGTTTTCTATGTCATAAGCCTACAAGAAGTATGAGACACACAGAGTTAAAAGGAAACCAACCAAATAGAATGTCTCTGATCCAAAAGTTGGTTGGCTATACGGAACCTCTGTATTATCAAGTTATTCAACACACTTTATTTCACTGATCAGACTACTAGTATAGAATCTATTAACAGCATCCAACTCCTAGAAAGTCGCCAAGATATAATTTTCCCTTGTCTCCTCTGTTCTTTCTTTTTGATACTTCGTTGACAGGATAAGGGCCTTTCTGACTATGCACATCCTGTATTCTAGTAATTAAAGACCTTTCTTATTCTTAAACTACTTGATCATGCTTCCTAGATGAGGGTCTTAAGGTCAGGAGAACTAACTAAAGAAAAATAGTGTTTTTTCAAGAGCAAGCATGAGTTTTCTGCGGAGGAACTTGCAAGTATAGTTTAGGGAGGTGCGGGCATCAACCCTATCTTACGAGTATATGGACATCCATCTTTTTTTTTAAATGCGGGTTCATATATACTTTTGTTATGATCATAATAGGTGGTATTAAAGAGTAAAATGGTAAGTCCATAAACAGATTTTCCCATATTGATAATTGTAAAAGATGGTTTACTTACTAACAATTTCAGGCCATGGTGGACATATCCTGACTGCTCTCTCCAATTCAAAAGTGCTCCTACCAGAAACAGTAAACTGCCCAACAAGAAGGGGATGTTGACACTTTGTTGCAATATTTGTACATGCCCATCCGCTCTTTCATAAATCTGACACGAGTTGTGGATTGACCCAAGCAGCCATAGAGCAGGGCCAGCAATAAGCAAATTCACAGCTTGTTTCTCCACTTTGAAGTTGCCATTCCCTTTTTCTTCCTACAGTTTTACAAATGAAATGCATCAGACGACGAATTCAGCAACAGTATTGAAACTACATATCCAAAATTTAGCCCGCGATGCATGATCATTTCTTTTTTATTGTGGGTCGATGAACAAAAATTTGGCTAGAATTCTACGTGATTTTGTTATTGTTGTAGCAGCTTGCTAATAATAGGCAGGTTGAGAAAGTATTGTATTCCACATTGGACTTTACAATTACGGATGGGTCTATTTCATTTACAAGAAGATCAATTCAAGGGAAGTTTCAATCTGCGCTTAAACAATATTAGAAGTCTTTGATACTATAGCTACCTTTTTTTAGGCACCTCTTTTAACTATATAGTACTAGGCGCTAGTAGGTACTTGTGAGTTCAGCATCGTGCGTTGAATAAAAATGATATGTCAGTTAATTTTCTTTTTTAATTCCGAAAGGGAACTGTTTTTACCAACAATTAAACATGTCATTGACTAAATAAGTGCAGTTTTCAGAAGAAACATATTTTCTTTTCCGAACAAGGTGCAATAATAAGGTATCTACTTCCTCTCCTTAACATTACAAATTTGTAGGTTTTCATACTTGATCTCTCCCCTTCTCTTCCAGAAATTCTCACATGAAACTGTCTACTTCTAATTGAAGTTGCAAGGAATTTTTTCAAGAATTGCTGTTTCCAGATACTGAAGGCTTTGTTATATCCCGTAAGGTTAATTGCCAATTACCAATAGTAATCACTTATAACGGGGGCAATTAATACCTTAAAAGAAAGCATTATACACGCCTCAAGTCTAATTAAATATTAGACACTGTTATGATAAAAATAATGATACATACACACACAAAAGCAGAAGAAATATAAAGAGTGTTTGGTATGACAGGAAAATGTTTTCCTATTATTGATTGTTTGGTTGCACTAAATAGGAGAAAATGGAGGAGAGTGGAGCCTCAAAAAACACTGTTGAGAGGAAATTCTTTGGCCCCTCTTCATTATCTAGTTCCATCAAAATTTCGGATCAATAAACACACCAACACATCTCCGATCCACCCCACCTAACTTTACCGGTCTAACCCCCCGGGTCGTATGTAGCATTCAAGGTGGGGCGGAATATAAATTTATGGGTAAAAATTTATTAAACTTGTCATAAACAGTAGACATGGATTTGAAGAATCCTGAAAGGTTGAACCACAAAATTTAAATCTTATATCTGCTTCTGCCCACCACGACCTATCCCACCCGTGTCTACCCCCTCAAAGTTGAGCTCTAAATTCAAAAACCTCATAGTGTTTTATTTTGAATATATGCAAATGCGACATTTTTCAATTTGTGTACCAATCACAAGAAAATGAGTATCACTTGTTTTTCGAAAAAAATATTTTCTTGGAAAACTTGTCTTACCAAACGCACCCTAAGATTGTGGAGAATTAATTTACCTGAGTGAAGAGAAAAAGAATGCCTAAGAAGTAAAGAATAGTTCCCAAGGACTGAACCACCGGAACAGTGAATTCGACAAGGGCAAGCTGCGGATCAAATCCGAGCAACAAAAATCTATAGTCAATGCCAGCAAGGTGAGCCAAAAGATCATGCACATTCACTACTATTATCACCCCCAATGCTATCAACAACAAAACCAAACCGGACAGGGCCTCTTTCGAGAACTGGGCCGCGAACCCACCCACAAGCAACATTGTAGCGAACATGTATAGGCCCGCGTTGATGTACTCGAATCGGTTTCGGGTCAACCTCGGCCCGTACATTCGGATCTCGCGTGCTGATACTAATTTCACCATTATTGTTTGGTTGAATTAGAAGACCAAGGAATTGAAATCTGTCTCTCTTGAATTGAACTAAAGGGGAGAATTAACATGGAGATTGTAGAGTGGTGGCCAATGGGGGTTACGTGGCTTTCTGCATGCTGCATGAAAGCGTCAACGGAAACCAGTGGTTAACACGTGTTCATCCAGCGATACGTAGGACTATATTTTTCCTTTTAACATATACGAGTGTCATTTTTAAGTAAAATTTGTGACTGCCCAATAAGTTTATTAGTCCCGACACACTTTTATTTTTAGTCAATTTTAAATAAATAATATATTTTTTTTATTTATCAATAATTTAATTTTAAATTTTATTACTTTACTCTTAATGAGATAAATATAAATTGCGACGGAGGGAAGTTAAATTCATATCTTTTTTTGGTGCAGTAAAATTCATCTTTTTATTAGTGTAGGCTATGACGTAGGTTAATAAGTGTAAATAACATATTACATCTCTGTTCACTTCAATATATTTATTTATTGTTTTAGTAATAAGAAAGAATAGATTTTTCCTTTTAAATTTTATTCTTATTTTAATAAATATGGATATAAATTAATATACTAAAAGCAACAATATTTACATGAAAACAGTAAAAATCTCAATTCACCATTTTAAATACCTTTGAAATAAGTCTTAAAAAAAATGCAAATGCGCAACAGCAAGTAAGACATAATAACACAACACTTGTATCACGATAATATAATTATTTATTAACAAGAATACATTTCAACATCATACCGAAGGATTTATCATAGTTCGGCGGTGGTATAAGAAAATGCTGTGTGTTCAATTCTCTAAATAAGTTATCGAGCACATATCAAATTCTTTAAAATGCATAACTTTTACTCCCCAATTTATATAATATATTTTTCTTTTTAATCAATATAAAAAAGAATGACATTTTTTATTTCATAATAATTTAACTTTAAATTTTATCTTTTACGCTTAACGAAATCATCTATAACTCCACAAATATCTTTAACTTATTTTAAACAACAAAATTCTTCTATTATTTCTCAAATTTCGTATTTAGTCAAATTATATAATATAAATGGAGACGGAAGGAGTAAAAGATTGTTATTATTACACTTTGTATCAAATCTTCCAAAAATAAATAATTATTATAGAATTCAAACAAAAGGCAGCAGCTCAGTGCATTAAACTCTTGTTATGTGTGAGGTTTGAGGAAGAGTCGAATCACAAGAGTCTATTATCAGTCTTATCGTGCATTTTCGATATATTAAACTCTCACTATGTGCGAGGTTTAAAAAAAGCTAAATCACAAAAGTCACGCATTTTATCATGCATTTTATAAAAGTCTATTTCTACTATTTAAACCTGTAACTTCATGACAACTACATTATCAATTGCCGATATCTGACAAAAGGCGGGACAACCAAAATCTATTGTATTTGTATCATGGCTTGAATTCGTGACACATCAACTTCACGGTTAGTCCATACTCCCTTCTATAGAATCCAAACAACATAAACTAAATGAATGACGAAAAGCAGATAAGTTGAAGCCAGAACATAGGAGCCACATCGGCTGTGTTATCATGTCCAATATGTATGCAGGATTTGGCAGGTGGTGGGAGAAGATGAGAGTGAGGAAAGCATTGAACAAACTGCAGTATAAAAAGGATCCGGGATATAGTTGGATTGAACTAAACAACAAGGTTCAATTTTTCTCTGTTGATAATAGAACTCATCCTTTTTGTGATATATTTTACTCAACTTTGGAAAACCTAACGGCGAATGTAGATTCTGAAATTAATTTTGATTGTACTTCTTCAAAATTATATGGGGAAAGTGAGTTACTCTCTTAGTTAATCCTCCTGATTATAATAATTGATATTGCATAGCATCCATGGTGCTTGATTGATTTTATTAGTTTTGTATCAAAAAAATATGCAACCAATATCATGTAAATTTGTTCCATTTGTGGTCTTGCTGCTAAATCAATTTGATTTCTCTATGCATTAAAACCGATATGGAACTCTGTTTTTCTCCAGGCCTTTAAATTCTTTATGTCTAAATATTGAATTTAAAGACGGAAAATTGCACATTGGTTGGCTCTGGTGCATAGAATGATCGTTCGCCTAGGTGGGTGCCTGAGATCACAATTAGTTGTATATTCGCAATGGCTAATCTTTGATATATGAGGCCTTGGTCTGCCTTATGAATGCATTTGAAAATCATACATGGGCTGAAAGGCATAGGTTCAAGCGTTAGGAGATGATTTATTCTGAGATGTTGTCGCTTCGTATTCATAGTCTTGCACAATTTTGAGGGGTTCTCAGTATATATTCTTTCATTATCCTCTCACATCATCCATTACAAAGTGGTAGACATTTCTATTCCTAAGAAATAGTAGGAATATTAGTTTTTGGAGCTGTATCCACTTTCCCAGCAAAATTCTGATGCTCTTTTTATGGGGGGAGGATCTCATATGTGACATGGGGTTTCCTAAGAAACAGTAGGATCGTTAGTTTTTGGAGCTGCATCCATCGTTCATGGGAATTCTGATCCTCTTTGGTTATTCTGATGCTTTCTTGGGGGGAAAAACTCACAGTTTACGTGGGGTTTCCTAATGGTTTAAATCTGTTGTTCTTTCGAATTAATCTAGACGAAAAGACCAATTTGAGACAGAATTCGTCACTGAAGTATGGATGACGTTTTGGCAGAGGAAAAAAACTGAACAAAGCATTAGTAGTGCTTGTCGTGGATTAATACTCAATCAACTTTCATATATTAGACCATAATATAAGATTATGTACTAAACTCTATGGTTCCAAGCTGGTCGGACATCACCGTTATTTTTGGAAAAAATGGTTCCTATTGGACTGACAACTGCCTGTTTGAATGGGGCTTGAAAAAGATTTCCTTTGTCCCGCCTATCACAAGGATCTTGAAAAAAGGGGAATTCGGTGCACAAAGTATCCAGGGATATTAATTTTTAATAATCGGATGCCGTTTACCGTTGGATGATAACATATGTGATTGCAGGGTCAAAGTGAAAAAGATAGAAAAGAAAAGAAGAAGCTTCAGGCACAAAGTAAATTCTTCCAATTCCTCGAGAGAAGTAATTAAAGGATTACACACAGACAAAACAATGTATATGATATGGGTCACCATTTTATATTTATTGGTCCTCTTTCCTTATATATCCTTGGTGAGTGCTACTCCATAATTCGAGCAAGGTTTTACCTGCTTGTCCAAAAATGAAATAACAAATACTATTACTTAGCAATAACAAGAAGGAAAAGAAGGTATAAGCAAGACAGATTGACATAGTATACCTTAATAGAATACGTAAATTTCTTTAAATCTTGGTGTTGAGATTCTCAGTGACAACTAGCACTGGTTCCTTCTTCTCATCTAACTGGAATTCGTGCTTGATTTTGTCATCGTTATACTCCAAATCTGGCCATTTCTGTGGCTCTAATTTAGTTATGGGTTCTTGTTGGGATACAATTGTTGCAGGGAATGGGAAGTAAGTAACTATTACAATAGTAGAAAGGATAAACAAACTATTACAATAAAACTGGAAATCAAAACCTTAACAAACTGCTTGTGTGATTTGTTGAGTCGAGTGATGACACTCTGTCTTTAAGACAAGATTGCCCCGTATATCTCCTTTTACGGTATTGAGCAATAGTCTCCCAAGATACAACAGCAACTTTAACAAGTGGGCAAAGGAAACTCAAGTGTTACTCTTGAAGAACTTTGAGTATAGTAACTTTGCTAGAAGAAAAATATGAACTCTGAAAATTCTGGAGTATTTTCTGTGTTGAGTGTAGTGTGTTTCAATTGAGCCAAAGGCCTCAATTTATAGTGTAAGTAGAAGACCCGTCAACTAGCCAACTAAAGGCCTTCAATAGCCATGTAATTGCACTTGATTGAGGGGTTACATTCAACCAAATAATGGCTGAATTCATGTGGCAAGTAATGGAGAATCAATGCTCCAAAACCAGCCTAAACGTCAGATTTTTTCAACTTCCCGTCACAGCATTCTGCCTCCGAAGCGCCGCGGCGCTGTGAATCAGCTCCGCGGCTCCAGTAGCTGACCAACCAATTTGTGCCGCGGCGCCGCGGCTCCGACTGTTGTGGCGTTGCGGCCCTTCACGGCTCCGCGGCGATTTCCGACTCGTTTCATTTTACACTTTGTACACTTCTTCCTTCATTTACCAACGTGGAATACTTTGTCATTTGGCCAATAACCGTCCATAATTCTATGTCTCAAACGTATTACATACGTACCAATATCTCTTTCACTAATGAAATTTGCGATACTTGGCACTACGTGTGCACGTGTGTGGAAACGACGTTTCCGACGTACGGGCCCAATAGTTCGAGTCATAAATTAATGTTCGTTACTTGCAATACAGTATAAGTTGCAAGATGCACAGGAGTGTTCCCACCAAATTTGGAGACTGAAGAAGAAAAAAGAAGTTTGTGTATGAGTGAAATGACAATATATTGGTAACAATGATGTATTTGTTCTTGGATTTATGAAAAAGGGAATTGAAAGTAGGTAGTAGAAAATACAAACCGCAAGAAAGAGATCATGGCTGAATAGTCCATAGGCCATCCAAAGACCACTAGCAAGAAAAGAGAATAATGATAAGTAAAATGGCATAAACTCCACGCTGTCTTTATCACTTGTCTCTGCACCCACCATCAACCCAGATAAGAAGACACGTATATGAGTAATTTGTTAGGAAAAATATATTGGAGTATTGATTATTAGAGAATCTTACATACAGTTTGACATTATTTTACAAATCATGTACTATAATAATATTGTTGGTGATTTTATGTATTTTCTCTTTTCTTTTTTAACAATGAAATATAATAGATATAATATAATATAACAAATTGTTTCAGTTATGAAAAGTAACAAGTGCCTTAACATTTTGGTTAATATTGTCCTCTGTCGAGATGTAATAATTTTATAGAAGTCCCTTTTGGCGGCCGTAAATTATTTTCTATGCCATTAGATTGCGAACCACAATTCATATTCAAAACTTAAACTACTATATTTCACGGGAAAAAATAGTAAATGAAAACAAGATTGAAATTATATATACTACTCCCCCATTCACTTTTATCTATCACGTTTCGCTTCTTGAAAATCAAAATACATGGACTTTGATCAACATTTTAATTTTTTTCATCATATTAATATGAGAATTGCAACTTATATAGTATTTTTTGTATCATTTTTGAACATCTAAATTTTAATTTTAAAATAGTAAATTATCTAATTCAATTTAGCTCCAAAAATTAGTCGAATTAACTCTCGAAAAGAGAAACGTGCCAAGTAAAAGTGAACAGATGGAGTATAATATAAAAAAATTCACTATAATAGTGTTTTCATAAAATAAAAAAATGCGTTTAAACACTTGTTTTTAAACCAAATTAATATAAATAAACCACAACCATAATTTAGAAATCATAACTTATGACTTATAAACCATAAGTTATAAGTCAATCCAAACAGGATTTATATTATTATAACAGTGCAACCTAACTGACTATAATAACTTTTATAACTCTATTTTTCAGGTTACCTTGTTAGACTTGTTATGAACATATTTATATTATTATAACCTTGTATGTCGATTTAATCTGATAATAATTAAAACATGAAAAAAGACTTACCACAACAACATGAGGGGAAGCATACATATCCACTGAAGCAACGAGTCCAATGCTCCCTACAAAAACCTTGGACGGCTGTGATCATGAAATACAAAAGTCGATATTATCCCCGTTGCCACGCATATTAGAACAATTGGCACTACCATTTTAGCAACCTCCTTCTGCTTTAATAAGAAATTACGTAATTAATAATGCATGCACTATGCTATACAAACAAACAATAAATAAACGGGTATGTGGTGCAGTGGATGAGTTGCTCCTTCCTTAACCAGAGGTCTCGTGTTCAAGTTCGGGTATAGAAATATTCTTGGTAGGAAATGCTTTTCCCTAGAAATGGGCCTTACAAATGTGAATCCGGACATAGTAAAACTCCAATACGGATATCGGACACCGGGTGAGAAACCAAAAAAAATCACATACAGAAAATAAGTAGAGATATATATGACTTGCCTTTCCTTTAGCCGAAGAAAACCAGAAATAATGAGGTCTCCAAAAGAATCCCTATTCCATTTATAGTAACCACTGGGAAATTTCCCCATCTATAACTTACTACTGGTAAACCATACCATGTGTAGAGACAACAATTGAACAATGCTAGTACGTAAGGTACACATAAAAATCCTTCAATACTCTTCTTCTTTATAACTCGAGAGAAAGTAAGCCTGTCAATAAACACACAGAAATTTAAAAACGTTACTCCATATAAACGATTTATTAATGAGTAGAGAGAGGTTTAATGAATTATTACTATGAGTTTAAGTTTTATTCACCATCAACATAAGAAAATTTATACCATCATATCATGACATTTACCTATTATAGCAGGTTACATGTCTTATTTTCAAGATTAATTATGAATCTCACATTTGAGGAAGTATACCTGTAGATATCCTATGAGTGACATGATAATATAAAAATATATTTACAGTGACAGTGTATATATATAACTTAACCTCATTATTTAACAATGTAATAGAAAATAATTACATTGGTGCAGCATAGAGCAACATGGAGGCGACATTCCTTGTGACAAATAAAACCATGCACGTTTATCATTAGTACTAGTTAAGTATTTAAATGAAGTAATAATATATATTCATATAGATGTAAAACAAATATGGTTTACCCATTACTCCTACTGCCAAACGCAATCTATCGCCCATTTCTTTGAAGCCTAACAAAGACAAAGTTTTGGAGAGAAAAATATGAAGAACCAAATACTATGGTTTTGCTTAAGAAAAAGAGGAAGTGATGTCTACATCTATCCAAATTTGCGGGTGGAAGCTGATCAATCATTATCAAAATAAAAGAAATTAGTTAGAAAATGAAATTTGTGGTAGGAAAATTGATTGGAGGCTAATCAGATAGTGTATTTTATGGAATAATTTTTGTTCAACTGTAAATGCTCCATTTAAAAGCGTTTTATTGGGTAATAGGACAGAGGGAGGGAACGAGATGCATGCAAAAAAAGAAAAAGCATAAAATTGAAAAATTATATTTTACTAGATAAATAATTTTATTTTAGACCCTTGTGGTCCGACTCTTCCCCGGACCCCGCGCATTCTGGAGCTTAGTGCATCGGGTTGCTTTTTTTATGTGTTGGTAGAAGATGTTACTGGACTTCCACTATCCTTTTAATTCTGTTGTGCAAACGCTAATCTTCAGGTGGTTTTACTTGCACGTCAGTCACAGATGTATGTGTCTCCATTTTCTCACGTTCAATTTTCCTTTGTTTGTTTCATCATTTAGTATTCGAAGTTAGTGAACCGCCTAATCTAAATTTATGTGGCGTAGGTTCATTAAGAGGAGTAAAACACCCTTTACCAAGAAGTTTTCCACTACTAGTAGGAAGGAGAGCTAGGTCAAGGAAGTTTATTCGCTAACAAATTACATTCTATATAAATATAGACGGATCCATAGTTTTGAGATGATGTCACTATTTAGGAGAGGAATATAGAGCCAAGGTATAAATTTGATCATTTCAACCTTTAGGTTCTTATTATTGAACCTATTAGGTTGGCTAGGTTCAAAATTAATTAATATTTTAAATAAATAACTCATGTCGAAGATGTTGGAATTAGTTGAACTACTAATTGATATTTAGAAGAGGAATATATGATGTGTGCCATGTTGAAGATTTTCTTTGTCGCGTTAGTAAAGCATTAATTAAGGTTGGCGAAAAGACAGACGTTAAATGGTTAGTTACTAAAACTCATTGGAATTTTGCCTGAAAGATTTTAATTTGAAAAACTTTATAAACCAGATCAATTATAAGTAAAGTGGAACCACCTTGACTTGATTTCTTGAACTCCAAAGGCAATTTTCAAAATTCTAAAGTTAGTGGAGTAGAAACAGCTAGCACTGATATATCCTAATATATACTTACTATGATTATGTGGTTGTACAAACTTAGAATAAGTACATATCTAGTACTTTTTTCATCTAACGGAACCCAAGATGAAGTCTTTTTCTTCCACAAGTTTTTAAGGACCGTTACCCATAATAAAAGTAAATATGGGTTCGAGTTTCATCTTCACCTATTTTCATAAAAAAAATTTCTGTGTTTTGATTTATTAAAAAAATAGGTTCGCACACGAAGAGACATATTAAAGACATAATTAAATAATTAAAAATATATTTTGTGTAATAATTTCAATGTTTAGATGAAATGGTCGCACTCAACTGGTATCAGAATATGCATGTATAGTAGGGGCAGAGGCAAAGGGGTTCAATTGAACCCAGCTCATTCGTTGAAAAATTATATTATGTAAATATGATAAAAAAATATTTGTTTTTTCATATATACACAAGTTGTTGAATTCTCTTAATATAAGCTTTTTTTTTAGTCCCCTTATTTAAATTCCTAGTTACTTTGATGTAGATCATCTTAAGATTTAAATCTCATCGTCGCCAATTATCAAATTTTTCCATATGCTTGAGCCATCAAGAAAAATCAGACTTGCACGGCTATCTAAAAAAGGTTGAATACCTGATCACACAATATAACTCAAAGGAGTCTATTACCATATATTTGCAGAATACGAATTACGAAATTAAAGATGCACTACTTTTGAGGTCAAACATTTAGGAAAGGTGATTAGGGAAAGAAACCATTCATATTATGGTTGATATCAGCATTAGCTTTATAGATGTCCCTCATTCATCATCTCTTATTATATTCCATTATCCTCAACTGAGCATTAGCTGCTTCTACGGTTATGCTTGAATCTTATTCTGTCTATGTTCTGGTACGTACTTGAATATTAATGTTCGTCGCCAACTCATAATAAATCCAAATTTGCAAGAGACAATAGACTGGTCCCTTTTTTTTGTTGATTAGTGCCTCCTATTTTTTTATTTTTTTTTGTTGACGAAGAAATCCGCAGCCGCTACTCTCTCGAGTGCGCACAGGGTAAACCCCGGACTGACGCAATAGCCTGCAAACCACGTCAGCCGATTAACCACACTTGGCAAGTCATGTGTGACAGCTCAACCAAGAAGGTTTATGCAGGGGATCGAACTCGTGACCTTGCGGTTCCGCGCTCTACTGCTACACCAACTTGGCTACCCTTGCGGGTAATTAGTGCTGTTGGGTATTGATATTGGTGAATGAGAAATGATTGGAAAGAAAAGTGGGAGTTGTCCCACATCGGTAGTGGAAGAAAAGTGGGAGTTCCCTCTTGCTTTATAAAATAAGCATTTGTCCCACATCGGTAGTGAAAAGAAAAGTTCTTCTACTTATAAGTAGAATTACTCCTTCTTGTCAGTAAAAGGGTTGAGGGGGCAAGGACCCCTCGCGCCGTCGTCGTCGCTCGGCTCCGGCTCCGGCTCGGCTCGGCTCGGCTCGGCTTCGGCTTCGGATGATTGATTGATAATCTTTTTGGACCAAATTTTCTTTAATTTTTAATTATTTAATTAATTATTATTTAATTAAATTAATTAACTTATCCAATCCTACCCGTTAGTGACCACGACCCGCGACCGCCGGATCCGCGTGTCCGACCCGCGACCGGTTTCTTTTCATATTTAAATTTCCCACCGAGTTTTCGGTGGTACGTTCGGAAAGGTTGCAAACCTTCGAAACGATACTTCCATAGCTATAAATTCGTTTGATTCCTCGAATTTTACTTACGAATTTTTCCGAACAATACAAACTTCTCTTTCTTCTTACGCACAAATAAATTCGTGTGATATCCGCCGTTGAGTGGTTCGCCGCTACTGAATTTGGAGTACTACTATTCGGTAAGATAATCGTTCTATCTCGGGGGAGGATATTCCATCAACCTCGAAAGTCGCGTGAGGGGAATAATTTCCTTAAGGACACACTTTGAACTAAGTGGGCTCGATTATATTACGAAAATTTATTATTATTTTTCAACAACGATTCGTTTATTTTCGGTGTTTATTATTTCCGGTTTTTTTTGGAATACGGATTAATAACAATCTTAAGGAAATTATATTTTTAGATTAATCGTATTTTGTTTTGGAGACTAAAACATGCGGTTTTCTACTCCGTGTGAAATTTCATATTCGACTTGAAGACATAAAAACTTCGTTGGAATATTAAAGTTCATACTTGTACAACGATTTGAAGAACATAAAAACTTCATCGTTGTTGTATTACAGTTTGGAGATTAAAACTTGTCTTTGTTTTCTACTCCATATGAATATTAGTATTCGACTCGAAGATATAAAAACTTCGTTGGAATACTAAAGTTTCATAATTATCCGCTATTTGAAGAAATAAAATCTTCATCGTTTAAGTCTGTGATTGAATTGCTATTATGGTTTTATTAACTAAAACAGTTTGTCGATTTGACGGTGACAAACGAATAATGGCAATTGAGGCTGGAACTACCTCTGCGCAATTCCGCACCGGCGGTTACTCCTACAACCGTACTGCATTGTGCCACCTAGGCTGAGAAACATGCGAAGTTCACCGGTGCCAACTTTAAAGGATGGCGACAAAGAATGTTCTTTTGGCTTACCACCCTTGGTATGCAAAAGTTCACCGGTGAGGACACTCCCGTGCTGCCGCCGACATGCACGACAACCAAAAGTTCATGGTTCCGAGGCTTGGAAACGGTGATTTTTGTACAAAGGCTACATTTTGAGTGCCTTAGAAGATGACTTGTACAACGTCTACGGTGCGGTAGAGACCTCAAAGAACTATGGAGTGCACTTGAAAAGAAGTACAAAGCGAAGATGCTTGCTTGAAGAAGTTTGTGGTTGCCAAATTCCTAGACTACAAAATGGTGGATGGAAAAACCGTTGGAACCCAAGTTCAAGAGCTTCAACTTATCTTCCATGACCTTATTCTTTGAAGGTATGGTAGTAAATGAAGCATTCCAAGTGGTACGCAATGATTGAGAAGTTGCCGCCCTCATGGAAAGATTTCAAGAATTATCTTAAGCACAAAAGAAAGGAAATGAAGTTGGAAGATCTTGTGATTCGTCTCAAGATCGAGGAAGATAACAAAACCGCCGAGAAGAGGTACGCGTAAGACTTCACCAATTGAAGGGGCAAACATCGTTGAAGATCTTTGCTCGAAAAAGAACAAGAAAATGAAGAGGCCTTACGGAAAGGAGAAGGATTCCAACAAGAAAAAGTTCAAGGGCAAGCTGCTTTAATTGTGGGAAAGGCGGCCACAAAGCCCCAGATTGTCGTCTCCCGAAAAGAACAAGGAAAAGGACAAGCCAATATGGTGGAAAAGAATGATGATATGGATGATACGTGTGCAATGCTATCGGAGTGCAATTTGGTTGGAAACCCAAAGGAGTGGTGGCTTGATTCGGTGCCACTCGACATGTTTGCGCTACAAAAGAAGCATTTGCAACCTATGCTCCCGGACCCGAAGAGGTCTTGTTTATGGGAAATACGCAAATGACCAAGGTTGAAGGATATGGGAAGATACTTCGAAGATGACTTAGGCAAGGTCCGACTCTCAACAATGTTATGCACGTTCCAACAATTCGGAAGAATTTAGTTTCAGTCGGACTACTCGTCAAAAACGGGTTTAAGTGTGTGTTGGTTAGTGAGAAATTGTAATAAGTAAGAATGATTTGTTCATAGGAAAGGGCTACCTCACCGAGGGCCTTTTCAAACTCAATGTAATGGTTGTTGACGGTATTAATAAAATTCGACTTCGTCTTACTTATTGGAGTCAAATGATTTATGGCATGTTCGTTTAGGACATGTCAACTACAAACCTTGCGAAAATTGATTAATTTAGAAGTATTGCCTAAATTCGAGTGTAATAAATCTAAATGTGAAATCTGTGTTGAATCTAAGTTTGTTAAACATCCATATAAGTCTATTGATAGGAATTCAAATCCTTTAGACTTAATTCACACCGATATATGTGATATGAAGTCAATACCATCTCGCGGTGGGAAAAAGTATTTTATAACTTTTATTGACGATTGCACTCGATATTGTTATGTGTATTTGCTTAATAGTAAGGATGAAGCAATTGATGCATTTAAGCAATACAAAAACGAAGTGGAAAATCAATTGAATAAAAAGATAAAAATGATTAGAAGTGATAGGGGTGGAGAGTACGAATCTCCTTTTGCGGAGATATGTTTAGAATATGGAATTATTCATCAAACTCTTGCCTTACATACCACAATCAAATGGAATTGCGGAAAGGAAAAACCGAACATTAAAGGAAATGATGAATGCCTTACTAATAAGTTCCGATTTACCGCAAAGCTTGTGGGGGGAGGCTATCCTTACAGCTAACCGAATACTCAACAGGGTGCCCCACAACAAAACACAATCTATTCCATATGAACTATGGAAAGGAAGAAAACCCAACTTGAAATATTTCAAAGTGTGGGGGTGTTTAGCAAAGGTCTAAGTTCCTTTGCCCAAAAGGGTAAAAGTCGGATCAAAAACTGTGGATTGTGTTTTTATTGGCTATGCTACAAACAGCAAAGCTTGTCGGTTTTTGGTTCACAAATCGGACAATCTCGAAATTCATGTTAACACGGTAATTGAATCGGATAATCTTTGAATTCTTTGAAAACATTTATCCGTATAAAAGCGAGTGTGAGTCGTCAAGTGAAAGATCTAAACGACCGCGGGAATAACCAAAGGAAAATACACCAAGTAAAGAGGATGCAAGGCGTAGCAAACGTCAAAGGACATCTACTTCATTTGGACCAGATTTTGTGACATTCTTGCTTGAAAATGAGCCTCAAACATTTAAAGCGCGATGTCTTCTTCGATTGACATTTTGGAAAGAGGCGAGTCAATAGTGAGATTGAATCAATTTTGAACAACCATACATGGGAATTGGTTGATCTTCCTCACGAAAATAAACCTTTAGGATCAAAATGGATTTTTAAAAGGAAAATGAAAGTTGATGGCACTATTGACAAATATAAGGCAAGACTTGTGGTCAAAGGTTATAGACAAAAAGAAGGCCTTGATTACTTTGACACATACTCGCCGGTAACAAGAATAACATCTATTCGGGTGTTAGTGGCACCGGCGGCCGTATATGGTCTTGAGATCCATCAAATGGATGTGAAGACTGACTTTCTTAAATGGAGAATTGGAGGAAGAAATTTACATGGAACAACTTTGAGGGTTTTGTGGTTCTGGTAAAGAAAGGAAAGTGTGCAAACTTGTTAAGTCACTTTATGGACTTAAACAAGCACCCAAACAATGGCATGCGAAATTTGACCAAACAATATTGGCAAATGGATTTAAGATTAATGAGTGTGACAAATGTGTTTACATTAAAAATACTCCAAATCATGAAGTCATTGTTTGTTTATATGTTGATGACATGTTGATAATGAGTAGAGATATTACCGATATAAATGCTACGAAGCGTATCTTTGGCTAGCAAATTTGATATGAAGGACTTAGGAGTTCTTGATTTGATCTTAGGTATCGAGAATTCATAAAACTCCACAAGGTCTAGCATTATCGCGATCTCATTATATTGAAAGAGTACTTGACAAGTTTAAGTATTTAAATTTCAATGTTGCAAAGACTCCAATTGATGTAAGTTTTGCACTTCAAAAGAATAAAGGTGAAAGTGACTCACAATTGGACTATGCACGAGTTTTGGGAAGTTTGATGTATATTATGAATTGTACACGACCGGATATAGCATGTGCTATCGGCAAAATTTGAGTCGATTCACGAGTAATCCCAATCAAACTTATTGGATGGCAATGAAACGAGTCTTGGGGTATTTAAAACACACCCAAGACTATGCTTTGCATTATAACAAATATCCCGCCGTGATCGAAGGATATAGTGATGCAAATTGGATCAGGATCATTTGAAGTTAAATCCACGAGTGGTTATGTTTTCACAATTGGGGGTGGGTCGGTGTCTTGGAAATCATCAAAGCGGACATGCATCGCCCGCTCTACAATGGAATGCGAATTTATAGCTTTAGACAAGGCCGGTGAAGAAATTTGAATGGCTCCGGAATTTCTTAGAAGATATTCCATTACGGCCCAAACCTTTGGCTCCTATATGTATACATTGTGGATCAAGCGGCAATAGGTAGGGCGGGGAGTGTAATGTACAACGGAAAATCTCGTCACATACGACGAAGACACAATACCGTTAGACAACTCCTCTCTAGTGGCGTTATCACGATTGACTATGTAAATTCAAGAGATAACGTAGCGGATCCGCTTACAAAAGGCTTATCTAGAGAGGAATTAGTAGATCATCAATGGGAATGGGGTTAAGGCCGAGGACAAGTCATCATGGCGGTAACTCTACTACCTAGCAGACATCGGAGATCCCAAGAGCTAGGTTCAAGGAGATCAAACAAAGTTGTGATTGACGGTTCAACATTGTCAAATAACTCAACCCATTCTCGGATGAAGACAATGTTCAGAAATAAGGATAAAACCTTATGGCTTGTTAATGAGTTAATAAAGCATTAAGGTTTTTTAATGATTATCTAAATACGCGTGTATGACCGGATAATGTGGCTATAGGACCACATGTTTAGAAATCACCTATGTGAGTGTTAAGTGTAAGCCGCTTTAAAGGGGAATGACAGTAAAGGCCCATTCTCTACACACTCATGAAACCAGGAGGTGTTCATGGCTTAAACGAACACAACCGTGAGAACCATAAACGGTTGAGGGCTGATTATGTGACTTATGTTGTCTAGGTATACAACAAAGTTCGACGGTTCAAAGATATCAAATCTACCGATTGATCGAGTATATCCGATATAAGTTCACTACGGAAAGTTCAAAGGGAAACCTACTTATCCAGATGCAGTCAATTCTCGCTTGTATATCACACTTGTCCGCGCATTCTTTTATATTATAGCCATTCCCCATTCATGTGGGGGATTGTTGGGTATTGATATATTGGCGAATGAAAAATGATTGGAAAGAAAAGTGGGAGTTGTCCCACATCGGTAGTGGAAGAAAAGTGGGAGTTCCCTCTTGCTTTATAAAATAAGCATTTGTCCCACATCGGTAGTGGAAAGAAAAGTTCTTCTACTTATAAGTAGAATTACTCCTTCTTGTCGCAGTAAAAGGGTTGAGGGGGCAAGGACCCCTCGCGCCGTCGTCGTCGCTCGCTCGGCTCGGCCGGCCGGCCGGCCGGCCGGCCGGCCGGCCGGCCGGCGGCCGGCCGGCCGGCCGGATTCGGCCGGCCGGCTTCGGATTTGGAGATCTCGATTGATTGATAATCTTTTTGGACCAAATTTTCTTTAATTTTTAATTATTTAATTAATTATTATTTAATTAAATTAATTAACTTATCCAATCCTACCCGTTAGTGACCACGACCGCGACCGGCCGGATCGCGTGTCGACCCGCGACCCGGTTTCTTTTCATATTTAAATTTCCCACCGGTTTTCGGTGGTGTTCGGAAAGGTTGCAAACCTTCGAAACGATACTTCCATAGTTATAAATTCGTTTGATTCCTCAGAATTTTACTTACGAATTTTCTCGAACAATACAAATTTCTTCTTCTTCTGCACAAATAAATTACGTGTGATATCTTTGCCGTTGAGTGGTTCGCCGCTACGAATTTGGAGTACTACTATTCCGGTATGATAATCGTTCTATCCTGGGAGGGGATATTCCATCAACCTCGAGTCTTTGTGAGGGGAATAATTTCCTTAAGGACACACTTTGAACTAAGTGGGCTCGATTATATTCGAAAATTTATTCTTATTTTTCAACACTGATTCTGTTTATTTTCAGTGTTTATTATTTACTGGTTTTTTTGGAATACAGATTAATAACAAGTGACTCCTATGACATGCCTGATAAGGGATCGGAGTTAAAGTTGTGTAACTTTTCACCCACTTAAATGTTAAATACGCTGGAAGACAAAAATACTTCAACCCATGAAACATTCTGCATTCACCCAAGGTTAAGGGAAGGGTCACATGACCTCAACAACGTGTAAATGTAATATAGGCAATTCATCGTAATGAAAGCATTAGTGGTTGATTTCACGGCTCGAACCGATTAACTATATACAACTTTATTGTACTCTAAAGCTTTCCTTCAAGTTATATACACTCACAACCATGAAAAAATTATATAAATTAATTATCTATGAACTTTAATTTGTAATAAGGCTAGTTATCATTTTATCTGGTTACAAATAAACGTTTATCATAAAAATGTACTTACATTTACTTTATATATGATGATCTGATTGCAGAGACCAATTAAAACTTTATGGGTGTGGTATGTAACTGAATTTTACTGACGATGTGAGTTACTGAATTCAAATTTTAGTAATACACATATAATAGCCTTCTTAACATAGTACAAAGTTTTAATGCAAAGTACCAAGTTGAACCCCAATTTATACTATGCATCTGTCCCTATCTAATTGTGTAAGTAGTTGCAAAAGGCTTAAACTCCTTATTAAAATTATATCCACCGCCTTTTTTATTATCTGTATATGCTAGGGACAGGCACGTGCCAATCCATGGACATGATAAACAATTCTACTTTAATTTCGTATGACAATTTCTTACCTTTTTTATGTACAGCTAGCTTTTTTTTTTTTTTTTTTTTTTTTTTTTTTTTTTGATAATCAGGGTTTTTAGAACTGCTTTGCGCACGACTACTTCACTTGGTATTACCCGGACGTCTGGAGGTAATAGCACCGGTCCTTCAACAACTATCACCGGGTAAATCGCGGGATGTGCTCCTCCGGTGGCCGTTTTACGGGAGCGTACAACCGATCAATGAGACAAGGTCAAATTCCCCAACATGCAGAATTTCTTCGTGCTTGCGGAGAATCGAACCCACGCTGTCACATGCCAGAGCGCCTTATAGCGCCCGGGCTTTGCCACTGGACTATGCCCCGGAGGACTACAGCTAGCTTATTGTGCTAGTATTTTATATATCAAAAGAAAGTGGAACATTCTAGACCGTCAAAAGAAGTCCAAAAGAATCATATGAACTAAATTTGATTTTAAATGTCTAGTTTCAACTTCATGAAGTGTTATCCATTATTCTACCATTTATACATATTTTCGATTTAGTTATTAATAAAATATTTTCACAATAATTAATTATACATCTCTTATATTAGTTAGAATTATATTTCTTTTGTAATTAGGATTGATTAGTTATCTAATTTGTAGCAAAGTAAATATTTCCGTAACACTATATATATTGTAAATCATTAATGAATAAAATTAAAGAAGAATATTTTCTACATGATATCATATTATAGGAAAAGATCCTAAACCCTAAACTTTTCTCTCAATATTGTCGCCCTCCCTCTTCCTTGCGCCGCCGGCCTCCCTTCTCCGTCCGACAACCATGTCTGACTCAAAATCCAATTTTCACCCAGCCCTTGTTGTCTCCAACATCAAATCTCATATCTCCATCACTCTTGAGATGGAAAACGTTCATTATGCGACATGGGTGGAACTCTTTAAAATTCATTATCGCTCACACCGGGTTATCCATCACATAATTCAGTCGGAACAAGGCAAGGAGAAGGTGCCGAAGACCGATGATGAAAAGGAATTATGGTCGACCCTTGATGCAACGGTCCTCCAGTGGATCTACGCCACAATCATGAGTGATTTACTACATACTATTCTTGATCCTGATTCCACGACTATGGAAGCTTGGGAACGTTTACGTGACATATTCCAAGACAATAAGAATTGCAAGCCGTCACACTTGGGCAGGAATTTTCCACCACTGATATAGCGATTTTCCCAATGCGTCCGCATACTGTCAACGGCTCAAGGTTCTGTCAGACCAACTCGTGATATAAATATACTACCAACTTGTAAATCTTTTAATATTTGATATAATTTGGTTGGTAAACATGATTGGTAAATATATCTACTAACTTATGGATCTATTTTTACAAAATATAAACTTATGGGTCAATTTTTACATTTAAAATTTTGAAATCATGAGATGAAATTGCATGTCCAAACACTGAAATCGCATGTCCAAACGCCTACTTAAAATGCTTTTCATATCTTAAGATTCAAGATTTACAAGTACGGTAATATTTCGGCAAATCTACTCATAGTGCCCTTTCAATGCCAGAAATTACCATTACTTTTGCTCAAGTGTTTCTAGCATCTGATTCTCAGCTTTGAAAGACAGATAACCGCATAATGAACCTCTAAGAAAAGAGATGCCAGTTTCATCAATACATTTGCTTGTCGACATATTTCATAAGTAATGCACTTGATCTAATCAATTTTCAACAACATCAACCCAACTAGAACTGCATAGTCAATTTTTAACAAGGAAAATGAAAACCATAATTACCATGATACACAAGCAATATTTCTCTTTTCCTTTTTGTTTCTTCTTCGGTATTTCTCACTTTATCTTTATTATAATCTGTTCTTGGGCAGGGATGGGAGCATGATTAATTCACAAGGAAAAGGCTTTGGTCAGCGAAGCTTAGAGAATCATCACATGGGAAAGAGAACAGATTCAAACACCAAGAAATATTCTAAAATTCTCCTTTTTTCTTGTTGAGTTAGCAGAACTCTTGAATCACTAAAATCTGTGTAGGGGGTTGCATCTTCCGTTCTTTTTGGGAAGGGAAAGAGGATTGGGATCGAATTTAAAGTTTAATATTGTTCCCTTCAGGACTAAGTAGGTATTGTTAGAAACTTATGTGGATAGTCGGCATAAAGAAAAGGGCGGAGTAAAAACATTGAGGTAAGATGAGTCACTTTCTTAAATAAGATAATGATAATTGCCTCCCACCAAGTTTTCTAATGGACCTAAGCAACAACATTCTCAAGATAATATGAAGTTCTTACTCTACGATTAGCAGTAACGAACTACCCCAAGTCTCTAATTCTAACGTTTTTTATGCCTAAAGCTTTCCATGCATATACCTTTGCACTTTGCTATCTAATATAGTATCTACTTTATGAAAATTTTACATCTTACATTTTGAAGGAAGATACTCGTTAGTTTCAAAGATTAACGAACCATCCACCTATAGACAAATAATTACTCCATATTTTCCAATTTTGGAGTATACACATACCTGCATTATTGTGGACGTGTCTGTTTAACAGGAATACCACATTGACTTAGTTTATCCACTGCTTAGGCGTACTTCATAATTTATAAACTCTATTTTCATTTCAAGGCAAAACAAACTATGTTACACGGATCCTTCATTTGTCTTAACGAACTTCTGTCGCAAAGGTGTGATAAGGATGTTAATTCTTCAAAATACACTAAAAATTAGTCTAAAAACTTGCGTACCCATTCCAGATACTTCCACACACCCATAAACCTTACCTTTAATGGTTCCATGTAACACAGTCTCGAACTGGTTGTCTCATATATACTTCCTCAATGAGTTATCATTAAAATGTCATTTTAACATCCATTTGGTGCACATGCAACTTATAAATGGATGCTAAAGCTACAAGAACTCTACTTGAAATCATCCTAGCCATTGGTGCATATGTATCAAAAATGATCTAGACTTTATCTTTTGGTCTAAATCCTTTGACTACTAACCCAATTATCTTCTATTCGAAATTTAATCTACTAGAATCCAAGCATTGTTTGACATAACATAATCCAGTCCATCTCATCATTTAATGCCTCTTTCCAGAATATTGAGCGTCTAGAAGTTGCTCCATTGTTTCACCACAACTTTATGGATCTTCTTCCACATTCAGCTTAATGGAGCTTGTACCAATTATCTTTTATTTTTTCTTCAACTAGAATTACTATAAGACAAGAAGGAACCTAGGTACTTTTCCTTCCTTTCCACCCTATATCTTTTCCTAAGTTCCGTAATGATCTCATCACGAAGACATTTATGGGATTTATCATTTGAAAGTTTGTCAATATAAACAATTTCATGTGACAATATTTAATTGCAATTTTTATTAATTTATATGCTTTAAATTTGGTGTATCCTATAAATACACCCTTCGTAGCTCTAGGCAATAACCATATTTAAATGGTTATGAAATTTGAAAAATACCTATCCAGAAGTATGGTGGCATTATTTCAACAAGAGCAAAGCTCTTAACTAGAGAAGCAAGTTCAAAACCAAACATAAAGGCAAAGAGGACAAAACATTACCACATCATCAAGAGCAAGCCTGAGTAGAGCTGACTGCCTCTTCTTATCCCCATCAACGCCATCTACATCAGTTATTCCATTAATAAATTCTTCTTGGGTTATCTTGTGTCTTGACTGGAGAGAGAAGACAGGTTTCGATACTTTCATCACGTCATGGTATCTCTCAGGTGACAGTCCGACTTTCAATTATTTCTTCATCTGTTGGCATCCTCTGAAGCTCAAACAGCAACTCCAATTTGGCCTTCTGGATTTCCACTCTGATCTGAATCAGATAAAGAATATCAACCTTTTTTTGCACTGGCTACTTGACAAATACAAGCAAATGAGTCTCAAAGATTAGACATTTCCTTAAAGAAGAGAAGAATACTCTAATTGGGATCACAAAAGAACTTAAAAAGCTATTTAAATGATTTTCCTTTCCATCCATACAAATTCCTTTAGTCGGCTCACTGACTCAAAATTTTGCTATGTTCTCTCAAAAAAGGTATAGCGCACTGGATTTACATTTCAAGTTATATTAAAGCATAGAGGGAGGCCAGGAAATGATTTTCTTTCACCAAGTGAAAATATTACATAACTAGAGATAGATATTTCTCGTTTCACCAAATGAAGTAATCACTTCGCTTCCGGACAGTGACAGAAGAAAGAAAATGGTTCTTTGCTGGGTGAACACTGAACACTGAAAGAAAAAAAACTGGCAGATATAAGAAAGAGAACGTACATATTCAAGCCCAAATGGGACTTTGGTGAAGCTTGAGGTTGTCATAGAACGTATTATGGCATGCCTTATCCAAAAAAGGCCATATGTTCATAACCTGAACTTCCTATTAGGTTCAAATCGATCAATAGCTGTAATTAGACCCTTGACGCCTGCCTGACAAAGGTCATGGAATCTTGACCCATTGGCAAAATCTTGAAAATATTTGTTCATCACGAACAAAACAAGACGTAGATTGTGCTGCAACCGAACAAGACTGCAAATGTGAGTTATTTATAAAGCTAAAAACTCATGTAATATCTGGATTGCATATGAAAGTTAGAAGATACCAAGAACATGGGGTGGTTCAAGTTACACTAGTATTGGCTTCATTTACCCTCTCAAGGGCATAGATTCAAGATAAATATTTAAAGAATTTCAAGCAAATAAGATACTCAAAAGAAAATTAACAGTGCTTTATAACATGTTATACTACCTTCTACATATTACTGTTTGTGCACAGTACATGTCAAGATTGACCAGTTTCAATGTTATAATAAATTCATGTCGAGGAACTATGAAAAAACGGATCATCAGGTTTGCTTAACTCAGATTATAAAACCAGAAACATGTTTTTTCTGCCTGAGGCATAAAATAAACTTCTAAGGTGCACATCAAGAAGGTCTGACAAGTAAAAAGAGAAAGTACCTTAATCAGCTTATTTCTAGTAGCTCGACCAACTTCTAGGTTTTTCCGTAGTTCAGAGGCATCTATATTTGTTGCCTCGGCTATTTCACTGTCAGTTGGCTCTCGTCCCAAATCAGTTTGCAAGTTCTCTTTAACTTGAAGGATTGCCTAAATTACAACAACTGATTCTCAATCGTAAAGTACAACAATAGCAACAATACTAAAATCTCATGAATAAACAAATGAAATCCACAAACTTCCTTCCGCATTCAATCTTTTTCCGTTAACAGTAAAATATTTGTACCTTCATAGGTTGCATCAACTTGAAGAGCCATGCATGCTCAGTTGATGGAAGCACCAGAGGGATTTTCATTTTCTTCCAGTCTAAGCTCGCTAAGTCAGTAGCACCTGAATATTCTCTGACAAGCTTATCAATTTTTTCATCATCGGTGTCCTCTTTAAGTTTTCCTTTTTGGGATGAAGCAATTATTTCACCTTCTTTATTCTTTAGTAGAGCAATCCTCTGGTCAAGATTCAACCTCTTTGATTTCTTTCTACGACATTATCAGCAATTTCATTCTTAGCTTCCTCATCACCTTCTACAATCCTCTTCCTCGTCCTTGGCCTTCTCTTCACCAAATGATCCTTAGCTTCTGTATTGCGGATAGCAGTTTCCAGACTGCGCTTGTAGATACTTTCAAGTTTGGCAGCAGCTTCACTGTAATCTAATTCTAACGCACTTGGAGAGGCTTCAATTGAAACAGCATGCACTCTCTCAGAACGTTTAGATACTCGTCTTGACCTCTTTTCATTTTCTTTAGACGTTTCAATAGGCAAGGAGATGGATTCCTTAGGTGCAACTAAAGTTGTATTCTTCGTTTTATCTTTCTTAAATGATACAATTACTGGCCTTTTAAGCGGACATAAATAAGCCGAAACCCTTGTGCTCAATCCCAAAGGACTTCGAGAAGCAGAGCATGAAACAGTCACAACTCCCATGCCAAGTTGTGCTATCAAAATTTTACTCAATGAACAGAAGAGCTTCTCACAAACTATTCCCCTGTCAAATCCAATATACATGCTGTCGCGCCCGATTTTCGACCCGCTCGCAGGTCAAAACGCTGCGCGGACTTATTCGGGTGATTCCTGGGTAAAGAATTGAGGAGTCGCCACCTAATTATTTTTTATGGTGAATTAGGACACCTAAATATTTAAACTAAATGCTGCAACGTAACTCCAATTTTAAGGTCTGCGAAACTAGCGAGATTCTAAGTAAGGGTTCTTTATTATCCTAAAGGGAAGGGGTTAGGCATCCTTTAAGATCCGCTAACTTGCGGTTATCCGGTCAAACTCAGGTTAAATATTATACTAAGGAAAAATGCATGTTTAAAGTATGAAGTTAAAAAAATGTTTGCAAATAATTAATGAAAGAGATGCATTTTGTACATGTATGAATTTGTGACAATGAATAAGGAGAAAAGCACTTCATTTGTAATGCCAAAGGAGTAATTTTTTTAAAATCATTTTTTGACGTAACTTCAGATCCGTATCCAAAAACGGTGAGCGTTTTGGTCATGGAGGGCTCAGACTTAAAATTTTAAAAAGAACATTCCAATCACGTCGTGGCTGCAAACATATGACTAAGTGGTTATTTTGATTGCCTCGCCTACTAAACGTGTTGGTCTCTCGGATGAAAAGAAAAGATCACTATAATCACATCGTGGCTGCGAATATATAATTTATTGATTATTTTATTCACCTCGCCTACTAAACATGTTGATCTCGGATGAAATAAAAGGTTTAAGTCTCATCACTACCCAGAAGTTATTTTTATTTAGAAAATGCATATTTGGCAATTGAATAAAAGAAGCAATTTTTATGACAAAAAACCTTTCAAGGTTGCAAATCGGATAGAATGCAAACCTTATTTTTAAAGAAAGTGAATAATAGATTGCCAAATTATTTTTTGAAAGATATTAAAGCATGCATAACAAACCTAAAAAATATAGCAAAGTAACTAGAGGCTAAGTGTGGAACTTACGAGACAACCCTAAACAAATAAAGCTAGCGATGGTTTACAATTCAAACGAGCCTAAGAAATTAACTAACGGCAGTTAGATTATCCTATTCATTCATCTATTCGCGACCTAATTATTCTAAATATCCTAACAATCACACAAGCATTAAAATAATTATTACATGCCCAAGAATAGAAATAACAAAATTAAAGAATAATAATAAAAGAGGAAACTGGGGGAGGATGATGATGTCATCCCGCCCTATTTGTGTAGAAATTCCGAGGCCGGAGAATGCAATGAACATAGATGTGGTTCTTCATTTCGGACGAAGTCATGATGAGTCTCATAACGAGACTCTTCGTTACTCCCGATGCATTTCATGTAAAGAAAAGAAAAGAAAAGGATTAGTAGACGGAACGAAAATATAAACACATGAATATTCCTAATATATATATACACGAAATATACAACATTAAATGTACATAGGAATGAGTATTCATGGCCTTATATTCTACATATCCGACATTATTTTTTCAGATTTTGGCATATCAAAGTAGCCGAAGAAAGAATATATGTTAACACAACCAGTTCTAAATTTAAACAAGAATAAAAGAGGCAAGAAAGACCAATGTATAAATTATGTATACATACATAATAAATTCCGTTGGACTAATCTTAATTCTTAAAAAAACATGACATTCCTAAACTTAAACCAAACGCACATACTATTACATTAAACGTGGATAACATACTCCTTTTAAAATTGCACATATTAATCTAGAATATAACATGTAAATATCGTCATTTTAATCAATTAAAGTAAGCTCATTTTTTCATTTATTAGGCAGCCACCAAACTAACAACTTACACAACATACAATAATTTGAATACAATAATTTGAATATCAACAATCCGTTAGGTGTCCTAAGAGTATTTAATCAAGCCATAGCTCTTCCAAATACATATTAATCCGTATTGCATTTAATAATGAACCCAAGATACCTTACAAAAGCTAATGACAATAATTAGTTAACCAAAACATCGAGGCAATATCATCTATCACGTATCAACTCCAAATCAGAAATATCCCAACGACATAAATACAATTATATAAGCAAAATCATCTCATTATCATATTAATTAATCAAGACTACATTACTTAGCAAAATATCATACTAAATCAAGCATAAACAACACAATCAAATAAGCTTAAAGAAATATAGAAGAATTGGAATGAGTCTAACCTTTTTCGGGTAGCGAACCGAGGCGTGTTTTGAATCGTCGAATCCGCTAGGAAATGTTAGAATTCTGATTTGTTGTAGGTTTTTTGAATCCTGATTTTTTCTGGAAATAGGACTCTGTTTTCTGATTTTCGGATGTTTGACCCGACCCGGCAGTGACCCGACCCGACTTGGATCGAAAAACAGTGAAAATAGCTAAAAAATCCAGATTCTTCAACACACAAAAAAACAATAATTTCGACCTATATTTCGGAATTTTAAGTTGAAGAACACATGCAAGAACAAAGAAATGTTCCTATAATTTCGGATCTTTTTAGTGAAGAGCAATACTAACAAAATCGAAAGGAAACCGAGACTTAAATCTAATTTCCAACCCGAAAAATCGAATTAGAAAAACTCCTAAAAAGAAACCATTTTTTTATCCCAAAATCGAACCCCCTTTTTGTGTTCTTGGGACCCGAAAAAGAAACTCAAAAATCCTCCCCAAAACCTCCAAAAAAGCTCCGAAAAAACCTCCCTCATTTGTGTGAACCAAAGGGGGTTTTTATAGGTGTCAAACCCCAACGTTCAACCCCCCTCATACCCCCCTAAAAACGAATTCAAATTTTAAAATAAAGGGGGACAAAATCTGATTTTTGGGGCGTGTTGGTGAGGTGATGGGTTTGGCGGTGTCAGGGTAGGGTGCGGCGACGTGAGGGGGCAGGGGTGTAGGGGTGTAGGGTTTTTTTTTTTTTATTTTTGGGGTTATGTTTGGTTTGGGGGAAATAAAAGGGTTGTGGTGATGGGTCGGTTTTAGGGGTTGGGCCAGCCGAGTGGGCTTGGGTTGGATGATTTGTTTTGGGTGAGGGGAACAAATGGGGGAGTTGGTTAAAATAAAAGAAGGGGGAGTTTGGGCTGTTGCGGGTTGGGTTTTGAGAGAGATGGTGGCCGGTTGGGCCTGGGCTGACGATGGGGAATTAAAAAAAAGGAGTTGGGCTTTTGGGATTTGGTTGGGGGAATTTGTATTGGGTTGGGAAAACAAAAATGGGTTAGAAATTGTTTTGGGTTTAAAGGGGTATTGGGCTGGTGGTTTTTTTTTGTTTTGTGGGTTATGTTTTGGTTAGGGAAATGGTATGGGCTTCGGTTGGGTATTGGGGAATTGGGGGGAAATAAAGGGGAAGGAAATAAGGGGAATGGGCTTGGACGAAAAAAATGGGTTTTGGGTGAATATTGTTTGGGTAGAAATGAGTGGGTTATGGGTTAAAACTATAAAAAGGGGTTTAATATTAAAAATATTTTTTTTTTGTAAAAGATGTGAATTATTTAAAATAACATAACGATGTGATAATAATAAAAATATAATATTTGCGAAATGTTTAATGCTTAAATAAAAAATGGAAATGCGATGCAATTTTGCGAGAATAAAATATCATAGAATTTTCGGATAAAACTTATGATTGTGATAAAAATGCAAATGATTGTAAAAATGCAAATAATAATAATAATAAGAGAATAATAATAAGAGAATAATAATGTATATATATATGCATGTATGTATATAGATTAAAATTGTTTTGAGGTGTAAAAGTATTTAAAATTGCAAATAAATTGGAAAAGACGGGACAAAATTGGGTGTCAACACATGCATTATGATATGTAAAATTAACTTAATCTCAACTGGAAGACAAATGATTGAGGAAATTCTCAAGGACATGAACTATTTTCTTATTTTTCTATTGTTTCCTAAAGAAGCTTCCGTACAAAGAATCAACAAATTAAAGTCCATTATTAGAGAATTCCGCAGCTATTTGCAAGCAAATTCCAGTTCTGAGATTCTGTTAACTAAATAAAAGGACTGCACCAAGCTCCCGCTATGTATGGGGTCATGGAAAGGCCGAACCACAAGGGTCTATTGTGCGCAGACTTACCCTGCATTTTTGCAAGAGATTATTTTCATAGCTCGAAAAAGTGACCTCCTAGTCACATAGGAACAACTTTACTAGTTACACAAGGCTCTCCTTATTCTATTTCGAGAGTCACGCTACTTTTCAATCACAATCATACTATTTCCTCAAATAATTTCCTTTCCTCATTTTCTACAACACCGAAAATTCAGAGTTGTCTTTCCTAATAAATTAGCAAGCTCGGTGCACTAGGACATTGCCGATGCACCAGTTCAATCAAATCGGAAAACTAATTATAACTCACCCAAAATACAACGACGCCGGAAGGAAGTAAATCAAAACTATTTACACTCAACAAACTTATGCAGTTGTAGTAAACATAAATCGGAAAACAATGTATCGCACCTGAAACGTAGCGCAGTCGAAATTACAACTCTCACAAGTAGTTGATCCCGGCCGTCGATGAAGATTCCGGTAGCGGAACTATCGGAGTGAAACTTTTTTCTTTTTCCTTTTTTTTTCTGAAAATAATGATGAAGTGGAAACTTGAGAGGCTCAAAATGGAAGTGTGGTAATTAATAAGAAAATATTTTTTCAAATAACAATATATACCCTCTCGAATTCACAAGCTCTTTTCTCCAACTATCCAACGGCTAGGATTTCTAGTTTAGAAGATCTACGGTGAAAAGTTTTTGTCTACGTGGATAGAATAAGGGAAATGGGTGACGTGGACAGAATAATACGAGTGAAAGAACATACGTGGCAAGTTGAGAGTGGAAGCAGAGATATTTTTAAGGAGTATAAACTGACACGAGGTGTGATTTTTTATATGTTTATAAAAAGCAAGTGGGCCTTACTGATGATGAAGAGGTGTGGAGAATCTTACGTTGCTTATTATTTTGTAAGGTGGCCAGTGGGCCGGGCTCGGGTCTGGCGGGGTCGGGACGAGCCAGGGGGTCGGGTCTAGCGGGGCCTAGCGGGGTCGGGTCTGGCGGGACTGCTCCGCCTCCCAAAGATCCGATCCCGATCCCGATCCCGTCGGTATCGGACGGAGTCGGGCTCGGGCTCGGCTCGGGGGTACGGTCGGGTTTTCCTTTTTTTTAAAAAAAAAAAAAATAACATATGTATAAAAAAAAGTCAATAAATAAAACAAGATAGTGTAATAAAAACATCTCAATGCTGTTTTTGTGCCTCTTATATTATTTAATAGACATATGATTTTTTTGTAATACAAATACAATTGTCTAAAATCTAAATTGCAACTTTGTGGTGTTGTCCAAAAGTTGCAAATTACATAATAAAATTGCAATTAAAAAAATTACATTCTCAAAAAAACATGTTCTAATTGCTTGATGATTTCGGTAGGGTGCTAGTTCTTCGGTTGGAATTGGTATTTGTTGGTCAAATTGATCCACTTTCTCCAAAATTGTTTATTCATTGATTTTTCTCACCCCTCTTTTTCACCCCTAGAATGCTCTTTGTGCATTAAGAGAAAACACCCAAAACTCTCTCAATAACAATGGCGTTTTAGCTAAGATTTCGTTTGTAGTTTTCATCATCTTCTTCGTTGATCTGGTTGTGTTCACGTCGTTCCTAAAATGCATATGAGTTCATATCTAACTCTTGAGTTTCTTTTTAATATCATATGCTTTTGTTCTATTTCGTGCGATACCATCTTCAATTTGTATTACTTTTTGATTTGAAATGTAAATCTATTTTAAAAATTTCGTATTGTGAAGATGAAATTTAGGGATTTACTAGTATAATAAAGCTTTTCTTTTGTATTGAACACGGAAATAAGTTTAATTAAGATATTTTCAAATTTATTTTGAAATCAACACGTTCAATTAATTGAGTGTTAAATTTGGCTTGCAATTTTAGGTTTTTGTTACGTAATTAGCTTTTCTACGATGAATAAGTTTTCTAAAACTTCTTATAAGGGTACTAAAAACTCCGAGTGCTAAAAAACTACCTTTGGATGAAATTATTTTAGAACTCTTTTTGATTCTCATAAGCTAAAAAATGTTGATTAATCTGTGTTTTTTATTTACGTAGTGCTCGGGAACCTACCCGGAGGGTCCGGTAGGTTCCGGGTAATGATTGCTACGGGTAGGTTCCGGGTAGTAAAAGGAACCGATCTTTTACCGGGGTCGGGTAGTTAAAAAATGTTAGGGTACCGGACCCGCTCACCCCTAGTTCTAATTGCTTGATGTGGTTCTTCGGTTGGAAATTTGTTGGTCAAATTGAACGTCGCTTCCACATAAGATTTCGTTGTAGCCTTCGTTGATCTCCGGTTGACCGCACCTTCTCCATCCGCTCGTATCCAATCTCTCGAATAATACGCAATTCCCAAGTCGGCCAAAGTGTCTGTGGTCTCTATTTGATATCCCCAGAAAAAGCGCTTTCGACGCCAGTTGATGATGCTTGAATGTTCAAATCATCTCGAGCCATCAATGAAAGTGTCGGAAAGGTCTTCTCATTCCCCTCCAAAGTATTTCAGCAAGTCTTCTTGTCCATCTTCATTGATAACTTCTTGATACGGTACAGAACCCCGCAAAACAAAAATATCCAACTCGCTAATTTGGTTAGTAGTAGAGGTACGGCCGCACATTCTATTTACGAGGCTTTCAATACTAGCCGCATAAACAAAGATGTCTTTTGTGAGGTTGTGTTGAAGATGAAGAAGATGGTATGGAAGCCGGTAAGTTACTAGCATTTTCTTGTTGATAAAATCTATATATATTTTTGCATTGGTGTTCTACGCTAGACACCGCTTCTTCTTTAGTTTGTTCAATAGGTGGTGAGTGATTTAGATTTTTGGGACTTGGAGGTGGTAGTACTTCTATACAATCGTAAATAGTTTCAATTAGTGATTTAGTACTGTCTATTTTAATTGTAGGATTTAATACAGAACCAATAATATAAATAGAGGGAATAGGAATAAAATATTTTTAAATTTTGACAAACATTTTTTAATAGCTGCCTTATAAGCTGGTTTTTTCATATATTCACTAAGTAATAAAAATATTAGAGTTATATAAAATAACATAGTTGAAATAGTAGGATAATATATACCGGAAAATTCTTTTGTTGCTTGAAAAAATTCTCTAAAAATACAATAAGTTCGGAAATTTTTTACCCAATCACTATCTAAAATCATATCAGCTGACTTTTTATTATGAGAGCTAAAAAATAAAGTTATAGGTAATTTATAGTCATAAGCAACAAGTAGTTGCTCGTATAAAGAATTCCACCTAGTGGATACTTCTTGTGGAATTCTTCTATAAGGTAGTCCACAATCGTGACAAGTTTTTTTATATTCTTTTCTACGTTGTACTTTATTACTTTTAAAAATAAAGGTTATAGCAAATTGTATTTTACTAAGAATGTCTTCAAAAAGTGATAGACCATCATTTACAATTAAGTTATATATATGGCAAGCGCATTTTATATGAAAATGGTCTGGAAAAGATGGAGTTAAACTATTTTTTAACATTGTAATTGCGTAATTGTTATTAGAAGCGTTATCTAATGTAATAGTCATAATTTTATCGGTAATTCCGTAATAATCGCACACTTGATAAATATTTTTCGCAATAAAAGTACAAAGTGTGCCTATCATCTATATATCTATACGCTAAAATACGTTTTTGCATAGACCATTTATAATCTATCCAATGACAAGTTACAAGTTAAATAATCATGGTCGTTAGTACTACGACCTATATCGACGTGATAGATACTTTGCCATTAAAATGATATAATGAAAAACGTAAATATTGTTGATATTCATGCGCGAATTTAAATACATATCTCTTAACAGTTGATCTAGGAAAATCGTTAAAAGCAGGATTATATATATCTCTAATGTAATGAATAAAACCGGGAGATGAAGGAAATGAAAAAGGCAAACCCTCCACAGCAACTAATTTTGATATTGCTTCCCTATCTCTATGTTTATTGTATTTAGAGCCTACAATTCCCCCCGTCATAGGGTTAATTTGACCCTGTACTTGGTCCGGGACAGTATCAGTATGTGAACCTTGTCCCGATGGAGCGGACGTTTGCGCACCCGGTTTTGAAGCCTGGTATTGGGCATACCTAGCTGGATGAGCACTTACTACGTGTCTAATTAAACCCCCGTCCCACCATGACCTTTTCCAGTTTTAAATTTTAAAACATTTTTACAAATTTTACATATGGCTACTTGATTCTCTACGTCCCTATCAAAAAATGTCCATGCATATGATTTTAATGGTCGTTTTGCTGGACCTCGTCTCATACTAGGGGGAATATGAGGTATTTCAGTTGAAGGTGCACTAGTGGGTGTGTTGTCATCAACATTAGTGGGTATATCATCTAGATCATCGTCTAAATTAAAGTCTTCTTGAGTTCCAGAAAATAGCTCCTGGTCTAAATCTAATGGTATTGTAGGAAAATGTTGAGTATCAACAAAATCATCATGTGTAGGAATAAGATGACTAGAAGAAGTACCCTTGCCATGGTTGCCCCTACTAGAAGAAACACCCTTACCCTTACCCTTACCCTTAAACATACCTTTTAATCATTCCATTTTAATTATGATAATAAATAATTAAAGACAATAAAATTAAGTGAGCTAAATAAAAATATAAAATAAACAGACAATAATAATTTAATGAAGGAACGAATGTACCAAACGCCGACGTAACGTCGACTTGTAATCGAGAGGTTGAAAATTGAAACTTTGCTCGATGGAAGATCCTCAAGCTAGTTGCCAACTTCACTCCCAATTCCCAAATGAATTAATAAAATTGAATATTTAGCAAACAATGTAGACTTGTAGAGAGAGATATTGAGAAATTAAAGAGATTGTAGGAAGATTTGTGAGAAAGATGAAGAGAAAATGAGTTATTTATAGTTGAAAAATTGGGTTAAAGTGTAAATATAATAACTTATGGGTTAAAAATAAATATTAAGGGGTAGGGGGTTGGGGGTGGGGGGGGGGGGCTAAAATGGTCGTTGGCCAACGGCCATAATCTAAAATGGTCGTTGGTGCAACGGCCATTTTTGCAAAGGGAGGAAAAGGCGGGGTCGGGGTCGGGACGGGCTCGGGCGGGGTCGGGTCGGGCGGGCACTCGGGGCGGGCTCGGGTCTGGCGGGACGAGACATCGTCCCGTCCCAAGTTCGAGTCCCGCCCCCATTATTTTTTTTTAAGCGGGGTCGTGGCGGGACCGGGGTCGGGCCGTCCCGACCCACTGGCCAGCCCTATTATTTTGTGCCATTTGAATTATACATTTTCCAGTTTAATTACATGCCTGGTGAATCTTGTATAATTAGAGTATTATTTGAATCTTAAAAAGTCTAAGCAAATCATACATATTTATTAGTGAATATTCTTCCTATATTATATAATTATGATATATGTATATTTAAGGTAACTTAGGATTCTAATTGTATTAGGAATTAATCTTTGTAAGGTAAGTTAGGATTCGTACCATATTAAGAATCAACATTGTACAACTATATATATTGTGAATAATGAAAGAAATCCCTAAAGGAAATTATTCTATCTTTTATGGTATCGAGAGCCTAAAACCTAAAGCCTACTCTTCTCCCTTCTCCTCTTCTTTCTCGGCCAAAACAAAGATTTTTTTCTTGTTTTTTTTTCCCTCGATCGGAAACAACTCTCTCAGCCAAAATCAGATTCTTATTTTCTTTTTTTTTCTTTCCCTCGACCGAAAACAGCAGCCACCATGTCGTCCCCCACAAATTACGGTTCCTCCAATAACACTTTTGACAACCCCTCTCAACGTTCATCGTCTTCTTTTCACCCGGCGTTCGCCTTTACAAATATCAAGAATTTTATCCCTATAATTCTTGACCAAGAAGACTATCAATATTCCATGTGGACAGAACTATTCTATATTCATGCACGTGCATACAACGTGCTCGACCATATTGATGACTCCGTTCCTCGTCCCACCGATATTGCCGAATCAACATGGCGTCGCCTTGACGCCATCGTCAAACAGTGGATATACGACACCATCTCAAAAGACTTATTGTGTACTATCATGAAAACAGGTGCCACGGCACGTGACATTTGGGTACAGTTGGAAGAAATATTTCAGGACAACAAAAATACTCGGGTTGTGTATTTGGAGGAGCAATTCAACAATACGCGCCTCGAGAATTTCTACAACATGTCCGAATATTGCAAACAACTAAAACTCATAGCCGACCAACTTTCCAACGTCGGGACATCTATTTTCAAAACCAAGATGGTACTCCAATTAGTTGCGGGTTTACCGAAAGGTGAATACGATACTCTAGCAACAATGATTCAACAGGCCGACCCACTACCACGCTTCACCAAGGCACGGTCACAATTATTGTTGGAAGAAACCCGACATGCCAAACAGGAGGAACATAATCAAAAGGCATTAGCCGTTGACGGGATGGCACCACCGGCAACCAATACCACCAAGCCACCGCCGCATGTTCACCAACAGCAGCAGGCCAGTAACGGAGGTCGTGGCGGCAGATGTCGCAACAACAAAGGCAAGGGCCGCGGAAAAGGCCAACTCAACTAGTGGGCTGGACAACAGCCATGCCAAAACACTGGACAACAAAACTGGAACCAGCAGCAGCAGTGGTCCAACCAGCAGCAGCAGTGGCCCAACCCGGCAGAACCGGGCCTCGCTGCGCATGCCCGTACCCGACCGCAGGGGGCCCTGTTCCAGCGGCCTTGGTCGACTGGCCTCTTGGACCCTGCCCTAGCCACCAGGCAGGCCCACCAGCAGACGAAGAAGCCCACTTGGTTGCGGTCCGAGCAGCGCAAAGAAGCCCACCTGGTTGCGGTCCGGCGACAGCACAGCCGGCCGGCCGACGGCGATTTGGGCCGGGCCTACACCACTATGAACCTTCAACAGTACCGACGACAATTGGTACATGGACACCGGAGCCACATCTCACCTCACCCGGTCGTCAGGTAACCTATCTCAACTACGTCGGTTAAAGTGTCCTCAATTTATTACTATCGACAATGGTCATCGCATTCCAATTGAAGGTTACGGTAACACACACACCAAACATCCACACCCACCTTTCTCCCTAAACCACGTCCTATACACACTAACATCATTAAAAACTTAATCTCTGTTAGAAAATTCACTAGCAATAATTATGTGTCTGTCGAAATTGACCCTTTTGGTTTTTCCGTAAAAGAACTCAATACGGGGAAAATTCTTACACGCTGCAATAGTGTGGGAGATCTCTACCCATTCACTTAATCTTCCATTGTCAGACCGCAAGCACCTCTATCCCTTGTGGCAATCTCTCCCTCAACTTGGCACAACAGACTCGGACACCCCGGAGACCCGGCTTTTACCTTTCTTAGGACTTCTAAGCGTATTCAATGTAATAATGGGAAAATTGCCAACACTGTCATTCTTGTCCACTAGGCAAACATACTCGCCTTCCATTTATGTCATCAAACAATGTTACTTTTTCTCCATTTGATATTGTTCATGCTGATTTGTGGACATCTCGATTGTTAGCTCTTTGGGTCATAAATTCTATCTAGTATTCTTGGATGATTTTCACATTTTGTATGGATTTACCCATTGAAATTCAAATATGAAGTTTTTGCAAAATTCCTCGAGTTTCAAAAATTCATTAAAACACAATTTGAAAAATCTATCAAATCATTCCAATGTGATAATGGACGTGAATTTAATAACTCAGCATTTCATAATTTATGTTCTAAACAAGGCATGGTTTTCCATTTTTCTTGTCCCTATACTTCTTTACAAAATGGAAAGGCTGAACGAATTATACGTACCATCAATAACATGGTTCGCACACTTCTGTTTCATGTCTGTCTACCACCGCCTTTCTGGGTCTATGCTGTCAAAATGGTAGAATCCCTTCTTAATATTTTACTAACTAGCACACTTCAAAACAAGACCCCTACCGAAATCTTATACCGTAGGCTACCATCATATGATCACCTACGTATTTTTGGATGCTTATGCTACCCAACATGGCTTTCACTACACCTCACAAACTTGCCCCTCGCACTCTCCCATGTGTCTTTCTTGGTCTATCTCCTAATCATCGAGAATACTTGTGCTATGACATTGCTACTCGTAAAATCATCGTCTCCCGTCACATCACCTTTTGACGAGACAACCTTTCCTTTTCCCAATCTCCAAAAATTTCAGACCACCGATTACTTCTTTCTCGATGAACCAAGTATGTCACCGGTCATCCAAAATCTATACCAATAACAGCCCACTGTTTCGACAGACCATGTCCTGTCCCCGCCACTGTCCAACACCTCACCAACACCCTCACTGCCTCCTGTCGTGTCTCCTGCAACCACAGCATCACTACTTCCAATAGCCGTAAACCTGCAGCCACCTAGTCCGACAGCACTATTGCCTATCAGCCCTGAAACAGTGACCATGCAGTCTCCAAATCCGATAGCACTGCTGCCTCCCAATCCCGACACAACAACCCTGCAACCCCCCAGTCCAGACCCCCACTACTACCCTCTCACCGCATGGAGACTCGTGCACAACACGAGATCTTCAAACCCAAGGTTCACTTCAACCTCTCCACACAAACATTATCACCCATTCCAAAAAAATCCAAAACTAGCAAAACTTGATCCTAATTGGAATGCGGCCATGTGCGATGAGTTTAACGCTTTAACCAAGCAGAACACTTGGGATTTGGTACCTAGACCAGATGGTGTGAATGTTATCCTGTGTATGTTGCTATTTCGTCACAAGTTCTGAGACAGTGGTGACTTAGAGAGGTATAATGCAAGACTGGTTGCCAATGGCACTAATCAGCAGGAGGGTATTGATTGTGGTGAGAGATTCAGTCCGGTTGTTAAACCGTCAACTATTCAGACAGTTCTCGTATTGCTATGGGCATGCATTGGCCGATTTATCAGCTAGATATCAAGAATGCATTTCTTCATGAGGATTTGAAAGAAAATGTGTACATGCATCAACCCTCTGGCTTTGTTCATTCGACAGTTCCGCAATTTGTATGTCGTCTCAGAAAATCATTGTATGGATTGAAATGATCGTTTTGCCAGGTATCTTCTGCAGATTGGTTTTCTATGTAGCAGGTGTGATAACTCTCTCTTCACTTTTCACCGAGGTAGCAGCACTGCATATTTGCTACTATATGTCGATGACATTGTTCTTACTGCATCGTCTGACGGTTTGAAGAATGAAATCATTGCTCTACTCAAAACTGAATTTGTTATATAGTAGACTTTGGATTACATCTATACCCCTCTGCCCCAACCAAGTTGCTAGCCTACACGGATGCAGATTGGGCAGGATGCCCCGACACTCGTCGCTCCACCTCAGGGTACTGTGTATTTCGTGGAGATAATCTTATCTCATGGTTCGCCAAGCGGCAGGCCACGATATCCCGTTCGAGTGCTGAAGCAGAATATCGCGAAGTTGCTAATGTCGTCATTGAGATCTGTTGGCTTCGAAACCTTCTTTTGGAGCTCTAGTGTCCATTACGCAAGGCGTCTATAGTTTATTGTGACAACATATCTGCTATATATATGTCTCATAATCCAGTCCAACATCAGCGGACTAAGCATATTGAGATGGATATCCACTTTGTGCGAGAGAAAGTTGCCCGTAGTCAGGTCAAAATTTTACACGTGCCTTCCTCTTATCAGTATGCAAACATTTTCACAAAGGGACTACCGCGACAGCTCTTCACCGACTTCCGATCCAGCCTTAGCATTCGGCCTCCTCCCGCTCCGTCTGAGGGAGAGTATTAGCGAATTATTCTCCGTATATTTTGTAATTATGATAGATGTATATTTAAAGTAACTTAGGATTCTAATTGTATTAGGAATCAACCTTTGTAAGGTAAGTTAGGATTCGTACCATATTATGAATCAACCTTGTACAACTATATATATTGTGAATAATGAAAGAATTCCCTAACGGAAATTATTCAATCTTCAATACCACGGGAAAAAAATGTAATGTACAATTATGCATTCCAGAAAGTTCTTTCATTGTGTCTTACTCCATTCGTTGAATAGTAGACAAAAGAAAGACGATGTTCATGATAGTTGGAACGATAATTTTCTATTTTTCTTGCAAATCATTTTATCATACAAAAATGAACATTTGGAAACTAAATTAAAAAAATTACTCATTATATTCGGTTTTATAGGAAAGTGTTATTGTTTGTAGCGTCAAATAATTCTTTTAATTATAATTTTCTCAATTTTTTTAAGTATATTAAATTATTAATTGTGTTGACTTTTAGTATTTTTTTATGTAATTTTTAATATATGTAAATTTTATTTTTAAATAATTAAATAATCTATACCCAAATTTATAATTAAAATTAAGTACCTTGATCTTTGTATTCAGAAGCTCTTCACATAAATTGGGACTAAGGTAATATAACGCATGCACAATTTTGCAGTTGACGACATTAATTTGCAACAAAAAAAAATGATATTGTTCAATTCGGCATAGGTAAGCTCTCTTCATGTCTTGTTCTCATGCTCCTAGTCAAGTTCCTTTCTGCTAAGCTTAATATATACCCCTCATATTAGAATTATTTTACATCATCAAGTTATTCAAAAGTTAATTTTCGTAATTATTTATATCAAATATAACTAAATAATCCTGAAATAAAAAGAGAATCTATTATAATCAGTAAAGTTATGCTGCTATGATAGTGCTTGAAATTTTTACCTAGTTAAATGAAATTCTTTTTTAATTCCATTCTTTTCTTCTCCGTATTACTTACTTATATTTGACACACTAGTCACAGAATCCCGTTTTGAGCTCGGGCCAAGGTCAAGGTATAAAAGATTTATTTTTTATTTAAGTGGAATATAAGACAAATGTTTTTCTCTAACGTCTTTCTGCATATCTAAATAATGGACTTAAAAACTTTGGAGAGCAGACACAACAGTTAACAAGCTAAGGAGTAAGTCTGAAGCAAATCTTATGGCTTAATGGACAGAATTGAAACAATGTCCAGATTGATAGAATATTATGACGAGAAAAAATGATTGTACAAACTGGTTAACTAAAGTCTGGTTCTGATACCATGTTGAAGCATGTGTGACCATCTCATCTATAAATTTAAGTTTAAAATTTTAATTTACTCAAACTCAACTTGTATCAGAGTCAAACTCCAAAGATCCCTTTTCCACAACTATTTTCTCATTATGTTCCGTCACTTTGACTTCATTTTTATACTTGCTAGCTCTGATGTCACGTGAAAGAATTTTAGCATTCAAACGAAAACTTTAAGACAATTGATGTAGTGACCCACAACTTTACAAACCCATTGTATTTCTCTAACACGTGAAAATTTTGGGCATCCAACAAAAACATTAACGTAATTGGTAGATTGATCCATCACATTATAAATCTCTTTGAAAACTCTTACTCAATAGATGACGGATAAGTGTATTTCTCTAACACATTTTTACATGTGCAATCTATTCATAAGTTAATTTTGTCTTTACTATTTTTATTTTTAAAAAAAAATTAAGAGAAAGTTTACGCTAATAAGCTAAAGAATGAGCTCATAGCTAAGAGGGCAGCAAACTCAACACGCTAAGGAGTAGTTCTAAGATTTTTTTTGTGATTTAATGGATAAATTGAGAGCAAAAAGATAGAATATGTCGAAAAAAGTGGTTGTGCAAATTCACTTATCAAAATTTGACTCTGATACCATGTTAAATTGTGTGATTATCTAATTTAAAAGCTTAATTTTTTTTTTATTCAAACTCAATTTTGTATTAAGGACACATTTTGATCAGTGTCGATTGTTGGGTATAGTTGATAAATCCCAAACTTTAGACCCTCAACTTTTGAGGTCCTTCCTCTAAATTTGACTTAATAAAACTGATCTCCCTCGTGGTTTACGATATTATGCTAGCATCCCTTATTTTGATTTCTTTGTAACAATTCTTTAGCTTATTAATTATAAATGTAAAATATTATTATTTGACTAATTTGTTCTTATTTATTACTCTTTTGTCTAATTAAATTTATAAACATCTTTCTGAAAGAATTCTTTCAAATTAGATAATCACAGAATGTTGAGAGGAATGAGGATAGATTCATATATGCTCACTCCTTATTTTTGTTGCAAAAAAAAATAAAAATGCACTGTTTTTTAAGCAACAAGTGATAATTCTTTAAATTATTCTAAAAATTAATACTAAATTATAAATCTTCAAGAACGTAAATCCCAAATAATCTAAAGAGCAAAGCTTAAACAAGAAAATTGAAACTTTCAATTTATGAGAACCCAGAAACATATAAAAAAAAAAAACCGTAACTGAATACTTTTTAATTGAGAAAACCAAAACAGAAGTAATGCCTAGCGTAGGAGTGTTAAAGACGTAAAACTAACCCTACATTGTTATGTTGTTTTCAATCATTCTCGAGCAAATGAATTTAGGTCTATTATTTAAAGAAATTAAAAAAAAAAGATGTTTATAAATCTAATAAAAAGAGTATATTAATAAGGATAAATTAATCAAACTATTATTTGTTTATATTAATAAAATAGGTTAAAAGTATTGTTACAAATAAATTAAAATAAGAGAGTCAATTGTAATATTGTAAACCACGGGGAGGTAAGTATTATTAAACCAAATCTGGAGGGAGGTCAATGTTATACGTATGTGATTGAAGTTGCAATTTTTGCATTAGAATTTACAAATTTTGCCTGAAGTTTGACATAGTATTTGTACAAGCAAACTTTAAATGTTTTTGTCTGAACTTTAGAGTGATGGTTTGCTTAGCATATTGCTTGTCCCAAAGCCAGACTATAAATGTTTGAAGTTATAACTAATTTAAAGTTGACATATCTGATTGAAATTCGACAATTATACCTAAAATTTTAGATATATATGGCTGAACTTAATTTAGTCATTCATACTTCAAGTTTAATATGCATAATAATTCTGTCCATTGAATTAATGGCTGAAATTTCACTTACTCTTGAAATAACTGTAATTGAGTCGTAGGATACCCATCATTAAAGGAAAACTTTCAAGTAGTAGTGCTATTCTTGAGTAAAGTACTCTTATGGATCATGCTTTCCATCCACAAAATCTCAACTCCGGCTGTTAGGCTCTCTTACTTTCTTGTTTATTGCTAATTAGGTCTATACTCCTCCAATCCAAACTTCAAAGTTTTGTTGAAATTAACTAATGATGTGAAACTCTATATAAATGTATTTTATTTATGTCAATGCCAAATGTCTTCTAAGAACTGGTCAAGTTAATTTTGTTTTTTTTACTGTACAGAAGAGCAATTAAAAAAAGAAGAACAAGTCAAGGAATTTTATTCGAAGTTTGTCATTAGTACAAATTAGATAGACTAAAGAGTGAAATTAACACGTCAATTTCTCTTCTTACTACTTTATGGGCTTTGAAGTCCAAGAGACAAATATCTGTATCTAAAAGACCAGGTCAATTAACATAATTTGACTTCCCATTTTATTCTTCAACATATAACAAGATATATAATTTGAACCAAAAATTCAGTTTTTCTTGCACGGCTAGACATTATAATTCAAAAAGCAAGAGAAAAAGCACTATCAAAGTCTCAAGACGCGTAATTACTAAAGCGGGTCATACCCAATATTACTTGTGGAATTTAATTTATTCTCTAGAACCAACCATATATTATCCTTTCTTTGAACCTAAATTTTCTCATTATACTACTTGGGAGATATAACAACTTGTTTGTTTTTCCACTTTTGCTGCTTTTTTGAATTTTATGAAGGACGTGTGGTTCCGTGAATGGAGAAAAAGGAAAGGAAGAAAAGTGTTGTTGCTTTTGATCTTCTTTATATGTGGAGAAAAAAATGATACTAGTATTATTCTTTCTTTATAATTCTTGATGATGTATAAATTTGAACTTCTTAATTAAAGAATAACATAATGCGAAGTTATAGCCAATTACAATAGTGCTTTATATTCTCTTAAATATCAGCGAATATTAACCTTGTACATCTATATATATTGTGAATAATGAAAGGAATCTCCAAGGGAAATTATTCCATCTTTCATGGTATCTAAAACCTAAATCCCTACTCTTCTTTATTCTTGGCCGAAATTAGCAATTTTTTTTCTCGATTTCGATTTTTTTTTCCCGCTTTCTTCCTCTCTTTCTCGGCCAAACCAGTAAAATTCCCTTCCTCGGCAGCGGCAACCATGTCTTCCCCCCAAATTCCGGTTCATCCACCGGCACAATTGACAACCCCTCTCAACGTTCAAGATATTCTTTTCATCCGGCATTCGCCGTTAACAACATCAAGAATTTTATCCCTATAATTCTTGACCAAGAAGACTCGTCAATATTCCATGTGGATGGAACTATTCTACATTCATGCATGTGCATACAACATGCTCGATCATATTGACGAATCTCGCTCCTCGTCCCACCGATGTTACTGAGACTCAATCAAGCGTCATCTTGACGCCATCGTCAAACAATGGATCTACGGCACCATATCCAAAGACCGTTGTGCACTATCATGAAAACAGTGCTACGGCACGTGAACTTTGGATCCGCTAGAAGAAATCTTTCAGACAATAAAAATACTCGGGCCGTATATTTGGAAGAGCAATTCAATAATACCCGCCTCGAGAATTTTAACAACATGTCCGAATATTGTAAGCAATCGAAACTCATAACCGATCAACTATCCAACGTCGGGACTTCGTTTCGAAACCAAGATGGTGCTTCAACTTGTTGCGGGTTTACCAAAAGGTGAATATGACACACTCGCAACAATGATTCAACAAGCCGACCCTCTCCCAAGTTTCAACAAGGCACGTTCACAACTATTGTTGGAAGAAACTAGACGTGCTAAACAAGAGGAACATAATCAAAAGGCGTTAGCCGTTGACGGATGGCAACACCGCGACCGGCAGAAGAACCAGCCAGTTCCAGCAAAGCAGCAGCAGAGTGGCGGAGGTCGTGGCGGCAGAGGTCGCAACAACAAAGGCAAGGGCCGCGGAAAGGGCCAACGCACCCGTAGATCGGACAAGCAGCCAACCATCGGACAAAGAAGAAGCACCGCAAAGCAGCGGGCCCAACCAGCGAACCGGGCCTCGCCCGCATGCCCGTACCCGACCGTAGGGGCCCGGGCCCCAGCAGCCTTGGTCGATCGGCCTCTTGGGCCATGCCCCGCCCACTGTGCAGCCCACCAGCAGCAAAGAATAAAGCCCACTCGATGGCAGTCCAAAGAAGAAGCCTACTGCAGCAGCCCCATCGCAATCCAAAGAAGAAGCAAAGACGGCAAAGCAGCAGCTTCAAGCACCGGCCCCGACCGATTTGGGGGTGCATACACCACCGTGAACCTTCAACAGCCCCGACGAAAATTGGTACATGGACACCGGAGCCACATCTCACCTCACCCGGTCGTCGTGTAACATATCTCAACTACGTCGGCTAAAGTGTCCTCAATTTATTACCGCTCGTCGGCAATGGTCATCGCATTCCAATTGAAGGTTACGTAACACACACACCAAACATCCACACCCACCTTTCTCTCTAAACCACGTCCTATACACACCTAACATCATTAAAAACTTAATCTCTCGTTAGAAAATTCACTAGCAATAATTCTGTGTCTGTCGAATTTGACCTTTTTGGCTTTTCTGTGAAGGAACTCAATACGGGGAAAATTCTTACACGCTGCAATAGTGTGGGAGATCTCTACTCATTCACTCAATCTTCCGCTGACAGACCGCAAGCACCTCTATCCCTTGCGGCGATCTCTCTCTCAACTTGGCACAACAGACTCGGACACCCTGGAGACCTAGTTTTTACTTTTCTTAGGACTTCTAAGCGTATTCAATGTAATAATGGGAAAATTGCCCAACACTGTTTTTCTTGTCCACTAGGCAAACATACTCGTTTTCCCTTTATGTCATCAAACAGTGTTACTTTTTCTCCATTTGATATTATTCATGCTGATTTGTGGACATCTCCGATTGCTAGCTCTTTGAGTCATAAATTCTATCTAGTATTCTTGGATGATTTTTCACATTTTGTCTGGATTTATCCACTGAAATTCAAATCTGAAGTTTTTGCAAAATTCCTCGAGTTTCAAAAATTCATAAAGACACAATTTGAAAAACCTATTAAATCATTCCAATGTGATAATGGACGTGAATTTAATAACTCGGCATTTCACAATTTCTGTTCTAAACAAGGCATGGTTTTCCATTTTTCTTGTCCCTATACTTTTTCTCAAAACGGAAAGGCTGAAAGAATTATACGTACCATCAATAACATGGTCCGCACACTTCGTTTCATGCCCGCCTACCACCGCCTTTTTGGGTCTATATCTTTGTCAAAATGGTAGAATCCCTTCTAAATATTTTACCAACTAGCACACTCCAAAACAAAACTCCTACGTAAATCTTATACCGTAGGCGACCATCATATGATCACCTACGTATTTTTGGATGCTTATGCTACCCCAACATAGCCTCCACCGCACCCCACAAACTTGCCCCTCGCACTCTTCCATGTGTCTTCCTTGGTCTATCTCCTAATCATCGGGGCTACTTGTGCTATGACATTGCTACTCGCAAAATCATCGTCTCCCGTCACATCACCTTTGACGAGACAACCTTTCCTTTTTCAAATCTCCGAAATTTCGACCACCGATTACATCTTTCTCGATGAACCAAGTCGTCCCCGGTCATCCAAAATCTATACCAACAGCAGCCCAGTGTTCCGAAACGGTCCCACTGTCCGGCACCACCCTTTGACTCCTTGCTCACCCCTACAGCCCTTTGGCCGAGTCACCCGCGCCACCGCCGACACCGCCGCCCACCGGTCCGAACCGGTGGACCAAAGAACCTCACGCCCACGACCCACCACCACCGCCCTCACATCGCATGGAGACTCGTGCACAACACGGGATCTTCAAACCCAAGGTTCAATTCAATCTCTCCACACAAACCTTATCACCCATTCCAAAAAATCCAAAACTAGCAAAACTCGGACCCAAATTGGAATGCGGCCATGTGCGAGGAATTTAATGCTTTAACCAAGCAGTAACACTTGGGATTTGGTACCTAGACCAATTTGGTGTGAATGTTATCCGGTGTATGTGGCTATTTCGTCACAAGTTCAAAGACAGTGGTGACTTAGAGAGGTATAAGGCAAGACTAGTTGCCAATGGCACTAATCGCAGGAGGGTATTGATTGTGGTGAGACATTCAGTCCGGTTGTTAAACCGGCCACTATTCGGACTATTCTCGTATTGTTATGGGCATGCATTGGCCGATTCATCACTTGATGTCAAGAATGCGTTTCTTCATGGGGATTTGATAGAGACTCGTGTACATGCATCACCCTCCCGGCTTTGTTCATCCGGCAGCCTCGCGAGCTTTGTGTGTCGTCTCAGAAATCATTGTATGGATTGAAACAGCACCCCGCGCTTGGTATGATCGGTTCGCTGTGTATCTTCTGTGCAGATTGGTTTTGTATGTAGCAGGTGTGATACATCTCTCTCCACGCTTCACCGAGGTAAAAGACCGCATATTTGCTATTATATGTCGATGACATTGTTCTTACTGCCTCATCTAATGGGTTGAAGAATGAAATCATTGCTCTACTCAAAATTGAATTTGCTATGACCGACTTGGGCAAGCTAAGTTATTTTTTTGGGTATATCGGTGACAAGATCTCGTGACCCACTATGTTCCCGTGTCGGCCGTAAGTATGCGAAGAGATAGTGTACGGGGCCAAGATGGCAAATTGTAAAATTATGCCAACTCCGGTGGACTCAAAATCCAAGCTTAGTGCTAATGACGGTGCGCCGTTTCGATCCCACTCTATATCGGAGTCTAGCAGTGTGCTCTTCGAGCATCTTACATTCACTAGGCCCGATATTGCATATGCCGTTCAACATGTGTGTGTCTGTTCATGCACGACCCCCGAGAGTCCCATTTTGCCGCCCTCAAACGTATTATCGATATGTTAAGGGCACACTAGACTTTGGTTTACATCTATACACCTCCGCCCCAACCAAGTTGCTAGCCTACACGGATGCAGATTGGGCGGGATGCCCCGACACACGTCGCTCCACCTCGAAGTACTTGTGTATTTCTAGGGGATAATCTTATCTCATGGTCCGCCAAGCGGCAGCCACGCTATCCCGTTCGAGTGCTTGAAAGCGAATATCGCGGAGTTGCTAATGTTGTCGCCGAGATCCGTTGGCTCCGAAATCTTCTTTTGGAGCTCCGGTGTCCATTGCGCAAGGCGTCTATAGTCTATTGTGACAACATATCCGCTATCTATATGTCTCATAATCCGGTCCAATATCACGGACTAAGCATATTGAGATGGATATCCACTTTGTGCGAGAGAAGGTTGCCCGTGGTCGGGTCAAAATTTTACACGTGCCTTCCTCTTATCGTATATGCGGACATTTTCACAAAGGGACTACCACGATGCCTCTTCACCGACTTCTCCGGCCTTAGCATTCGGCCTCCTCCCGCTCCGTCTGAGGGGGAGTATTAGCGAATATTCTCAGAATATTCTCCGTATATTTTGTAATAATGGTAGATGTATAATTAAGGTAACTTAGGATTCTAACTGTATTAGGAATCAACCTTTGTAAGGTAAGTTAGGATTCGTACCATATTAGGAATCAACCTTGTACAGCTATATATATTGTGAATAATGAAATGAATCCCCAAGGAAAATTATTCCATCTTTCATTAAAGAATACGAAAGGGTGTTAATTGCAAGTTGCGACTATATAAAATGTTTTTGTTAGGAAAAACAACCTTCATCTCCTGACATATTTTATTTATCATCTCAGACGTTAAAATTTTAAAGTACTTTAGAGATTTTCGTGTTATTGAAATATTGAAGTGCATGCACCACACCGGTATAATATTGCAACTTCATGACTATGCGTCAATTCCCTGATGATAGTACACATAATATAGCTATGTAATTACCAAGATAGGTTTTTGAATTAGATAAAAGTTAAATCACGTGAACGAATAACGTCGAGGAAAAGAACATAGGATATAGCTATTGCCTATTCGAGTACAATTTTTTATTACTTTTAAAGTTTTAGCTTATTCTCTTAGTTTGTTTATGGTAAGACACATAGTAAAGTTATTGGAGTCAGAATACTTCGTGACAAAACTCATAACCAATATTAAGGGAAAACTAATCCTTTTTTTATCTCTAAAAATCTTTAATTATGAGTGATAAAATTCGCTAGTGAAAATATGACTCGTCAAAATATTTTGAGCTTAGTATGTATCCTTGTCAAAATATTTTTAAGAACTTTTTTGTTTGATATATTATATATATTGACGATAAAGAAAGTTACATATTAATTTATTTGGTAATTAAATAAATTTTAAAAAAATATAAAATATTAAAATTTAATAAAAATTGGACACTCATAAATTTAAAGTATGTTTACTCAACTCATCTCAACTCTAGTACTTTTTGAATGGATATCACTGACCCATTTATTTAGTAATTCAAATATTTTTACCCATCTAAAATCAGTCGAAACCCATTTTGGACCCCTTTCGTATACTTAGACATGCATCATCAATTTAGAGCACCCAAGCTGGGAGCTATGCAAGTATGAGGGAGGGAAGGTCAAAAGGGTGGGTGCGTGTTGTCCCACTAATGATTACTAATTGTCTTCTAACATGTTTAAGGACATGTCTTCACCTAGAGCATACGTTGTCCAGCTTTTTATTTTTAATATCATATGGTGGCGTGACTTTTATATTAATAAATCTGATTACAAAGTCGAGGGGAGCATGAGCTAACCCTCTATTCCAGTTTGCAGCTAATGATTACTCGCAAAAGAAAACACAGGCAAAAACTATACAATGTGTTGCACAAATATACAAGTCCGGCCAGTGTGAATGTGTGATAGGGAAAAAATAGCTTAATTAGCATCTCAACTGGACCATTGTTATACAAAATAATTCTCTCTATGTTTATGACGGATAGAATATAGCACGGTACTATGCTCAAATAGGATTAAGATTATAATTAAATTAGTGTACAAACTTATCATAGTTATAGAATTATTGTATAAGTATAATTATGATTTAGAAATATAGTATGAATATGATTTTCCATATTTGAAGATTGTAACTTGTATATATACCCATTCATTAATAAAAATAATCAATAGATTATTTCTACAACTAAGATAAGTTTGTACACTAGTTTAATAATTATAATTTTAATTTTATTTGAGCACAATATCGTGTTATATTCTATCAATGAAGAAGGGACTCCATTTGTATGAGATCAAATATGTAAGATCCGCTGGCCTCAATAGAAGATGAGCGTGTGCAAAAATATTCACTACTTTGTCCAGTAAGCGAAAGCATTTCCGTTTTCTCTTTTAATGTTTTTCATTTACTAGTTAAATCATTCATGCATGCTAGTCCATAAATGCAGTGGGTGTTTCTGTAGAGTCCTCAAACATACATGTTTTGACTTTGTTTGACGTAATTAATTTGCTAAAGTAGCTATAATGTTTAAAACTAATTGGTGTATGACGGATGACGTTAAGCTAATTCTGTCATGTTTCCAGCACTCTCTAGCTAAAGCAGTTGGAGTAGACATGCAGATACATTTCAGTTGCAAGTGTTTTACGTAATTAACTATTGGGTCTTAGTGAAAAGGTGTTAACGTCAATATTATGGATCTTTGACTACACGAAATTAAGTAAAGAAGGATCAAAGACACAAGCAATTATAAGAATGTGCATATTTAATATACATAACTATTTAAATACTCTAGTTATTTCTTCTCATATTTTTTAATTTGCTAGTGGATAGAACATAGAAAGAGTTACTATTAATTATAGTGTTATTATAATGTCTAATTATGAATGATTTTTTTTAAAAGAACTAATTAAATAGCTCATTTATTACTAACTAGTATTAGTGTATGTGTGTTGCATGTGTGTATCACGTATGTATTTATAAAAAAGAACAAATTATTGAAGAATAGAAATTGATGTTAAAAAGGTATAATATTTGTTTAAAATGATGAAATAAGCCTAAAGCAGTAACCATCGCATTCTTTTATTTCTAAAAGAAATTGAATTGGGTGATCAATAAGAAACAAAAAAGACAAACGAAAAATAATTCTCCCAAAACCATATAAAAGAATTAAAAATAAAAGTAATGACGAACTAAACCAAGAAAAATTACCAAATACTATAGAACGACGTAAATATAGCTTAAAGAACTCACCTTGAGGAGCAATCGATATTATACTATGCTGATGTTAAGATATTTTTGTTGGAAATTTGATTTTGACGGGGTTGTGTCCATCCATCTTTAATGACTTAAACTTTTGGGTTCTGCATGTTGGAGTCTTTGGTTCTTCACATGTGCATAATCTACTAAGTGAGTAGATGACCGTAGGGCCAAGGATCGTCAAATTTCGTTAAGAAATGAAAGAGATATTGATCCACTACGCAAGGTGTTTGAGGCATGAAAATATGGTGTGGGACAAATCTATCACATCGGTGAGAAAATGAAGAATTGTTCTTTTTATAAGCCTAAAAAATGGATAAGGGTTTGAGACCTCAAGGGGTAACCCATGTGTTTGAAGGAGGGAGGACCTAGGTGTGCTTGAGTTCAAGGCTAGCCCCACACGCACGCCGCCCGTCCGGTCAGGGTCGCGGGCTTCTGGGATGCTTCTGATATTATCTTTTGGACCCCAAACTGCTTAGTATTTACAGTTTGATCCCTGGAGTTTCAAGAAAGATAAAATTGGGAAGAGGCTCAAGACGGAAGGCAGAAAGTTTCTGCCTCTTGGGCTGGTTTTGGAGCTTTGAATCTCCATTACTTGGCACTTGAATTCAGTCATTATTTGGTTGATTGTAACCCCTCAATAAATGTCATTACATGGCTATTGAAAGCCACTAGTTGTCTAGTTGAGATGTCATCATCCTAAACACTATAAATTGAGACCTTACTCTTATTTGATGGTAGCAGAAAGACAAGAGAGAAGAAAGATAAGAGAGCAGACAGGAAAAGAGAGATAACACAAGTCCTGAGCAAGAGTAGAAACTCTTCATTTTCCTCTAAAATTTCCATTCTTCAGTAAGTCGTTTAATGTTTGTTTTCTTCGTCAGAATCAACCTATTTGCTTTGTAGTGTTGATTAGTTGCTGTTTTATTTTGGGAGACTATTGCCCGCTAACGTAAAAACATATATACGGGGCAATCTTGTCTTAAAGACAGAGAGTCATCTCTCGACTCAGCCGATGGTGTTGTGATTATCTAATTGGTTGTTAAGTGTTGTGTGAACTTGAAACTCAAAGGACTCTAACTGTTCGGATTCTCAGCGGTTCTACAAGCCACAAGTGTAACAGTTCATGTTCTTGTATTTCTAAATACAAGATCCAGATTTGAAGTTCTAGTACGTGATTAAAAGATTGACAACTTCTTGTTGTAATCTTTGTTATTTATCCTTTCGAAACACTTGTAATATTTATTTACTTTTTCCGTACTACTTTATATCCAACAATTTTGTCAAATGTGAATCCTCTTTTAGCCTAAAGCAATAACCATCACAATCTTTTATTTCTAAAAGAAATTGAATTAGCTGGTCGTTAAGAAACAAAAAAGACAAACGAAAAATAATTCTTTCAAAACCATATAAAAGAAATAAAAACAAATGTAATGACGAACTACACCAAGAAAAAATTACCAAATGCTATAGAACGACATAAATATAACTTAAAGAACTCACCTTGAGGAGCAGTCGATATTATACTGAGTTGATGTTAAGATATTTTGTCATACGGTTGAATCCTCTTTTAGCCTAAAGCAGTACCCATCACAATCTTTTATTTCTAAAGAAATTGAATTTAATGGTCAATAAGAAACAAAAAAGACATACAAAAAACAATTCTTTCAAAATCATATAAAAGAATCAAAAATTAAAATAATGACGAACTAAACCTAGAAAAAAGTTACCACATGCTGTAGAACACATAAATATAGCTTAAAGAATTCACCTTAAAGATTAATTGATATTGAGAATATAAAAAAAATGAGGTATTATTGGACGTTTAAACGCCTCTTTAATAGGGATACTAAATACTACAATAAGTTTCCTTGTTATTGTATTTGTCTTTTTTCCTTTTGGAACTACGCCAATTTCACTTCCTCTTTAATATGTATATTAAATAAGTAGTACTTAGTAATTATAAGTTTCCTACTTGTTATCGAATTAATTCCTTTTTTTCTCCTTAATCTACGACAATTGATTCATATTAACCTACTTGTTCTTCTTTTTCCCTTTTTTTTAAATTAATGTACGACAATTTGGTTCCTAGTAATCTATTAATTGTCATTAATTTATAAGTTACAATAATTAAATAATAATTTGACAAAATAGTAAATGATAATTTTATCTACTCTAGAACCTTTTAATGACGAGCAAAAAATCCAATCAATATTTCTAAGACCTTTAATGTTTTTAATATAATATAGAATATAGATAGATTACTTCAAGGATCAAATTGAAGATCATAAGCTTAAAATAAGGGTAACTTTGGACTAGCGCAAATTTTGGACAATGTTTAGCAACTTATTTAAAGTTATTCAACGTAAATGCTTAAGTCAAACCAATTTGAACTACGAGTCAAACTATAGAGAAAAAGTGGGGAAATGAAAAGCTTGTGGTTTCACGTGTCGTTTTCAGAACAAGTAATAGGCCTACCATATGATACTAGCGAAAGAAGAAAAAATTTGCTAAAAAAATATTATTTCAAATATTTGTTTTGTGTATGTGTTGCATTCACGTAATTGTACGCATGCATTCTGTTTTTGATAATCTAGCTATTTTGTGCCTGAATTTCGGTGAGTTTGTGCGCGCAAGTGTATATATAAATTTAATAATTTATTTAAGATGAAAATCTAGTCAACCAACCAACTGAATTACTAAACTTTCTTAGAAAGAAAGAGCTACACAATCTCGATCTTGTGATATATTTGAGATTGCTGGTAGATTTCAAACTACTTTTGTTGAGAAGTTGGATGTGTAATCAAATTACATGCATGAACCAACAGCTTATTATGACTTTAATAGGAGACATATTATTGTGCTTAAGGACATTAAATACTACAATTAAGTAGACTTAAACCTTTAATCTAGAGGACCTCACACGGAGATTTCCTATTATAAATAGCTAGTTGGTCCTTTTTTCTTAAAAATTAAAAGAGCACAACCTGTACATGTTTTTTCCTTTTCGCTCTTCACGGTCCACCCATAAAAAAAAATTAAAATTGGAGATCTAGCTCAAAGTAGAGTCAATAGTCAATAATATGCCTTGAATGGTCAACGCCTACAAAAGAAAAAAATAAAACAATAAGGGAAAGTGTTGACTGTTGAGTATGTATATGCAGTACTGTTTCTGTTTATGTTAGCAAAAAACACAGATGCTATATTAACAGGAAATATTACTTCTATAGTTCTGTTAGCAAAAAACCTGTCTATGAATGTTGAGCACCACTACTTGTAATGACTAATGAGAGGCTTAGAGGCGGATTTAACATTTTGAGTTTGTGAATTTTGAATTCTAGAGATGGTTATTTACTGCATTTTAATAAAAAAAATTACACATTTAATTGAATTTTTTCATATAATACAACGTTCTGGTCATAACTACTTAATTATATTGAACTCGTAAACTCCAGCTTCGCCCGACTTGTAATTGTGTACATATTAAAACATCGACATAAGAAATTAAGTTGATGGCTTAAACATCAATTTATCTTCCTGTTCAGGGTCCTTTAAATTATTCTTTTAGTAATTTGGTTGATTTGAATAGTAAAAATTTGAATATGCTTTTCAAAATGTAAGAAATGACTATCGATTGCATATGGGCATGCATTGTTTTCTCTACAAAAATTAAAATTATATTGCAACAGTTACTCGATCTCAAGTTCCCACCAAAATTATATATAACTAATTATATTCATGTTATGGTATCATCCATCTTTTACAATTATCAAGTATCGTTAAACCTCTCATGTTTGATGTTTAGATTTTTGTTTGCTGTAAACAAAAATTACTCAAAACTCATATTGTATTCAAGTTGTTTATGTTATAAAAGATAATAAAATTATTTAACTTTGAAATCTCAAATGATTTACATATTTCATTAGTTTAAATTTTTAAAAAGCAAATACAATATTAGTAAGGTGGAATGTTTCGAAAAATGGCATAATACAACATGTCTCCAACTACATCTTTAATGGAATAAAATTCATTATAGTTATTGTAAATAATGGATCTTGAGCTTAACTCACCCCCAAAAGCTAGCTTGTTGGGTGAAGATTGTTCAAGTCCATATAAAGAGTACATGTTCCCATTCCATATCTGATGTGGGACTCTTAACAGTTATGTCTCCAATAATTATTACTCATTATTTTAAAATAGTAATAATAAATATATAGATATTTGAGTCAGAATATTATAAATAGGTAATTTTATAAGAAAAATACTATTATAATGATGGATATTGTTGTCATAAGTAAAATAAGAATAAAATATAACATAAAAACTCAGTTCAGTAAAAACTTTGCATATTATAATGAGATGATGTTATAAAGAACGCATATTAGATGTCTGACTGTATCACCTATTTGTTTATATCAATCAACTTTTGGAAGTGATTTAGAAAATTAATGATGATTTTCTAAAATAGATCATATTTCATGAAAAACATTATACGTCAAAGTAGCTTTAGCTAGTAGGAAGCTGGAACAGACATGAACCAAATTACACAGCACTACATATATGGTTTCAATTAACTGTTGCTACTCGCTAGCTAAAAATTAAGGGATCGTTTGATAGAGTGTATACGAATAATGTTGAATAGGGTGTATTAGTAATGTTGATATTAATAATGATGACATTAGTTATGCATGGATTGTTTTTTATTTATCGTTTGGTTTGGTGTATTAGAAATAACACATGCATTGCATAATTTCTAAAAATAATTGGTTGTTTACAAAAATATCCTTCATACTATATTATGTGAGAGACTTCATGGACACTTGTATCTTTAATTATGCTTATGCATGTATTAAAACTAAGAGTGGCCAGTGGGCCGGGCTCGGGTCTGGCGGGCCGGGTCTGGCGGGGTCAGGGTCGGGGCGGGACGGGAGAAGGGGCGGGGTCGGGTCCGGCGGGCTCTGGCGGGGTCGGGTCTGGCAGGACTGGAGCAAGTCCCGTCCCGATCCCGATCCCGTCGGGCTCGGGTCGGGGCGGGCTCGGGGCGAGGTCGGGCTCGGGGCGGGATACGGCGGGTTTTCATTTTTTTTAATTTTTTTTTTTAAAAATAACATATGTATAAAAAAAACTCAATAAACAAAATAAGATAGTGTAATAAAAACATCCCAAGTCTGTTTTTGTGCCTCTTATATTATTTAATAGACATATGATTTTTTTGTAATACAAATACAATTGTCTAAAATCTAAATTGCAACTTTGTGGTGTTGTCCAAAAGTTACAAATTACATAATAAAATATTAAAATTACAATTAAAAAAATTACATTCTCAAAAAAACCTGTTCTAATTGCTTGATGATTTCATGTGGTTCTTCGGTTGGAATTGGTATTTGTTGGTCAAATTGATCCACGTCGCTTCCACTACCTTTGGTTAAGATTTCGTTGTAGTTTTCATCATCTTCTTCGTTGATCTCCGATTGACCGCACCTTCTCCGCTCCGCTCGTATCCAATCTCTCGAATAATACCGCAATTTCCAAGTCGTCTCGGCTAATGAGTGTATGTGGTCTCCTATTTGATATCTCGCTCGAGAAAAAGCGCTTTCGACGCAGTTGACGACGCTTGAATGTTCAAAACATCTCGAGCCATCAATGAAAGTGTCGGAAAGGTCTTCTCATTCTCCCTCCAGTATTTCAGCAAGTCTTCATGTCCATCTTCATTGATAACTTCTTGATACGGTACAGAACCCTGTAAAACAAAAATATCCAACTCGCTAATTTGGTTAGTAGTAGAGGTACGACCGCACATTCTATTTACGAGGCTTTCAATACTAGCCGCGAAACAACATGTCTTTTGTGAGGTTGTATTGAAGATGAAGAAGATGGTATGGAATTTGGTAAGTTACTAGCATTTTCTTGTTGATAAAATCTATATATATTTTTGCATTGGTGTTCTACGCTAGACAATACTTCTTCTTTAGTTTGTTCAATAGGTGGTGAGTGATTTAGATTTTTGGGACTTGGAGGTGGTAGTACTTCTATACAATCGTAAATAGTTTCAATTAGTGATTTAGTACCGTCTATTTTAATAGTAGGATTTAATACTGAGAACCAATAATATAAATAGAGGGAATAGGAATAAAATATTTTTTTATTTTGAGAAACATTTTTTTAATAGTGCCTTATAATTTGGTTTTTCCATATATTCACTAAGTAATAAAAATATTAGAGTTATATAAAATAACATAGTTGAAATAGTAGGATAATATATGCCGGAAAATTCTTTTGTTGCTTGAAAAATTTTCTCTAAAAATACAATAAGTTCGGAATTTTTTTCCCAATCACTATCTAAAATCATATCAGCTGGCTTTTTATTATGAGAGTTAAAAAATAAAGTTATAGGTAATTTATAGTCATAAGCAACAAGTAGTTGCTCGTATAAAGAATTCCACCTAGTGGATACTTCTTGTGGAATTTTTCTAAAAGGTAGTCCACAATCATGACAAATTTTTTTTATATTCTTTTCTACGTTGTACTTTATTACTTTTAAAAATAAAGTTTATAGCAAATTGTATTTTACTAAGAATGTCTTCAAAAAGTGATAGACCATCCTTTACAATTAAGTTATATATATGGCACGCACATTTTATATGAAAATGGTCTGGAAAAGACGGAGTTAAACTATTTTTTAAAATTGTAATTGCGTAATTGTTATTAGAAGCGTTATCTAATGTAATAGTCATAATTTTATCGGTTATTCCGTAATAATGACACACTTGATAAATATTTTTTACGCAATAAAAGTACCGGTGTGCCTATCATCTATATATCTATACGCTAAAATACGTTTTTGCATAGACCATTTATAATCTATCCAATGACAAGTTACGAGTTAAATAATCATGGCCGTTAGTACTACGACCTATATCAGACGTGATGGATACTTTGCCATTAAAATGATATAATGAAAAACGTAAATATTGTTGATATTCATGCGCGAATTTAAATACATCTCTCTTAACAGTTGATCTAGGAAAACCGTTAAAAGCAGGATTATATATATTTCTAATGTAATGAATAAAACCGGGAGATGAAGGAAATGAAAAAGGCAAACCCTCCACAGCAACTAATTTTGATATTGCTTCCCTATCTCTATGTTTATTGTATTTAGAGCCTACAATTCCCCCCGTCATAGGGTTAATTTGACCCTGTACTTGGTCCGAGACAGTATCAGTATGTGAACCTTGTCCCGATGGAGCGGGCGTTTGCGCACCCGGTTTTGAAGCCTGGTATTGGGCATACCTAGCTGGATGAGCACTTACTACGTGTCTAATTAAACCCCCCGTCCCACCGTGACCTTTTCCAGTTTTAAATTTTAAAATATTTTTACAAATTTTACATATGGCTACTTGATTCTCTACGTCCCTATCAAAAAATGTCCATGCATCTGATTTTAATGGTCGTTTTGCTGGAACTCGTCTCATACTAGGGGGAATAGGAGGTATTTCAGTTGAAGGTGCACTAGTGGGTGTGTTGTCATCAACATTAGTGGGTATATCATCTAGATCATCGTCCAAATTAAAGTCTTCTTGAGTTCCAGAAAATAGCTCCTGGTTTAAATCTAATGGTATTGTAGGAAAATGTTGAGTATCAACAAAATCATCCTGTGTAGGAATAAGATGACTAGAAGAAGTACCCTTGCCCTGGTTGCCCCTACTAGAAGAAGCACCCTTACCCTTACCCTTAAACATACCTTTTAATCCTTCCATTTTAATTATGATAATAAATAAATAAATAAATAATTAAAGACAATAAAATTAAGTGATCTAAACTAAATAAACAGACAATAATAATTTAATGAAGGAAAGAATGTACCAAACGCCGACGTAACGTCGACGTGTAATCGAGAGGTTGAAAATTGAAACTTTGCTCGATGGAAGATCCTCAAGCTAGTTGCCAACTTCACTCACAATTCCCAAATGAATAAATAAAATTGAATATTTAGCAAACAATGTAGACTTGTAGAGATATATATTGAGAAATTAGAGAGATTGTAGGAAGATTTGTGAGAAAGATGAAGAGAAAATGGGTTATTTATAGTTGAAAAATTGGGTTAAAGTGTAAATATAATAACTTATGGGTTAAAAATAAATATTAAGGGGTGGGGGGGGGGGGGCTAAAATGGCCGTTGGCCAACGGTCATAATCTAAAATGGTCGTTGGTGCAACGGCCATTTTTGCAAAGGGGCGGGGTCGGGGCGGACTCGGGTCTCGCGGGCCTGGGGCGGGCTCGGGTCTCGCGGGACGAGACATCGTCCCGTCCCGAGTTCGAGTCCCGCCCCCGTAATTTTTTTTTTTTTTGGCGGGGTCGGGGCGGGCTCGGGTCAGGGTCGGGCTGTCCCGGCCCACTGGCCAGCCCTAATTAAAACTCATTGCATTGGTAATACTATAGTTTGCTAGGTATTAGTTATGAATAGGATAATACAAAATAAAGTGTATAACTAATGCATGTGTTAGTTATAAATAGATTGAAAAAAACATATCAAACAAGATATTAATAACACACAAAATTAATGCATTCATTATTTTATTTAATGCATCCTACCAAACGAACCCGAATACTAACCGTAAACGAGGCAAGAAGGTTTGAAGTTTCTTTGGTCTTCATTTTTTATTCATCCCATTTTCTCATTATTTTTTACTTCCTTCCAAATCTCTCATTCTCACTCATCATCATTTATTCGATCTAGTCCATGTTTGTTGCTCCAACGTTTGATTATCAAAGACCAACATTTTTTCCATCCCTCCCCCTACCCTCTTGCATGAGCGGGGGAGGTTAAATGGGATTTAGAGTTTAAACTTTAAAAAAATTGAAATGGTCAGCAATTAGACTAGCTTGCTTATACTACAATTTCCTTGACCGAAGACTGGTCCATCCAAACTATTCTGCAGTCAAACTTTCTCCAATTCCTTGTCATTCTACTCTGTGCTTCTCAATTACTATACCTTTATATATCTCTTCCTTTTCCTTCTATTTTCTTCATTCAAAATCACAAGCAAACTTACAAAATTCTCCAACATATATAACTTCATTTCTTGCATAGTTTCACCAATTAACTTTAACTTCCATATTCCTACTCTTATCTTCCTCTTCCATTACTCGATAGACGATATGGACAACTATGGAACTGACAATGGTACTGAGTCTAATAGACTTGTAAGCGAATTAACTCAAGGAAGGGACCTCGTTCAACAGCTCCAACTCCATCTCAATGCTCCTAATTATAATTCCTCAGCTTCACCCGAAACTACTCGTGAATTCTTGCTTCACAATATCCAGTCCAAATTTGATAAGGCTCTTTCCCTGCTCCAATACAATAGTACTGGAGACAATTCTGATAATTCACTAGTAGCACATTCCAATTCCCCTGCAATTCCCATTTTTGGAATGTCTGATTCTCCGCGATCAAGCCCTCCTCATAGTGAAGATTCTGATCGTGACCTCGAGTCCAAAGATCATCATGCACCCGCAAGAGGTTATAATCTTTTTTTCCCTTCTCATAAAATGCATATATGATATTACGGGTATACCTAGTTTGGTCACTGACTTTATTGACAAGTACTGATATGTTGATGTTTATAATGTCACAGAAAGAGCAGTACACCACGGTGGACGAAGCAAGTTCAGATTCATCCAGGGGCACCAATTGAAGGGACTCTTGATGATGGTTTTAGTTGGAGAAAATATGGCCAGAAAGATATTCTTGGTGCCAAACATCCAAGGTATATAAACATTATAACATGAATAATAATACTATATACTTGCATTTGTGTAGCTAGTACTTACTTTTTGTTCCTTCTTACAATTTTTTGTCTGTTAAATGCAGAGGTTATTATAGATGCACGCTTCGACACGTCCAAGGTTGTTTGGCCACGAAACAAGTTCAAAGATCCGATGAAGATCCCACTATTTTCGAAGTCACATATCGAGGAAGGCACACTTGCAATCAAGGTGGTGGTGCTAGTGTCAACAATGTGAATCCAGCACCAGCACCAGCACCAGCACCTTTGGCTATAATAGTACCTCAAAAGGAAGAACCAAACTTAGGAAATCATGAAGAACTAATCCCCGTGCCACATCAAAATCCGCAGGAAATTCTCTTGAATTTTCAGCAAAACCTCAGTATCTCCAAAGACGATTTCAACTTCAATACTCATCCTGATCCTAACAATGTGCCATATATTCCCTCGTTTAATAATTTCCCTTCATCGTCGTCCCACGTTAAGGCTGATCATCAAGATTACAACTTTGTCCCTAACTCTTCCATGATTCCAAGCAACAACTTTGTGGAGAATTTTCTGCCTTCGTTCAATATGTCTGCAGTAACTTCTCAAAATGATTCAGAATACCAATTTAACTCATTGGGATTTGAATCAAACTTCCCATATGATTATCATGGATTTTCTTCCTAATTAATCTCCCACGTGTTCCACGGAAGTAACTTAACCCAAGATAATGAGCTGAATCAAAGACAATTTTGCACCATTTGTCATTAGCAAACAAGGCATTAATTAATAGGACTTAGATGTGTTAGTTAAATTTAACCATTTCTAATAATGATGATATCTGTTTTGTTTTCATGTGGCCGTCTTTATGTTGTAGTTTCTAAATTAATCTCTTTTGTAAGCTTTCAAGCTTGTAACATCTTTTATCATTTCGCAAAGGGCCAAAAATGCCCTTCAATTGTGGGAAGTGGAATAACTTTGCCCTCCGTTAAATATGTCCTTATCATTATTGGAATGACTCAGATTTGGCCTTTAACTTTAGAAAATTATAACAATTTTCCCTCCGGTCGAATTTGGTCCCAAATATGTTCTTATTGTTAAAGAACTTACTCAAATTTACCTCTCAAAACTAACAGAAAAAAATACTTTTTCTTTTCTTTTCAATGAACCCTTTTTACTTTAGGGTCAGGTTCATTTGGCTTTTATTTTCTAAAACGTCGAACGGAAGAACAAAAAGAAGAAAATAAAGGAAAAGAAAAAACTGTAGAATTTTTTTCCTTAAAAAATATACATCAAAAGGATAGAAAAATGTTCCTGAAATATTCTTTTTTGCTAAAAAAATGACTAATAAGTCTTTTCTCATTCAGTTTCTTGAACATCAATCCTTGTTTATTTACGCAATTGTGATCATATGCATCAATTTAGTTCAACAGGAATAAAATTAATATTTGATTTACTTTTTCTTATTGGCATAGCAACAACCACAATTTCTTCAGCAAGATCAAAAACATTTTGTTAAGTGTACATGAGTAACTCCTTCCAAAATCTTCATTTACTTTTAATTATTTCTCACATATTTAAGAATTTCGATTTGGTATTGGTTCTTGAAGATTATTTATTTTTCATAAAAAATATTTGGTTAGAGAATTTTGTGTTTTACTTAATTGTTATTAAACTTCAAAAAAGTAATAATAGGGGAAATACATAAAATGTGACCCAACTCTTTTAACCGTCATGCAAGGTCTGCATATTTCTTTGATTAAAAATTTTTACAAAAAAACTTTAGGTTTAAGATTATGTCTTTTAAGGTGATATTTTATTTTAATAACATAATATATTTTAAATGGGTAAAAGTAAGATATTGAAGGCCGTTAACTTTGAAGAACAAATTTGATCAAGTTCTTCAATGATAGGAGTATATTTGGCATCAAATTTAAATGCAAATTTGTTTTATTTTTCATAGTTGAAGAGTAAATTTGAGTCAGTCCACCTTCACCAATAAGATCAAATTAAATGAAGGACAACATATTCTATTTGCAATAGTTGAGGGGCATTTATGGCCCTTTTGATGCCCATGATCTATTCACGCTTCTTTATGAGTGTTATTTTTATATTCTCGACGAAATTTTTATCCTAATTCAGTATTTACCTCGATCAATGAACACTTATGTATTTTTCATATGCACTTTTATCATCAAGCAACTAATCAATACTCCATTTAATAGAATAATGTGATTTGATTCAATATGGGAGAAAGTTTTTTTTTTTTTTTTTGGGATGTTTATTTTGTCTTTGTTTCAACATATTTTGCAAAATTAAGAATATTCAAATTTACGAACAAGGCAAATGATATATACGTCCTTGCAATAGAAGCATACATATATCAAGCTTTTAAAATAAATTACAATCTGAGTCAACAAAGAATTTGTGATGATCCCGGTATAATTTGTGATCGATCCGATATGATAATTATGTTGAACATAGCATGAAGTCACATCATTCTGTCATTACTTATATGTCACAATTCTAATTTTTTTTCCTTAATAATTTTCTTAATGAAAGAGCTGAAAATTCAAACAAAAAAAATTGTAGCATCTTATGATTTCTTGTGTTGGACCCAAGTTATTAGAAAATCAATTTGTCCATAAAAATCATTCATTTTCTTTTCGATTTTTTTTTAATTTAAAAATTGGTGTAGCTTTTTCACTTTATTTGAAATCATAATTTAGCCATAAAAAATTTAAATTTAAAAAGAAATTATAACCTATTTTTCAATTCACTTTTCATTTTTAAAGTTGTATTTAAGTAAATTCAACATTCAAGTATAAGCATTATTCTAAATATTTATTACAAAAAATATAATCAAACACAACTTTATCTTCAATTTAAACTCCGTGACCTTCAAAATCTCCGGAACGCGGAGCTTCTCAATCCCTTTTCACTCTTCTGCTCTGCGAAATTGAATTTCAGTCCCCTTGGGTAATTCTCTCTATCTACTACATGTTCAAATTTTCCATGAAATCAATTAAATGTAGATGTTCATATTGCAAATTAGTTATTAATTTCAACAATCTGCAGTCAAGACTGAATTTTTCATCATCAAATTATCTCCAAACTCTTAACAGATTATAATGTGTCCACCACACCCATTTCAAACCCTCTTCACACCTTTCTACCTAAATTCCAAAACCCCCAAAACACAGTTACTCTAATATGTTCAGCTCTAAAGAATGACCATTTTGCCCTCCTTCAGAAAACCATCAAAGATAATGGGCTTATTAGTTATCTTAGTAACAATGAAATCTCACGGGTCATTTTGAGATGCCAGTCGGCTCCATTTACTGCTCTTAGTTTCTTCAATTGGGTCAAAATTGATTTGGGTATTAAACCTAACCCTCAAAATTACTGTATTATAATTCATATACTCACTTGGTCAAAAAAATTCTCACAAGCAATGAAAATTTTGTCTGAATTAGTTGATTTGCAGAGTATCGATGTGTTCGATAGCTTGGTTTCATCTAGTGGTTTGTGTAATTGGGATCCTGTTGTGTTTGATATGCTAATTAAGGCTTTTCTTAAAGTGAATATGGTGAAAGATGGTTATAGAGTTTTTAGAAAGACGGTGAAACGTGGAATTAACCAGAGTGTTATTACTATCAACTGTCTTTTAACGGGTCTTTCGAAGTTGAGTTTTAGCAAAAAATGTTGGGAAGTGTATGCTGAAATGGAAAGAATTGGAGTGCACCCGAATTCGTGTACGTTTAATATATTAACTCATGTGTTGTGCAACGATGAAGATGTGAATAAGGTTAATGATTTTTTGGAGAAAATGGAAGAAGAAGGGTTTCAACCTGATATAGTTATGTATAATACATTAATTAGTAGCTATTGTAGGAAAGGGAGAATGAAAGATGCAGTTTACTTGTATCAAATTCTGTATATTAGAGGCGTATCGCCGGATTTGTTCACATATACTTCTTTGATAAATGGCTTTTGTAAAAAGGGAAATGTGAGGGATGCACATCAGTTGTTTGTGAGAATGTCTGACAGAGGGTTAAAACCAGATCTTATTTTGTATAACACTCTTATTTCTGGTTATTGCAAAGAGGGGATAATGCAAGAGGCGCGGTGTCTGTTGCACGACATGATCGGAGAAGGATATGCACCCTGATAAGTTCACTTGTTCAGTTCTTGTACAAGGATATCAATAACAGGATAATTTGGTTTCAGCTGTGAATTTAGTCACAGAGCTTCAAAGATTTGGATTTGTAGTATCTCATGATATATAGAATTATCTAATTGCTGCTCTTTGTATGGAGAATCGACCGTTTGCAGCCAAAGCTCTAATCGATCGAGTATCTGGCGACAGATATGAGCCTGATGATTTGGTCTATAGGGAGTTGATTGAATCTTTCTGCAGATGCAATTGCCCTGATGAGGCATTATGCTTGAAAGCAGAGATGGTGTCAAAAGATTTGAAGCCCAATATAGTTACATATAGAGCTATAATTAAATGTTTGTGTAAATCAGGTCGAAGCATGGATGCTAACTCCTTGATGAGAGAAATGACTGGTTATGATGTGCCACCTGATATTGAAGTTTGTAGAGCTTTAATAAATGGGCATTGCGGGGAAAACAATTTCCGCGAGGCACAATCGCTGTTAAGCTTCTTTGCTAAAGAATTTAAAATATTTGACACAGTTTGTTACATGTCAATTGTAAGGCTTCTAAGTGCTGATGATGATATTGCAAAATTAATGAAATTTCAAGATAAAATGAGGAATGTGGGTTTTGTGCCAAATCAGCTGACGTGCAAGTACGTACTTGATGGATTACAGAAAGCTGCGAGAGTCCACAAAATCAACATCTGAGTTCAGTAATGAGGTAAGTTTATCACATTGGGTTTCCTCCTCTGGTGAATCATTCTTAAATCAGTTATGAGGAAAAGACTTGACATTGATACTAATGCATGAAATTTGATCTTGTTATGTTGAGCCAAACTTCAGTTTTAAAAATTAGGGATCCTGCAGGGTGATAACTGATTGCAGTAGAGTCTAGGAGCATTTTATTAAAGCAATAAATCCCCTTTTCTCTGGAAATTACTGCTTCATAGACCATTAGATGCATTTATTTGGAGAAATCTTGCGAAAGATAATTGTGTTCTAGTTGCCTATGGTTCTTTGCCTTTACTTTTGTTTGAAGATTGTACAATAAATCCAATGTACAAAACTAGCTTAATTTTCTGAAGCAATAACTGCTACTTAGTAACTTTCATATTTAGGGTATAAATTCAGAGACCTCCCCCCATGTTTGACTTTTTCACAATAACCTCCTTTATGGTTTACGATATTAGGCTGATTAATTTGCCCTTCTAATAATATCTTGCCTTCGATGATCAATGAAAGTCAATATTGTTTCCTGGAATGTTAGCGGGTTAAATCGTATTAGGAAGAGAAGGTTGATTAAAAGCATGATACACAGTTGGAAAGTTGATGTCTTTTGTTTTCAAGAGACTAAATTAGAAGGGGATATCAGGGACTTTGTCAAAGAATTGTGGGCATATAGGAGGGTGAAATTTGCTCTGTTGGAAGCTAGTGGGACTAGGGAAGATATCATATTACTGCGGGATGGCAGAGTAGGAAGGGGGGATAAGCAGTTTAGGCTCATTTTCCATTACATGTAAGTTAACTGGTAAGACCCAGGAATTTACCTGGCATTTATCTAGTGTATATGCTCCAAATGATAGGGAAGAGAGAAGAAGTATGGTGGAAAATTGGTGCAAGGGGATTATTCATTGGGCCTTGGGTAGTGTGTGGGGATTTAGACACAAAACACTGCTAAGTTCCTCTCAAAGAAGTAGAACTGCAACCCTTATAAAAAAAAAAGATGTAGAACTTCAACAGAATCACCTGATCAATATCTGGATTTTCAGAGTTCATTGAGGATATGGGATTGGTGACTTGCAACTATTAGGAGGGAAGTTCACTTTGAAAAAGGGGAAACCAGGATATTGCAGCTAGACTGGACAGGTTTTTGGTTTCAGATTACTGGATGAAGGCTTTAGAAATATTAAACAATCAACCCTTCATAAAGTCACTTTAGATCATACACCTTTGATGCTTTAATGTGGGAATTGAGAACCAGTCAAATCCTATTTCAGAGCTGCTATGTCTGTGTAGTTTGAGGAGATTGCAAAGCATGATGAGGTAGCATGGAGGCAAAGATCCAGAGCTTTTTCGTTGTGTAAAGAATGGATCCTGGGCCTAACTCAACCCCAAAAGGTAGCTCATGAGGGGAGGATTACCCAAGTCCATATGAGGAGACCAATTACCCATCCCACTACCGATGTGACACTTTCTAACGCTCCCCTGCATGTCCAAACCAAGTTAACTAGAGCATGGAGTAACATAAATGTGGGACTCTTAACACTCCCCGCACGCCCAAACCTCGTTAACAAAAGCGTGTACAATATAATTTGGGGGCCAACATCGGTGCATAAAAGATTTGGAGTGGGTCTGACTCTGATACTATGTAATGGATCTTGGGCCTAATTCACACCCCAAAAGCCGGCTAAAAGGGAGGAGGATTGCCCAAGCCATATAAAGAGTTCATGTTCTCATTCCACATCTGATGTGGGAATCTTAACACTCCCGTGGACGCCCAGACCCAGACCTCGTTAACTGGAGCATTGCCAATATTATTTGGGGGCCCAACATCGGTGAACAAAGAATTGCCAAACTCTGATACCAGGTAAAGAGTGGATTTTGAGCCTAACTCAACCCCAAAAGGTAGCTAATGAGGGGAGGATTTTACAAGTCCATATAAGGACACCAATTACCCATCCCACTACCGGTGTGGGACTTTCTAACATGTTGAAACAAGGTGATAGAAATACAAAGTTTTTTCACAGAACTGCTAATGCTCACAGAAGGTATAGAAACATTGATTAGTTGTCAGTAGAGGGGGAAACAATGTGAAATCCTGAAGACATCAAGGAGATAGTCACGCACTATCAAAATTTATATGTAGAACATTGATTAGTTTTCAGTAGAGAGGGAAACGGTGTGAAATCTTGAAGACATCAAGGAGATAGTCACATACTATCAAAATTTATATGTATAATCAGTGGATTGGAGACCTCAATGTATTCTTAGAGTGTCCTATTATTAGTCCAGAGGAAAGTCAAATGCTATTGAGTCCTTTTGAAACACAGGAAATATGGAACAATGTTTAAGGAATGTCCAAGGGACAAAGTATCTGGCCCTGATGATACTCTACGGCCTTCTTTATCCATTGCTGGGAGGTGGTCAGCTCTGATGTTGTGGTTGTTGTATAGAATTTCCATGAAAATGGAGTCTTTGAAAAAAGTTTTAGTGCCACCTTTGTAGCATTGATTCCTAAGAAGGTGGGAGTCAAGGAACTAAATAATTTTAGACCTATCAATTTGATAGGTAGTGTCTACAAAATTATCTTAAAGCTGTTGACTGAGAGACTCAAAAAAGTGGTGTGCAAAATTGTGGATGCTCAGCAGATGGCTTTTATCAAAGGCAGGCAGATATAGATGTTATCCTCATTGCAAATAAGTGCGTAGATGCTAGAGTAAAGAGCGAAAAAAACCATGATTTTTTATGTAAGTTGGATATAGAAAAGGCATATGATCATCTAAGCGGGACTTTCTGCTGGGAATATTACTGAAGATGAGTTTTGGAGGATGATGGGCCAGTTGGATCAAATTTTGTATTAGCACAATAAAGTTCTCAATTTTGATACCTCACCTGTTGGTTTCTTCTCCTCTCAAAGAGAATCGAGACAGGGTGACCTTATGTCACCTCATATTTAAATGACATGTTAAAAACTGCACAAGTAAACAATTGGATCAAGGGTTTCTGGGGTGAACTCTAGGGCAGCCTATAATCTGGAAATTATACATTTACAATATGCAGAGGATACACTTGTGTTTTGTGATGCTGATAGAGAACAATTAAAAGTGCTGAGGGTGATCTTCATCCTATTTTGAAGCCACATCTAGATTACTCAATAACTGGAATAAGAGTTACACATATCCAGTTAATGACGTAAATGAGCTTCACAGCTTGGTAGTAGTATTGGGGGCAAAATAGGAGAATTATCAATTGTTTATCTGGGAATGCCACTGGTGTATAGAGCAAATAGAAAAGGATATGGAATGATGTGACTGGAGAAATGTGAAAAAAGCTAGCAAATTGGAAGAGTTGATACGTATCTTTGGGAGGGAGACTAATCCTTATTAAAAGTATTCTTGATGCCATGCCTACATATATGATGTCCTTTTTCCTATTCCTGCAAGTGTAGTGAAGAGACTAGATGCACTAAGAAGGAATTTTCTTCGGCTAGGTATCAGTGAAAATAGAAGAATCCATCTGGTCAGATGGGATATACTTACCGCCAAGGAGCGGGGACAGGGAATTGGGAACTTAAGGCTACAAAACCTAAGCCTGCCGATGAAGTGGTTGTGGTTGTAATGGCAAATGAAAAAAATCATTTAGGATTTGCAAAGAACTGCTCACAAGTTTGACCTCTATTTACCCTTTTAAAATATACTTCCTAATCCTTTTTTAACTTCCCATACATACTGTGTGCTGATTTAGTTTTACCTTGTTGTGGTTATTTCTTGAGAGATTCTGGAACAATTTGATTGGGATTTTAAATCCTTCTAGGTTTTGCTATATTTATTTTACCCTTGAACACATTGCTTCATCTATGTCAAGATGAATTTCGGATTTATATTTTTTAGCTTTCCTGGCGCACAAACTTTTGACTGCGTGATTAGCTTAAAGTTAAAGAACATATAGTTCTACTTTAAAACAAGCTGCATCCCAATGTGGGTGTTTATTTTCCGAGCAATGTTAGATGTCGAGAAATATAAAAGGTGAGTCTAATTTTGGCTCTGATGGTATAACAAAAAGATGAAAGACGGCGTCACAGACTCTTCTAATACTTTAGGTTGTAAGCTCTCTTCTGGTTGTTATTCATTTACATGCTGTGACAACTCTTACAAACAATAGTTATTAAAAGAAAGAACTACCATATAAACAAAATTCTGCATTCCAAATGAAATGTATAGCCAGGCCTTTATGTCGCAGTCTCTATTTCAAAGTCTGCACTCTGACAGCCTTACGTATTATGTGGTGTCGGTCCTGTCAGATGGTCATTCTGAGAACTCTCCAAATATAATTATCTTTTTCTTTGAGCAGTTAAGTCTTTGGTGGCAATGATTCCCTCCGTAAGTTGACATTGCTGCAGTGGATCTCGAACGACTTTAGCTTCCTTACTGAAAGGTGCTTGGATTCACACATCTTGAGAATGGGCACGGAGGTTCTTGATCTCAATGTTTCAGAAATCGAGGATCAATCACTTCAGGGTGCAGGGTTGTAAAATCTGAAGTTATGTTACTTGCAGAGGGATTGGCATTGGTTTCTATTAGAGTTGGACTTAAGATCCTCGGTACAAGAACCTCAGATCAAGTTTGAATTGTATACTCACTGGTTCTTTGTGTATTGTTTCAACTGGTTTAGGGTTCTTCATGGCTGACCTAAATTTGGTAAGACAAGTTTAAACAAAATTTTTGATAAACAAATGATAAAAGAAGGTTTAGTCATTGGACTGTGTGTTATTGCTGTATTACTTTTAAGCTAGTTTCTTCATGGCTGACCTAAATTTGGTAAGACAAGTTTAAACAAAATTTTTGATAAACAAATGATAAAAGAAGGTTTAGTCATTGGACTGTGTGTTATTGCTGTATTACTTTTAAGCTAGTTTATACAAGAAGCCTAGCATCTACGTCAATATGGTTCATACAGATAAGGAATTATTTCATAGAAGTCCTCTAATTGTAATTTCAATTTATCTAGCTAAAACCACTCTCAATGCCTGAGTATCTGGTCCACACTTGTGAATCCAATGAGACGGAATAATCTAAGTTGTCTTTATTAGCCAGTGTTGTTGTTTGGAATAATGGACTAAGTTTATTGTGATAAGTATTAATTCTTACATGTCGTCAGCATATGCACAAATTTCAGGAATTATAAGTGGATGGCTAAAGAAGGTGTCTCAATGATCAAAGGCAAGATCCTGCTTCCATTGTATTGGAAGTCACCTGTATTTGCCAGTTAATTGTAGAGACTTCTGTTAAAATCAAAAGCACCGACCTTGCTGCTTTGTATTGGTTTTAATACAAGGGAGGAAAAATTGAGAAGATGCACATGTGGGGAGGTTGTACCCTTTAAGATTTTCCTTTGACAGAGATCTCATCTCATAACAAGACCCTGTACCCGCTGTTCAAGAGTTTATACATTGTTGAAGCTAATGTATCTGTCTGCTTATATATGTGTTGCTTCTGTCATCCTTTCATATCTTTTATTTTCAACCATCACAAATTTGCCTTCTCTTTGTCTGTTCTTTTTTTCTTTATTTACATTCTTTTATAGAACACAATGGAATCCAAGAATCTAGGTAGGCAATACTAACTAGTTGGGACTTTGGCCTAGTTGTCTTTGTTAAAACTTAGATTAGGCCTGGACATGGATAATTGTAAGACTTAGAGATCCACCAGCTATATAAAACCCCAAATATGTGTTAAAAGACAACATTAGTCTTGTCACTTAGTGATGGTGGGTTGAAACTGGTTCCTGATAGAGCTTTATAGAGGATTTGTAGCCTACTCCATCTAGGTTGTTATTGAAGCATAGTAGCTTGATTGATTTGTCTTCTTTTTCTTTTCAATCTAAGATATAATTTGATCTGTCTTCTTCTCTATTTTCCTCATCCTTTTACCTGGTCTTCCTCATTTTCAGAAACTCCTGTACCTCAAGGTTTTACTCCAGTTATGAATAACATCAGGATATTTGAGATTTGGGCCTTATAACTGCTATTGCACTTCTTGTTTAAGGTTGCTACATTATATACTGACCCATTTTAAATGATATTAAAGGCGGTAATTCTATTTGTATAGACTTCCATAGCTGCATCCGTGCACTATAAACCACACTAGGGATGTGTCAATAGGTTGTCATCTGTTTCTGTCAGCCATTCATGTTGATGGTCTTACCTGTTGATGGAACATTATGTTCATGTAAGGATTTGCCAAATCCTCCGTTTTGAGATGGAAAATCTGCCAAAACCCTTGATCGATTGAGTTCTTAAAATGGGCTAGGAGGTTCAGAACCATGAAATTTCCGGTGCAAGGGGAATAAGTGGATAAACCCTTAGCTCTCACTTGGATGAATGTAAAATCATTTACTTTAATGACACAAGTGATATTGCCAAGATACTTAAGTAGTTAGTTCTTTTTCTTACCAGTTGTCGAAGCCCATCTTACATAAACTCTTCATTTGCCTTGATATATATTGTGTCAAATAGGTGTAACTTGGGTGTTGGTACTTCATATAGATCCTTCAAAATACACTAAAAGTTGAACTTACGCAACCAAATACTTACCTAGTACATAGCAAGTTCCCAGCAACTTAGGTTGAAGGGTATGTTTTTTACTGCCTCTGTCCCAATTCATGTGGCACCATTTCCTTTTTGGTCTGTCCCATAAAGAATGTCACCTTTCTATATTTAGAAACAATTTTACTTTATGAAATGATTTTCAGCCACACATTTATATAAGACTTGTTCTGAACCACACATTTCAAAAGTTTTTCTTTCTTTTTTTAAACTCCATGCCAAGTCAAATGGTGCCACATAAATTGGGACGGAGGGAGTAATGTTTAGTTCTCTAGTTTGTGGAGGAGGGACAACAACAAATGCTCTTAACAAAATGTATATCCGAAGTTGTGGGCTTCTGTATCAAGCACTATAATAAACTGTAAAAAGTAGTCTCTTACGAAAACAATGACAAATTTTTTAATGTTTTAACACAAGACATATTAGTAGCAATTTTTTTTTTAAAAGGTGATAATTAAGTAGTAATAACTTCACGAAATTTTTTGTAACAGACTTTTATATTCATCATTAGCGGGTCTAAGCTTCCATGAACACTCATTCATGGGATCAGTAATAGTAGCTGCAGCCTTGGGACATATAAGTCTGAGACTTGTTCATCAGGTCAAGCTAGATCTCCTTATGTTATATAACTGGAGTTGAAATCTATAATATTCAAACAGTTGATTTCCTGAACACGATTGTGGTT